>CM064966.1:45411882-45476874 GCA_032847665.1 Solanum chilense | reverse complement strand
GTGACGGTCCGTCCTGTACTTCCGTCATGACGTTCAGAAACTCGTTCCCCGTACCAAATTCTCAAGAGTTGAAGTGTTTTGCAACGGACTATCACGACGGTTCGTCGTATCTGTGACGGTCCGTCCTGCAGGTCCGTCACAATTTACAGAGAGTCGATTTTAGAACACAATTTTCAGAATTCTAAGTGTTCTGGGACGAGACACCTTCGACGGTCCGTCGTGTCCATGACGGTCCGTCGTGGTATCCGTCGTCTCAGCCAGTTTTTTCCAGAAATAAAATCTGCTGCTCAAAATGACTAAACAGGTCGTTACATCCTGGTAATGTGGTTATATGCTTGTTTTTCTGAATCTAGGCTGGCTTTGTAGGTATTTATTTGTGGTGGTATGAATATATCTTTTTGGGTATTTTGAGGAGTATATGGTTTTGAGAATAACTTATTCAAGTTTGTATTTGTGTATTTTACTTTAGTCTCCTCCTTTTTTGTAGGTTGTCCTGCTGTAGATGTGCTGGCTGTAGCTGCATTTAAACAAATGTTATGGGTTTTTTGGAGTTTCCCAACGTCTCCTTCTAGTTATGGAATTTTTGCGTCTTCCGATCGACATAGCTCCGCATATTTATAGTCATGCTGCTGACTTGTATTTCTTATCTTTTGTAGCTCTTTATCCATACTTCCTACTTTCGCAGAAAGTGTAGTAATAGCTTTGAGTATTTCTTACATCTTATCTTGTTCAGTTTGGGTTCCTTTTTCTTGATAGGTAGTCTGCAACAAGATTCTTGTCAGTCTTAATTACTTCAATTGTAAATGTAAAATTTAATATATTTAATACTAATCTCCTTATTTCTTTTGTTGTAACTGAATCTTCTAATTTTTTTCGTTATCCACCATTTTACCTGTGTATTATCTGTTCATACAATAAATTTATTGTAAACAATATATGGTTCAAATGCTAATAAACATTTATATAATGCGAATAATTCTTTTCTATTTATTTCCCATTTTATTTGTGCTTCTGTATAAGATCCTGAATAATATCTACAATGGTGTTCTATTTTTTCTTTTTCATATTTGTATTTTAAAACTCCTCCATAACTATGATCACTCGAATCTGTTTCAACAATATAAGTAAATGTTTTATTTTCATCGGGAAAGTATAGTTTTGGTAATTTTTTACATAAATTCTTAATATTTCTTATATGTTCTTTATCTTTATTGTCAAAATGATATTCTACATCTTTTTTAAGTTTTTTATGTAATGGTTTTAGATGTTCTGCTAATTTTGGTATATATTCTCTTACCTGATTTACTAATCCTAGAAAAGATTGTAATTTCTTTTTTGTATCTATATTTTCATCAATAGTAATTATTTTTTGTACTATATGGGTTTGCATTTTTATTCCATTTTTATCTATTTGTATTCCTAGAAATTCTATCTGTGATTTCATAATTTCTGCTTTTCTTTTACTTATTCTTATGCCTGTAGTTTTTACTATATGTATGAATTTTTCTAATAATCTTATATGTTCATCTTGTGTTCTAGAATATAACAATATATCATCTATGTATACGATACAGTTTTCTAGCTGGTTAAAACAGTTATCCATAAAATGTTGGAGTCTACCTGGTGCATTTTTATATCCAAAAGGTAAAACATTCCATTCATAGAAACCTTGCGGTACTGTGAATGCTGTTAATTGTTTAGATTCTTCTTCTAATTTTAAGTGGTAAAATCCTGATTTACAGTCAAATTTACTGAAATAATTATATCCTTGTATTTGTCTTATTTTTAGTATTTTGTTTGGTATTGGATAATTGTATGTTTTAGTTTTAGCATTTAGATTACGATAATCTATAACCATTCTACTTTTACCTCTTTTTTGTTCACTATGTTTTATGACTATAAATGCTGGACTTGTGTGTTTACTATTGCTTTTTTGTATGTAATTATTTTCTAGTAATTCATCTATATGTATCTTAAATTCTTTTAAATCATCAAAGTTATATTTTAATGGTTTCTGTGTTATTATGCTATTTTCATCTATTAATTCAATTTTTACTTTTGTCTTATGTTTTTCCCATCCTTGTAATGGATTTTCACTATATAATTGTTCTAGTTGTTCATTAATTATTTTAATTTTGTCTATAGCAAATATAATAATTTCTAATTGTGTTATTTGTTTATTATTTATATTTTCCATTTCTTGGTTAATTTTTTCACTTCCTTTTATCCATTCCATAGGTTTTTGTTGTTTATTATTTACTCTTTTTGCTCCTATTTTGTTTCCGCATGGTGTGGTAAACCACCAATGTGTTTTTGTTATTATGTGTGGATAAAATCTATCTAAAAATGGCATTCCTAATAACATATCTTTTGTGGTAAATTCAAAATTATACATTTCTTCTATTGTTAGTATCTTATCCCATATTTGTATTTTTATATTTTTTGCTTTATATTTAATCACACTTCCTTCATTATTAAATCCTGTTACTACCATTGGTGTTTTTAATTTTTCCCATTTATCTTCTGGTAAGCAATTATATTTACATATATTTGCTTCTGCTCCTTGTCACGACCCAAATCGGGGCCGCGACTGGCACCCACATTTACCCTCCTATGTGAGCGAACCAACCAATCTAAACCTTAACATTTCAATGTATAGCAACAGAAAATAATGCGGAAGACTTAACTCATTAATAAAAACCAATTCTATAACTACTAAAATTCAACATCTATTAGTTCCCCAAAATCTTGAAGTCATCATCACAAGAATATCTATGATCAAATTACTAAACTAAAAATGTCTAAGAAACTAAAACAAATAAAAGCTAGTCCATGCCGGAAGTTCAAGGCATCAAGACTTGAAGAAGAAGATCCAGTCCAAGCTAGACGCATTAGCTCACCCTGAATTTCCGATGTAGTGAGAGTGGCTAGAATTACTGCTGAGTTGAAGATGACGGAACGTTTGCTTCACTCCACAAATAACAAAGAAGAAAACATAAAAGTAGGGGTCAGTACAAACCACGGGTACTGAGTAGATATCATCGGTCAACTCAAAATAGAAAACAGTATATATCAGTTAATATCATAAATCAACTATAAAACTCAACATGTAGCAACAACAAGTACTATAATCATCAATAATTACTATCAAGTTCATCCATGAGGGCTCAAGCCTCAATACCATACTCATTTGGGAGTTAAGTTCATTATGTTGAGTAAATTATCATCTTTCAAGATTCATTATCTTTCTTCCTCTTGTGTCGGTACGTGACACTCCGATCCCCTACTACTATGTGTCGGTACGTGACACTCCGATCCCCTAATTCTACGTGTCGGTTCGTGACACCCGTCCTACTAATACTATGTGTCGGTACGTGACACTCCGATCCCCTAAATCTACGTGTCGGTTCGTGACACCCGATCCCCTAATATGTGTCGGTACGTGACACTCCGATCCCCTAAATCTACGTGTCGGTTCGTGACACCCGTCCCACTAATACTATGTGTCGGAACGTGACACTCCGATCCACTAATACTATGTGTCGGAACGTGACACTCCGATCCACTAATACTATGTGTCAGAACGTGACACTCCGATCCACTAATACTATGTGTCGGAACGTGACACTCCGATCCACTATCTCATTCTATCAATTCATCAAGCCTTTTCTATACCAAGGCATCATCAATCCCATTACTTTAATTCATCAAGCCTTCTTTTATACCAAGGCATCATCATTAATAACGTAGATTAAAGTTTCTTTCAAGATTTGGGATTCAATAGTTTCATCATGCTTGTTTTATCAAAAATCACAAAACCATATTCATACAAGCATACAATTAAGCATATAGCAGGGTTTACAATACAATCAATACATATCATTCACTATCAAGAGTTCACTACGAATATCGTAAAACAACCATAACCTACCTCCACCGAAGAATTGGAATCAACAAGCAATTTCCCAAGCTTTGATTTCCTCCCTCTTTGATCGACCAATCTCTCTCTCTCTATTCTTTCTCTTTTTCTTATTCCAAACCCTCTTCCTTTTACCCTAATTAGTATATAATTAAGAATAAAGGATGGCAATAATACCCCACTAATTAACTTAAGGTTACCTCTTTTAACCCCCAAGTAATTAGACTTATTAATATTAACCCTCTAACTTTATAATTAAGGAAAGAATAGTCCAAATCGTCCCTTAAAACTTAACCAGAAATCCGACTCCAGCTGGGATTACGCAACCTGTGACGGCCCGTCGTGCCTGCGACGGTCCGTCACACAGGTCGTCGCAGCATATTAGACTCCATTTTTCACTAAGGATTCCGTGACGGTCCGTCACTCACTTCCGTCATGACGTTCAGAAACTCGTTCCCCGTACCAAATTCTCAAGAGTTGAAGTGTTTTGCAACGGGATCTCACGACGGTTCGTCGTAGCTGTGACGGTCCATCCTGCAGGTCCGTCACAATTTACAGAGAGTCGATTTTAGTACCCAAATTTCAGAATTCTAAGTGTTCTGGGACGAGACACCCTCGACGGTCCGTCGTGCCCATGACGGTCCGTCGTGGTGACCGTCGTCTCCGCCAGTTTTTCCAGAAATAAAATCTGCTGCTCAAAACGACTAAACAGGTCGTTACAATTTAGGAGGAATCCAAATATTGGTTAAATCAACCTTTAAAGAAGGAATAAATTGTCTAATAGTGATAAATTTATCCGATGAAAGATTTATGAACGCAAGAGAAGGAAATCTTGGAATAGTAGAAGGAAATTTAGCTTACACTAAGCTTCTATTCACTTATTATCCAAGATATTGTATATCACTAAAAGACGCTGACTTTAATGATGCATTAAGTCTACATTTTCAGATCAAAAGGAATGATCTATTTAAACCAGGTAATCATATAATAAGTATATATTACCAAGCATTATACACAGTTACAAATTCAAATTACGGAAATGTGTATAAAAATAAAGAATCTATTGAAATAGATAGAGAATGTGCAGGAATGTCACGACCCAAATCGGGGACGCGACTGGCACCCACATTCACCCTCCTATGTGAGTGAACCAGCCCATATAAACCTTAACATTTTAATACAATATCAACAAAAGAAATGCGGAAGACTTAAACTCATTAACAAAACCACTCAAAACTATTATTAATATTCCCAAAATCTGGAAGTCATCATCACAAGAACATCTATCTCAAATTGCTAAACTAAAACTGTCTAAGAAGCTAAAACAATAAAAGCTAGTCCATGCCGGAAGTTCAAGGCATCAAGACTTGAAGAAGAAGATCCAGTCCAAGCTAGACGCATTAGCTCACCCTGAATTTCCGATGAAGTGAAGACTGGCTAGATCTACTGCTGAGTTGAAGTTGACGGAACGTTTGCTGCATTACACAAATAACAAAGAGGAAAACATAAAAGTAGGGGGTCAGTACAACCACACGTACTGAGTAGATATCATCGGCTAACTCAAAATAGAAAATCATATATATCAAGTAATATTATAAATCAACTATAAGCTCAACATGTAACAACAACAAGTATTATGATCGTCAACAATTACCATCAAGTTCATCCATGAGGGCTCAAGCCTCAATACCATACTCATTTGGGAATTAAGTTCATTATGTTGAGTATATTATCATCTTTCAAGATTCATTATCTTTCTTCCTCTTGTGTCGGTACGTGACACTCCGATCCCCTACTACTATGTGTCGGTACGTGACACTCCGATCCCCTATATGTGTCGGAACGTGACACTCCGATCCCCTACATGTGTCGGAACGTGACACTCCGATCCCCTATATGTGTCGGAACGTGACACTCCGATCCCCTACATCTACGTGTCGGTTCGTGACACCCGTCCCACTAATACTATGTGTCGGAACGTGACACTCCGATCCACTAATACTATGTGTCGGAACGTGACACTCCGATCCACTAATACTATGTGTCGGAACGTGACACTCCGATCCACTAATACTATTATATCCGTTCATCAAGCCTTCTCTATACCAAGGCATCATCAATTCCAATCACTTTAATTCATCAAGCCTTCTTTTTATACCAAGGCATTATCATTAATAAGTAGATTAAAGTTTCTTTCAAGATTTGGGATTCAATGGTTTTCATCATGCTTGTTTTATTAAAATCACATAATCATATTCATACAAGCATACAATTAAGCATACAGACAGGTTTACAATATCATCAATACATATCATTCCCTATCAAGAGTTCACTACGATTATCGTAAAAACCATAACCTACCTCCACCGAAGAATTGGAATCAACAAGCAATTTCCCAAGCTTTGATATTCTCCTCAACCAATTCGATCGATCAATCCTCTCTCTCTCTGTTCTTTCTCTTTTTCTTATTCAAAACCCTCTTTCTTTTACCCTAATTAACATATAATTAAGTGTGAAACAGGACAATAAAACCCCCTAATTAACTTAAGGTTACCTCTTTTAACCCCCAAGTAATTGGACTTATTAATATTAACCCTCAATCTTTATAATTAAGGAAAGAATAGTCCAAAACGACCCTTAAAACGTGTAAAGAAATCCTATTCTGCCTGGGATTTGCGCAACCTATGACGGCCCGTCATGCCTGCGACGGTCCGTCACACAGGTCGTCGCAGCCTCCCTCGAACTCAAGTGGCCTGTGACGGCCTGTCACACCTGTGACGGTCCGTCCTGTGCCTCCGTCATGACGGTCAGAAACTCGTTTCTTGTACAAAATTCTCAAAAGTTGAAGTGTTTTGCAACGGGAACTCACGACGGTTCGTCGTGGATGTGACGGCTCGTCCTGCGGGTCCGTCACAATTTACAGAGAGTCGATTTTCAGTACCCAATTTCAGAATTCCTAAGTATATTGAAACGAGACCCTGCGACGGTCCGTCGTGCCTGTGACGGTCCGTCGTAGGTTCCGTCGTTTCAGCCAATTTTCCAGAATTAAAATCTGCTGCTCAAAACGACTAAACAGGTCATTACAATAGATACCAATTTACCCATCGTTCGTCCCCGAACGATCAAAAGAGGAAAGACAATGGCGAAAAGGAGTACCTGAATCTGTAAACAGATGTGGGTATTTTTCTTGCATATCTGCCTCCTTCTCCCAAGTAGCCTCTTCAACCGGTCGATTCTTCCATTGAACTTTGATGGATGCAATCTCTCTCGACCTCAACTTGCGAACTTCTCTATCTAATACAGCAACCGGTTCCTCTTCATAAGTCAAGTTCTCATCCAACAAAACTGAATCCCAACGGATGATGTAGTTTCCATCTCCATGGTATCTCTTCAACATAGACACATGAAACACCGGATGCACTCCGGACAGCCCTGGGGGCAAGGCTAATTCATAAGCCACCTCCCCTATTCTCTTAAGCACTTCAAATGGTCCAATATACCTTGGACTTAGCTTACCCCTTTTTCCAAACCGCATCACCCCTTTCATGGGTGAAACCTTCAACAAGACTTGTTCACCTTCCATGAACTCCAAGTCTCTAACCTTTCGGTCTGCATACTCCTTTTGTCTACTTTGTGCCGCCAAAAGCTTTTCTTGAATAGCTTTCACCTTCTCCATAGAATCTATCAACAGATCAGTCCCCCAAGGTCTAACTTCAAAGGCATCAAACCAACCAATGGGAGACCTACATCTCCTCCCATACAATGCTTCAAATGGAGCCATGTCGATACTGGAGTGATAGCTATTATTGTATGAAAACTCTGCCAACGGTAAGAAGCTATCCCAATGGCCACCAAATTCTATCACGCATGCACGAAGCATATCCTCCAACACTTGAATCGTTCGCTCAGACTGACCATCAGTCTGCGGGTGAAATGCAGTACTAAGGTCCAACCTAGTACCCAATTCGTCATGCAATGTTCTCTAAAACTTAGAAGTAAACTGCGTACCTCTATCTGATATGATGGAGAGTGGAACTCCATGCAATCGAACGATTTCTGAGATGTAGATTTTTGCTAACTTCTCTGCATTGTAGGTCACCTTGACCGGAATGAAGTGAGCAGACTTAGTTAACCTATCAACAATCACCCAAATAGAGTCATACTTACCCAATGTCTTGGGAAGACCAACCACGAAGTCCATCGCGATTCTCTCCCACTTCCATTCAGGAATGGGCATTCTCTGAAGTGTTCCTCCAGGCCTCTGGTGTTCATACTTTACTTGTTGACAATTTGGACATTTGGCAACAAACTCAACAATATCTCGCTTCATTCTACTCCACCAGAAGTGTTGCTTTAGGTCGCGGTACATCTTGGTTGCACCAGGATGTATAGAGTATCCGGAACTATGAGCCTCTGTCAGAATAGTGGTGATCAAATCATTGATGCGGGGTACACATACCCTTCCCTTAATCCTCAAAACACCTTCACCATCAATTGTTGCTTCCTTAGCCTCTCCTTGCAACAGTTTATCTCGAATTCGCCTTAGTTTCTCGTCATCAAACTGTTTCCCCTTAATCTGGTCAAGAAAAGAAGATCTTGCCTCTACACAAGCTAACAATCCTCCCTTCTCATTCATTTCCAACCTCATAAGGTCATTAGCCAGAATCTGCACCTCTCTAGCCAATGGGCGTCTAGAAACTTGCAAATGAGCTAGACTTCCCATGCTTCCGGCCTTTCTACTTAGAGCATCCGCCACAACATTCGCTTTTCCCGGATGATACAAGATAGCGATGTCGTAGTCCTTCAGTAGTTCCATCCAGCTCCTCTGTCTCAAGTTCAAGTCTTTCTGAGTGAATACATACTATAGGCTACGATGGTCCATATAGACCTCACACTTAACCCCATACAAATAGTGTCTCCATTGCTTTAGTGCAAATACTACCGCGGCCAACTCCAAATCATGGGTCGGATAGTTACGTTCATGCACCTTTAATTGCCTCGAAGCATAAGCAATCACATTCTTCTCTTGCATTAGCACTGCACCCAACCCAGAATAGGATGCATCACAATAAACAATGAAGTTTTTACCCTCTACTGGCAAGGTAAGGATAGGTGCGGTAGTCAACAAAGTCTTAAGCTTCTGAAAGCTTTCCTCACATTCATCTGACCATACAAATGGAACATTTTGCTTAGTCAAGTTCGTCAATTGGGAAGCAATAGAAGAGAATCCCTTGACGAATCGGCGGTAGTAACTAGCTAACCCCACAAAACTCCTTATTTCTGACATGTTTGTAGGTCTCACCCAATTCTTCACTGTCTCAATCTTTGATGGATCCACCATCACTCCATCCTTAGAAACCACGTGTCCCAAGAAGGACACTGAATCTAGCCAAAACTCACACTTGGAGAATTTCGCATAAAGCTTTTTCTTTCTCAACAACTCTAACACCATTTTCAAATGCTCCTCATGTTCTTTCTTACTTTTGGAGTATATCAGTATATCATCAATAAACACAATCACAAAGAGGTCCAAATATGGCTTGAAAATCCCGTTCATCAAGCTCATGAAGGCAGCAGGGGCATTCGTAAGACCAAAGGACATTACCACAAATTCATAATGCCCATACCTAGTTCGAAAAGCAGTCTTTGGCACATCCGTTGCTCGTATTTTTAATTGGTGATAACCGGATCTCAAGTCAATTTTAGAGAAGACACAAGCACCTTGTAACTGATCGAACAAGTCATCAATGCGGGGAATGGGGTACTTGTTCTTAATGGTTACCTTGTTCAGTTGTCTGTAGTCTATGCACATCCGAAAACTCCCATCCTTCTTTTTTACAAACAAAACCGGATCACCCCAAGGAGATGCACTTGGTCTAATAAAGCCCTTGCTCAACAACTCTTGAAGTTGTTCTTTTAACTCTCTTAACTCCGCGGGAGCCATTCTATACGGGGGTATAGAAATGGGGCGAGTACCCGGTTCGAGATCAATACAGAAGTCAATATCCCTATCTGGTGGCATACCAGGAAGATCTGCAGGGAACACATCCAAAAACTCACGGAGTACCGAAACTGACTCAATCGAAGGTACTTGGGTAGTGTCATCCTTAAGATGTGCCAAGAAAGCTAGACAACCCTTACTAACCATCTTCTGAGCACGAATAAATTAGATGATACGCACCGGATTGGAAGTGTAGTCACCCTCCCACACTAACGGATCTGCCCCAGGCTTGGCTAACGTCACTGTTTTAGCATTACAATCCAAAATCGCAAAATTCGGAGAAAGCCAAGTCATACCCAGAATTACATCAAAGTCACCCATTTCTAAAATAACCAAATCTACATAAGTGTTGCTCCCCACAAAATTCACCAAACAAGACCTATATACCTTTTCAACTATCACAGACTCACCCACCGGAGTAGAAACACGAATAGGCATGTCAAGTAATTCACAATGTAATTTTAGACCACTAGCAAATGATGAAGATACATATGAAAACGTGGATCCAGGATCAAATAATACAGATGCCATGCAATCACAAACCGAAAGATTACCTGTGATAACAGCATCAGACGCCTCCGCTTCAGATCTCCCAGGGAAAGCATAGCAATGGGCCCCATTATTTGTCTGTCCGTTGCCCCTACCATGTTGCGTAGTAGTGGCTCCGTTTTGCCCATCACCTCTGCCGTTTTGGTGACCACTATTACCTCGACCACCACGTCCTCCAGAAAAACGGCCTCTACCATGACCACCTCTACCTCTAGCTATTGGGGGTCTGTAACTCTGTTTTGGACAATTCCTCCTAATATGTCCAATCTCCCCACATCCATAGCACTCTCTGGAGTTAGGCATAGGTCTCTCGGAGTAGTGTTGACCGTTCTGAGGTGGACCCCCAACTACAGTCTGTAGTGAAGACTGTATTGGTAGAACTGAGTGACCTCCGGAGTTCTGTCCTCTAGAATAAGAACCATTAAACTCACCTCCCCTTCGAAACCTTTTTGATGTCGATGTCGTGGCGAAGTCATCTGGTTTCACTCCTTCCACCTCTATCACAAAGTCTACCACCTCTTGGAAGGATGTTGCCGTTGCCGCTATCTGTAAGGCTGAAATCCGCAATTCTGACCTCAAACCCTTCACAAAACGGCGGATCCGTTCTTGTGGACTGAAACAGAGTTGGGTGGCATATCTGGATAGTGCGCGAAATTTAGCCTCGTATGCATTAACCGTCATTCTTCCTTGCTCTAGACTCAAGAACTCATCCCTTTTTCTATCCCTCAAAGTCCTTGGGATATACTTCTCCATAAACAAGCTAGAGAATGATTCCCAAGTCATGGGTGGTGCCTCTGTTGGTTGACACTCAACATGTGAACACCACCACATTTTGGCGTTCCCTTGAAACTGATAGCTCACGAACTCGACACCAAACCTCTCTACTATACCCATCTTGTGTAGTAGCTCATGACAATCAACCAGAAAATCGTAGGCATCCTCTGATTCTGCACCCTTAAAGACTGGAGGTTTCAATTTCAAGAACTTACTAAAAAGTTCATGTTGATCGTTTGTCATAATAGGCCCAGTAGTCAGACGTGGAAATGTGCCTATCTCCAATGTTGCATCCATGCGGGGAGCCCTAGTAGCCGCATGTCGTATCTCTGAAACCGGAGGTGTTGGTGCAGAAACCACTGGAGGTGCCTGACCCTGATCAGACAACCCGCTAAGATAAGCAAGTACTTTGTTGATCATCTCTGGGGTAGGTTGGGGTGGCAATTCCTCATGTTGCACTTGTTTAGTCTCCCCTTCCTCACCCTCTCTTACAACATCCTCGGTCGGTGGAGGAGTCACTGCCCTAGTATCAGATGGGCTAGGGGCTCGTCCTCTTCCTCTAGAGGACGTCCTCCCACGACCTCTTCCACGGCCTCTTGCCGCTACTCTTCCTCAAGCCACAGCCCCAGTGGCTGGCTCAGTCGTTTCTTGTCTTTCCGTTGTTGCTGCTGGTGCGGTCGTTGCTCTAGTTCTAACCATCTGCGAAATAGAGTGAAGATGGTCAGATACCAATTTGTATCACCTAGATACCAATTGGACTCAAGTAGTAGCACGAAAGAAAGAATGAAAGAATGGAATTTTCCTAAAGTCTTATAGCCTCTCAAAGAAAAGTAAAGGCGTCCCCCTACCGTTCCTTAAGACTCTACTAGACTCGTTCTTGTGTGATGAGACCAATGAACCTAATGCTCTGATACCAAGTTTGTCACGACCCAAATCGGGGACGCGACTGGCACCCACATTTACCCTCCTATGTGAGCGAACCAACCAATCTAACCTTTAACATTTTAATACAATATCAACAAAAGAAATGCGGAAGACTTAAACTCATTAATAAAACAATTCAAAACTATTATTAATATCCCCAAAATCTGGAAGTCATCATCACAAGAACATCTATCTCAAATTGCTAAACTAAAACTGTCTAAGAAGCTAAAACAAATACTAGCTAGTCCATGCCGGAAGTTCAAGGCATCAAGACTTGAAGAAGAAGACCCAGTCCAAGCTAGACGCATTAGCTCACCCTGAATTTTCCGAAGGTAGTGAAGACTGGCTCGAATCACTGTTGTGTTGAAGTTGACGGAACGTTTGCTGCATTACACAAATAACAAAGAAGAAAACATAAAAGTAGGGGGTCAGTACAACCACACGTACTGAGTAGATATCATCGGCTAACTCAAAATAGAAGATCATATATATCAAGTAATATTATAAATCAACTATAAGCTCAACATGTAACAACAACAAGTATTATGATCGTCAACAATTACCATCAAGTTCATCCATGAGGGCTCAAGCCTCAATACCATACTCATTTGGGAATTAAGTTCATTATGTTGAGTATATTATCATCTTTCAAGATTCATTATCTTTCTTCCTCTTGTGTCGGTACGTGACACTCCAATCCCCTACTACTATATGTCGGTACGTGACACTCCGATCCCCTATATGTGTCGGAACGTGACACTCCGATCCCCTATATGTGTCGGAACGTGACACTCCGATCCCCTATATGTGTCGGAACGTGACACTCCGATCCCCTATATGTGTCGGAACGTGACACTCCGATCCCCTACATCTACGTGTCGGTTCGTGACACCCGTCCCACTAATACTATGTGTCGGAACGTGACACTCCGATCCACTAATACTATGTGTCGGAACGTGACACTCCGATCCACTAATACTATGTGTCGGAACGTGACACTCCGATCCACTAATCTCATTATATCCGTTCATCAAGCCTTCTCTATACCAAGGCATCATCAATCCCAATCACTTTAATTCATCAAGCCTTCTTTTATACCAAGGCATTATCATTAATAAGTAGATTAAAGTTTCTTTCAAGATTTGGGATTCAATGGTTTTCATCATGCTTGTTTTATCAAAATCACATAATCATATTCATACAAGCATACAATTAAGCATATAGACAGGTTTACAATATCATCAATACATATCATTCCCTATCAAGAGTTCACTACGATTATCGTAAAAACCATAACCTACCTCCACCGAAGAATTGGAATCAACAAGCAATTTCCCAAGCTTTGATATTCTCCTCAACCAATTCGATCGATCAATCCTCTCTCTCTCTGTTCTTTCTCTTTTTCTTATTCAAAACCCTCTTTCTTTTACCCTAATTAACATATAATTAAGTGTGAAAGAGGACAATAAAACCCCCTAATTAACTTAAGGTTACCTCTTTTAACCCCCAAGTAATTGGACTTATTAATATTAACCCTCAATCTTTATAATTAAGGAAAGAATAGTCCAAAACGACCCTTAAAACGTGTAAAGAAATCCTATTCTGCCTGGGATTTGCGCAACCTGTGACGGCCCGTCGTGCCTGCGACGGTCCGTCACACAGGTCGTCGCAGCCCCCTCGAACTCAAGTGGCCTGTGATGGCCCGTCACACCTGTGACGGTCCGTCCTGTGCCTCCGTCATGACGGTCAGAAACTCGTTTCTTGTACCAAATTCTCAAAAGTTGAAGTGTTTTGCAACGGGAACTCACGACGGTTCGTCGTGGATGTGACGGCTCGTCCTGCAGGTCCGTCACAATTTACAGAGAGTCGATTTTTAGTACCCAATTTCAGAATTCCTAAGTATATTGAAACGAGACCCTGCGACGGTCCGTCGTGCCTGTGACGGTCCGTCGTGGGTTCCGTCGTTTCAGCGAATTTTCCAGAATTAAAATCTGCTGCTCAAAACGACTAAACAGGTCGTTACATAAGTACATCTCTTTCGTTATTCTTGGTGATATCCCACCTTCATACTTAATTAGAGAACTATACCCCTAGTAAACCTCAAGGCATACTTGTCCAATGCATGTGGGGCATCCCATTCCTCCTCACACACTAAGAATGTCATGAAGTCACTCTATTCACGTGTTACCCGCTTAGAACTGTCACTAAGGTCCTACTTTAATATTTTACAAGAAACTATAATCTTAAGTCAATCTTAAAATGGAAGGAAACTATACCCACTACCCAAGGTAGGAATACTTCAGAAGAGGATATTTCGTAAGTAGCTTCAGTTCATACTTGTTCCATGTATGAATGACATCCCATTCTACCATTCACGGTAAGTACTCATATAGGCTATCTTAATCAATGTTAACTATCTTTCATACTAGTCTATAAACAATATCATACTATCATACTAGACCTAATTACCATGGAAAACATCATATCATGCGATCAAAGCTATCATAGGAAGGTTGTAAGTATACCCACTTAGAAACCATGCACCCACTCATCAAGATGTAATCTATCCATATTAGAGTATAAATCCTCAACCCTAAGCTTCCATGAGTAATCTAACTCAACTTATTTGATGAAATGCACCTTGCATGCAAGCCAAGCTACCATTAGGAGAGTATAAGTCATCTATTCTAAAGCTACCATGAAATGGTTTTGGCCTAACCAAGTCAAGCCATTTGAAGGCAATATTATCATGCTAATTCAAGCTATCTTGAGGATAGTTCATTTATCAATCCCAAGCTACCATGTGAATCACCATCCCCAAGCTGCCGTGAGATTTAATATCTCAATCTACCATGAGATTTACTATCTCAAGCTACCATGAGACATACCATCTCAAGCTTCCAACCATGGTCTTATTTTAATAATCCAAGCTTTACATGAATGAAACACAAGTCTCAACATCAAGCTATTACAATATAACTTTATTTTATTCATTTTAGGTTATTAGGTCAACCTAGAATCCTTTTATATGAGAAAACATGCTTCTCCTAGATTGTTCATATATAAGTGTATAAGAGAAAGATAATAATCAATACATATCTCCTCATATTGAATTTACCCCCAAATCCCTATTTGTGTGATATCACATATTAAATTTGTGTGATCTTTATCAAGTATTCTCTTTCTCTTATACACTTAGATATGAACAATCTAAGAGAAGCAAGTTCTCTCACATAGAAGGATTCTAGGTTTACCTAATAAGCTTAAATGAATCAAAGAAAGTTAGACTACAATAGCTTGATGTTGAGACTTGTGTTTCCTTCATGTAAAACCTAGCTTACTAAAATAAGACCAAGGTTGGAAGCTTGAGGTGGTAAGTCTCATGGTTACATGAGATTGTAAATCTCGTTGTAGCTTAAAATAGTAAATATCACGGAAGATTGGGGATGGTGATTCCCATGGTATCTTGGAATTGAGGAATGAAACTCTCCTAAGGATAACTTAAAGTATCATGATTAGAATACCTTATGATATCTTGACTTGGTTAGGACAAAACCATTTCATGGTAGTTTTAGGATAGATGACTTATACTGTCCTAATGGTAGCTTGGCTTGCATTAAAGGTACAAGTCATAGAATAGGTTGTGTTAGATTACTCATGGTATCTTAGGCGAATTATAATACCCTATGGATATATTACATATTGATGAGTGGATGCATGGTGTCTAGGTGGGTATTTTTATAACCTTCCTATGATAGTTGGATCTAATTATATTATTTTTTCCATAATAATTATGTCTAGTATGATAGTATGCTATTCTTTATAGAATAGTTTTAGAGATAGTTAGCATTGAGTAAGCTAGCCTAAATGAGTATTTAGCGTGAATGGAAGAATGGTATGTCATTCATATATGACACAAGTATGACTTGAAGCTACTAATGAAATGTCCTCTAATGAAGTATGGCTAACTTGGGTAGTGGCTATAGTTGCCTTGCATGTTAAGATTGACTTAAGATAATAGTTCCTTGTAAAATATGAAATTAGGTCCTTAGTGACACTTAAGAGGGAGTAAAACATGAATAGGTGACTTCAAGATATTCTTAGTGTGTTAAGTAGAATGGGATTACCCCACATGCTTTGCACATGTGTGCCTTGAGGTGACCTAGGGGTATAGTGCTCTACTTAAGTATGAATGAGGTCTATGACCAAGAAATAAAAAAGAGGTGCTTAGCTTAGGTAGTAGTATAGGATGCTACTTTTGACTTTCACAAGTATATGTGGAGGTGGCTGGGGACGTAATTCACTTGAGTATAAAACACAAATGGTTGAAGTATCAAATTACAATTACGTCTTATGTTGACTAACTATTTGAGATACTCTTATGATGTTATTGTAGCTTCCATACTTAGTACTTTTGTACTAAGGCATATTGCTACATTTTAACCAAATGTAGGGTTGGAGCTTTGAGTTGCTATTGGAGGCTAGAATTCAAAAATTTAGAAGATTGAAGATCCATCTGAGTCCTCATTGCTTCGAGGACAATATTTATTTACCTTTATGACATTTAATTTTATATTTTAGACTTTATGTGTCTGTGTCCAAAGACTTTTATTCATTTTATTCATAGACGGTTTGAGACAATAATGTTAGAAAGACTTCCACTCTTATGAAATACCTTTCGAAGTATGTTTTAAAGAATTTTTTAAATTCTTCCATATTTTCTAATGCCTATTTGATGAATGAATTCTAAGGTCTTGTGTAATATATCTTTTAGATTGAATAAACCATGTTACGACTAGGGGGTGCTCTCGAGTTGTTATAATAATATATGAGATGTATGATCTAAAACAAAAGGTACACATTATAATATTTGACATCTCTCTTGTTTCTATTCCCACTCATTATAAAATTGAAAAAAGTATTTATTGTGCATTAACTATAAATTAAATATGGATGCGCCGAGATAGGTAGATAGCCCTTTAATTTTATCTATATATTTTGAATTTGGTTCACATTTATTCATCATAACCTTTCACTTATAATGCCATACCCACTAAACGTTTCTTTGATCATCTACTTCCTTCATTAGAAACCCCCCTCTTTGAATCATTTTCTCTCTCTCTCTAATTTAGCAGAAAACATTATTAGTTTCTCTTATAAGCTCATTTTTATTTTTTACATCTAAGTAGATATCATTTTATATAGATTAAAAATGGGTGATCATGATTGGGATTTAAGTGCGGTTTGAAGAAGTTGTAATATTAATAAGCCTGACAATTTTGTAGCTCCTAAGTTATACTTGAGACTTCATAAAATGATGTTTGGAGTTCTTTAGATAAAATTTTGCTCCAGACATGACTAATTTTAATGGTTTATCATAATTTTCTCTTTAGATTTTAAAATTGCTCACTAGGAAAACTAGATGATCAAGTCATAATTATGAAATGAAACGGTAACCAATAGTTGTACTAATATCCTATCCAACAAGCTCAATTTATCCATCTAACAACTATAACACCAAAAGAATGGATTGATCTACAACAACTCGATATAGGGGCTAACAATTATAATAATTTTACTTTTTCCGTGAAAACTCGTTTGCTTCAAACTAGAACAAGGAAACCATTCCCTTCGTTACATTTTATGCGTGTATGTTCAAAATTTTGATTTTAGTACTTTCGATTTGAAATCAGGAAAACTCATTCAATAAGGATTACACATGAATTATTGCAAGAGGAACATGATGAGACTGAATATTGAAGTACAACTTAAAAACTGGTCAATTACATTAGATTCTGACTATGAGAGCCATTAATAACCGACAGCACCACCACATGAGTTATCCATGATGTCAAATGAACACACCATATTGAAAGAACCGATATATATTGCCAGGGGTATAAAGGTGTTTATGGTTCGATCACTAAAACTAATTCCCATAGAGAGGACTTAGCCTACAGGAATATGCAATTTTGGGACTATAAGGGTATACTAAAATCTAGTCTACTCGGTTCTAAGCATACTACAAACTGAACATGTATATCTACCAAACATAACTGAATCATTGAATAGATCAAATACTAACATGAAAATCAAAGAATATAACAATGATAAACCGATAATGTAACATTCAAAAAACCATGCATGTATAGTTTTTTAATTGACCTAGCATGTATCATTCATAAACTAAAAGAATCTACAGAACCAGTGTTATGAGTTTCACGCAAAAAAAGTAAGCAAAGATTCAATCTATTTAGGAATACTCTAATAACTAAATCATAACTAATATCTAAGGTTTTACAAACTTTACGTTTAAGCAAGATACACAAATCAAGAATCTAACTCAATTCTAGGGACCTAATCGGTGAAAGGAACCCACTAGTTAAATCCCATTACTTGGTGACGAAATCTATGAAACAATCCTTCAATTTTAAGGCAAAAACTGAAGAAAACGTGTTGCATTCTTCGAAGGATTTTGGTCGCCTATTTCCTCCACTCTTTTTCTAAGTTTGATGAATTTTTCCTAATAAGTGTATTTTGCCTTATAAATTACACTTAATGTGGAATATAAGGAGTATCATGGAAATATTGTAGAATATTATTATGTATAAAAATAATATATATCCATGTTTACTCTTTTTTCTTTTCTACTCGACATAGTGTTTTCATTATATAGCTATTCTTTCTTTAGTTAGATTCAGATTAGACCACAATTCAGTATTTATTAATATAATCATTCTTAAGCTACGTCAATGTTTAAATACTAAGCGTCGACTTTAGGCTCTACAACTTACATGCTATTTTTATTATGAAATTTAGTTATTTTTGTCCTACTCGAATCATCATAGGTTGTGTTTTAAGTAAAGGAGAGAGACATGACTTTATAGGAATTGAATCCATAGGCTCAAGGGCATGCCCTCTATCTGATGCAAGAGAATACATTCTTTCGCACATATTAGACCCTAGTGCAAGAAAGATTCGCTGTAGTCCCGTACCAAATCAAAGGTGGATTCCGGTACAGAAGAATCCATGCTTAAAGAGAATCCCCTTTTTTCGCTTGGTTATGAGACTAGAGCAATTAATGTGTCAAAGAGGGGATTATTTTGCTGCCGATACGGGGGTATGCCCCTAAGCCAATTGAACCAATTCCCTGTTATTCATGTCTCTCTCTTCACATAAATCACAATCCATGATGATTCAAGACACACAAAAATAACTTTAATGAATGATAAAAAGAATGTAGGTTGTAGAGCCTAAGGTTTAGGTTAGGACTGATGTAACTTAAGAGTGATTATTTTGTATCTAAAGATTTGATTGTTGTCTCCAAGGTCAATAAAATGGTATAATGAAAACACAGTCTCAAGAAGAAAAGAAAAAACGAGTAAACAAAAAAATGTTAGATTATTTATGTAGAGTGAAAAATTATAGTTGGATTTTTGAACAAAATGATTTTGTGTTAGCTAATTAGGTATGCATTTTTTAATTAATTTTTAATGAAATTTCCATACTTATATGATTTTAGTGGGAAAATAATAATTATATGACTATTTATGAATTAACCACATCTTTTATTTTTTAAACATATGTATTGATCTTAAAGTTGTCGTTTATCCTTTACGAGCTATTGGTCTAAGAGTATATTAGTCTACTAGAGAATAGGGAATTCCAATGGATGGAATTTCATAGCTGAACAATAAAATGTCATGATAATATTATTTATCTATAGATTAGACAAAAAAAAAATTCATGAATTTGGAAGGAGCATTTAATCATGAATTAGTTAGCGATTACCAATAATTCCATAGCTATTTAATGTTTTTAGTTGTATCGATCACTAAATTAATAATCTCTATTTGGTTCTTTGGAAAAACAAGTTCTGAAGGCATTTTATCTTAGTAAAAAGAAGAAATAATAAGATTAACAAATTTTCTTCATGAATCTTTATGTGTATTGATGGGACAGATACCACGCCCCAAGGCGTATACCCCTTGGCATAAACACGAGTCTTAGGATCACGAGTAACCGCAAGCTAACCCTGAACAGACATATTTTAAGCATAATAAAACAACTGAATAAAATATACTATGCAAAAGCTTAAATAATGAGATAATTGGAAGATGGGAAATACCCAATACTAATCTGAATATATATTGAAATTTTAACTATTAAATGCTAAAGCTAAATCTAAAACTATGTTTAAAAAAGTCTAAAACTAAATAGAGTTGTTGGAACATGTCCCCATCACAACTACAAAAGAAAAAAACATGTCCATTGTCCTCAATGTATGAGGACTCACCACTAATCTTATTGAGTATGGATTGGGAATTGATCTATTTGTGATCTGAATGTTGAGGACCGTAACCTACATCATGAATATATTTCAATCTTATATTAATATAATCATTCTCAAGCTACATCAATGTATAAATACTAATTCTAGACTTAAGGCTCTACACCCTACATGTTCATTTAATCATTAAGTTTAGTCATTTTTTGACTGACTTGAATCATCATAGATTGTGTTTTAAGTGAAGGAGAGAGAGATGACTTTCTAGTCTCTAGTGCAAGAAAAAATTCACTCTAGTCTAGTAACAATTAAAAGGATTCATGGTCATAATAATTCATGATTCAAGAGAATCCCTTTTTTCGCTTGGTTACGTGACTAAATCAATATATTAGTCAAAAAGCGGATTCTCTTCAAGCAGATAAAGAGCGTACCCCTGAGCTTATTGATCCAATTACTAGTAAGTCATGTCTCTATCTTTCACATAAATTAGAATTTATGATGATTTAAGTCAGATAAAAGAAAACCTAAATTCATGATAAAAAGAACATGCAGGGTGTAGAGCCTAATGATTAGGATTAGTATTTAAACATTTTCGTAGCTTAAGAATGGTTATATGGTAACTATAAGATTAGATTGCTCTCTCTAAGCTCAATTTAATGATATAATGAAAACATAGTCTCAAGTAGACAAGCAAAAATCAGTAAACAAAAACAGTTAGATTGTTTATGTAGAGTGAAAAATTAAATATGATTTTTCGGCTACATCACTTTGTCTAAGCTAATTAGGTAGGCATTTTCGGATTACTTTTTCACGAAATTTCCATAGTTATATGATCTTAGTGGGAAGGTCATAATTTTATGAAAATTTATGAAATTGACCACATCTTTGTTTTTTTTGAGTATATATTGATCTTAAAGTTGTCGTTCATCCTTGATGAGATATTGGTCTAAGAGTATATTAACCTACTAGAAAATAAGGAATTAAGATGGATGAAATTTCATAGCTGAGCAATAAAATTTCATGCTAATTTTTTGTAGCTACGGATTACCGATGAAAAATAAAAGATAATCCATGAATTAGCAAGGAGATTTTTAGTGATGGATTAGTTAGGATTACTGACAAATCCCATAGCTAATTTAATACTTTTAGTATTATCTATCAATAAATTAATGATATCTATTTGGTTCTTTCTAAAAATAATTTCATAAGACATTTTATCTTTGTAAAAACAAGAAATATTAATATTTACCAATTTTATTCATGAATTTTGGTGTGTATTGATGGAAAAGTGACACGCGTTGCGGCTATCCCCTTTGCATAAACACGGGATCTAGGATTACGAGTGACCCTAAGCTAACCCTGAGCCGGCATATCATAAGCATACTATAAATAATGAACACAGGATACTATGCAACAACTTAAATTATGAGATAACTGATAGATTGGAAATACCCATACAAATCAGAATATATAATAAACTTCTAAATGTTAAGTGAAACTAAGAAATCACTCAAATGCTAAAGCTAAATATAAAAGTATATCTATGAATGTCCCTAACTAACTCGATTTGTTGGGACATGTCCTAGTAAAACTAAAACAGAAATAAAAGACTGAAATGAAAAACATGTCTATTGTCCTCAAAGTGTGAGGACTCACCCCTAATGCTGTTGAGTATGGATCGGGAATCAAATATATGCGTGATCTGAATGCTGAGTACCTGAACATGCATCATGAAAGGATGTAGCTCTGAGTATGCGTCAGTACTTTGAATGTATGGAGAATGAAAGAGAAAAATATAACTGAAAAAAATATGTAAGTTGAACAAAGAAAACTGAGAAATGACGCATCTAAACATAATGTAAATACTGAAATATATTGAAATGAACTGATCTGAATTTAATGAGGAAGTACTAATAATTAAAATGCTTAGACAGAATACTAAAATATTAAAAACCTAGTCAAATGCACTGGAGTCTGATTGTAAGAGCTATTATTAACCGACATCAAATAAAATGAGATAAACGTGGAGTCCGATGTATGCTCCGCATTGAGAGGACCTAATATACATTTCCATTCCAGAGTATAAAGGCATGACTCGTATGATCGCTAAATTTGATGCCCAATGAGGGGATTTATAGTCCTACAAGGGCACATAGTTTTGAGACTATGAACGTACGTTGAACCCTAATCTAACTCAATACTAAGCCTACTCCAAATTGGAATGTGTATGACACAATATAACTAAAATATTATAAATGAGAATACAACATTTAATTACTGACAATGAACATTCAAAATCTGACGTATGCTCAATCGTTCAACTGACCTAGCAATTGTTATTTAAAAACTAAGAGAATCTACAATAGTATGGTTCTAAATTTCATGCAAATAACTAATCAAGAATTTCATGGAAAACATGATAATCTTATTAGGATCATTATAAAAGCTATATCATAATAATTCTTCAAGGTTTTAGAAACTCTAGATCTAATCAAGATATCAAGGATCAAGAATCTGAGTGAATTCTAAGGACTTAGTGGATGAAAGGAAAGTACTAGTTCAATCCCACATACCAGTTATGAAATCTATAGAGAAATACTTCAATTTTGGGGATGGAACTTAAGAAAACCTCCTACTTGTTCTTAAGAGAAAATTGTTGAATATTCTCTTCTTTTGCTCTAAGTTTTATTAACTTAGGTAAAAATTTTAAATATTGCAAAAGTATATTTTTATTCATAAAGTTTTTGCAAATGTCACATCCTAGGAGCACCCCCTTGACGTAACAGGCGTCGTCGTCCTCTTTAAGGACAAAGACTACCCTCTTAGCCTACATCATTACATTTATAGGTTAAAATGCGTAAATTTTTAAAAATTTTCATTACTACTATATGGAGGTTTACATAGACCTCTACATACACAAAATAGTTATATCGAGCATACATAGACCCTTAATATAGGAAGATTACTTAGTCTTCTAATTTTATTACACACACACACACATACACACACACACACATACATATATATATATATACATATATATATATATATATATATATATATATATATATATATATATATATATATATATATATATATATATATATATATATATATATATATATATATATATATATATATATATATATATATATATATATATATATATATATATATATATATATATATATATATATATATATATATATATATATGTATGTATGTATATAAGATATTCAAAGAAAAGGAAAGAACATAAGAGTCTTAAAAACTAAAACAACTTCATAATGTTGATATTTGCATTGCCCTCGTAATGCGAGGACCAACCCAACTCTGATGAATGAGAGTTCCAAGTCTTTCTTCAAGCTCTTCAATGACCGGAAATTAAAATGTTGGGGAAAAGGGAGAAAATTGGGTAAGTAGACCACTTATACTAAGTATGAGACCATATGCAAACATAAAATGAAATCATGATAAGAATCGAGACAATTCATAAAGGTATGAAATTTACTTTGAAAAGCCTATGCACATTCAAGAAGACCATACCAATAAATAAAACTTATTCTTTAAATCATAGGCATGTAAATCACAAGACCAACAAAACAGAATCTAGTCAAGTCATTATGCACATCACATAACTGAACACATAGTCAAATTAACTCTATAATCAAGTTATAATAGCACAAGCATGAATAAGAGTATATTTCGACATAATTAAAGCAGGACCATTACTCATCACCCTTTTTAATACACTTGTGGAATGACTAAGCAATGCCCTACAACCTTACCTAATAAAGTAAACCTAGCAAGAACCATAATCAATGTCAAACTTCACATAATATAAAATTAAGAGTACATAATATCATACTTTAGCAATAGAGACCAAGTACATGGTCATTATAGTAAATCAACATCAAATAGTATCATTTACATGTATGATCATTATTTACATATCATTTATATTTATAAGTATATACATACATAAGAACATCCTCCTAAGACTTCCCTTAAGTCTAACTAGTGCAATATATAGGTAGAGTCTCATACCCCTATCTAGACTAAGCTAAACCCCTTGAACCCACCCCTATCTTGGTCTTCAATGGAGTTCTTCAACTAGACAGAGAAAGAAGAGAGAATGAAGAGAATTTGGGTTTGTGAATTATGAGATCTTAGGTTAGTCTAATTAGGTTAGGGTTCTTATATATGTTCTTAACTAACTTAATTAGGCTTCCAAAAACCATTAAGTAATTAGCTCATCAATTCAAAAGGCAAAGTTTTGTTGAAGGATAATTATAAATGACAATAAAGGTAGTAATACAAAAGGCGAGTTGTTCTTGTAGGTTATTTATATACGTCTGAGATCAGTACCCATTTTTGTTTTTCTTAATTAAAAATTAAGTTTATTTGTAACTTTTCTTCTATATCTGTTGGTAGAACATACATTTAACGGAAGAAAAGTCGAAAACCGTGAGATTATGAAGAAATTTGGATTATAGTGGGGTTTGTGTTTGGCTTCAAACAAAGGGAACCTGATTTCTTGATAGCAATATTATAGATTGATAAAGTGAAATACCCTAGAGAGTCTGGAGGAATTTCCAATGTCATGTTAAACGACTTTATATATACCTACACCCTGGACGTGGCCAACATTCGGAGACCATTTTCGGCCCCAAACAAACTCTTGGCCTGACTTACTTAACTCAGCGCAAGACTAAAATCAACTTTAACAAAAATTAATCATATTTAAATACAAATACTTCCTAAATTAATTTGACCAAAATGGCACTTGTGTCAAAACAAGTAAATTAATTGCAATTTGAACTACTAAGCTAGAAAATAAATAAAAGGGATCTCCTCCGGAAAGACAGGACGCTCACCAAGTGATTGTGGAGTGCTAACAGAACCAACGGTGTGCTGCGTGCTGATTCTGGTTACCTCCATCTGTATAATAAAACGATGCAGGCTAATTGGTATTAGTACATCGAATGTACTAGTATGTGAGCTGAAAAAGATAAACAACACTTACGCTTGAAAAGGAGTAAGAAAGAACACTTACCTTGACTTTTCTAAATTCATGATATACTTACTCATATTCTAAATAAACAGTTTAAAAGTGAATGCAATATAAATAAATAATAACTAAAAGTATTTTGTAAACTCTGAATGTATACAAATAATATCTGAGGTGTATGTAAAAATACAAATAATTGATTGTATGTGAAAATACAATACTTCTATGGGATATTCTCTAATAGACAATCATCACTTAAAACCTATAGTGATGATATAACGATACTCGGCCCAGGCTGACCGACCATCCTAACTTTGCCAGTGTATAGGCCTGAACTCTGTAATGAATCCACTTGTAAACAATAAAAAGGGTTCATCTAAAAAGTATGATCCTTTTCTACCAATGATGGCTACATGGTTTACATGGCGACTTGAGTTACTCTAAACTCATATCCCTACATTAGTGCTCAATACTACTTTCAATATATATATATATATATATATATATATATATATATATATATATATATATATATATATATATATATATATATATATGCTCTTATGTTTGATAAAACATACTGATTATGTTATTTGAGATAAGTGCTCACAATATAGCGCTTTTAAAAAGATCTTTTGGAAATAATAATTTCCTGTTTCTTCTATATAAACTATCCATAGGCTCTGTGGATGTCTAGCTTCATTTCTTTACCAAAAGTTTGAAAACATTTTAGTTTAAGCTCTGAGGTACTTAGTTTCCTTATAACTCTTGAGAACTGAACTCAAATTGATACTCTTTGCTTAATTGAAACTTAACTCTTAGAATACATAGTTCCCTTATAACATTTGAGAATTTAACTCAACTCGTTACTCTTTCTTGACTTGAAACTTGAGTCTTAAAACAAAGTTAAAATGTTTAAATAAGACTCTTGAAAACCTAAAAAATTCAACTTTAACTTACTTCTTAACTTTTGACTTGACTCTGAACTTCCTTGACATTGATATTGACTTTCCTTTAATGGATATGGATTCATGTTTTAAGTTTGAGTTCCTGGATGATTTCTAGGTATTTAGAGATCATTTGAAGTGATTAGAATTTATTGGATGATGTATCTTGGAAGGACCTTAAAGGGATAAACAACAAAAATTGGACGAATACGTCGGGTCAAGCGTACTGGTGGCGCGCCGCGCCAGCCTAAGTTTATTGAGGCCTTATTCTGGCGCACTAGTGGTATGACACGCAAGGCCTTTTTTAACTATGTCAAATATCAGGTGCATTGCAGGTGCGTCGCGACTTCCTCTACCTCGGTGCGTCAAACAAATTTTTCAACTCGTTTTCCATCTCTACACTCTCCAAAACTTCCTACATCTTTCATTAAACGATTGGAACCATTGGTACTATCAATAACTATTGAATTCAACTCAAAATAACTCGAATTAAAAAGTACCTAATCAATAATGGCTACTTTGTGTTGTCTTAAACCTTTCTTGAATAACTTTTACTTTATCCATAGCTTGGTGAACTAAATCTTGTCCTATCAACCCTGCTTTGCAAACTTCGAACCACCCAATAGGACATCTGCACCTTCCTCCATAAAGAGCTTAATATGGGGCCATTTGAATTCTTGAATGATAACTATTGTTGTATGCGTACTCAATGAGAGGTAGGTGATCATCCCAATTTTCCTTGAAGTTGATTACACAAGCTCTAAATATATCTTCTTAGGTATGGATAGCATGTTCTGCTTGTGTATCTGTGTAAGGATGAAAAGAGTGCTCAAATTCACTTTTGAACCCAAACCTTTCTGGAAGGATTTCCAAAACTGTGCAATAAACTATGCACCTCTATTGAAATAATGGAGACCGAAACCCCATGAAGTCTTATCACCTCATGAATATGCAACTTTGTATGATCTTCAGCCGAATAAGTAATCCTTACCGGAAAGAAATGGACTGACTTTGCCTAATTCTTATAAGAGCACTTGTGTTTGAATGAATTAAATTTGTTAATTAGATAAAGCGTTTTTATTTTTTGAAAAATTAGCTAATCAAAGTGTTTATATTAGATTCTTTATTATTTCTCTATAATTTATGTGGTTAAATTAATTAAACTTTTTTATCCTTTATCTATAATTAGTGTAATTAAATCTACAGAACTATTAATAAAAACAATTAATCTGCCCTCTTCCTCATATCTAAGATCAAACTTCTGAAAATTAAATTAATCAACTCTTCAACTTTTCATCTTAACCTATAAATCTCTAGCTCTATATAAGAATCATGGAAAAGTAATTGTTCTTTAACAATTGCCTCCTGTTGATGTAAATCATTAGGCAATTTTTTAGGTTTTTTTTTTAAAATATTAATATTTGTTCTTATCCTAATTATAGTGATATTTTGTATCATAGTTTTATCTTTATCATTTTAGATGTTTTTAAAACTGTTTATAAATACCTGAATTTTTGTTGACCAATTATAGCACTCTTATATGTCATATTTTCCACATTCTTGTGTTAACTTCTATTTTCCTATTTCATTTTAGTTTTAATAGATAAAAAAAAATTCTTTCCAGGTTACTGTCATTGACCCCATATATATATATATATATATATACACATACTACAATTGGGATGATAAAAAATGTTAAAAGTTGAACTACAAATTTTCTTTTATAGGTTGAATAGTCATTTGAGTATTTAATTAAACACCAATCTTTTAATTATTGGTATTAAAAAGTAAATTTAACTATATATTAATAATATATCATTAAAATTAAATACATTTTCACTCATTAGTTCATTCAATTCAATGTGGTGGATATGTTTTTATATTCCACAATTATTCAACCTTTAGAATTTCTTTTTTGTATTTTACATTTATAAAAATTTTGGTAATAAATATAAATTTTAACTATTAGCATTTAGGAAGTCCAACTGACGGACATATCTATGTGGTCAAGAAATCATTTAACTTTTTCTTGCTCTTTTTTGATTTTCAATTATTTTAAATTTTATATGCTATGTATCATTCATTAGGAGTTAAGCACTTGGACCGTTATTAAGACTTTTGAATTTTTATTGGTTATAGGAGAGGAGGTATCATCAAGAACTCTATTCCTTATGTATTTCTTTTTAGTAGAAATATTGTTATAATTAAACTCTTAAAAGGATATGAATATTGTATTTGTTCTTAAATATTTTTTTTATTCTTTACAGATTTATACTTCTTTAATTTAATCTTCTATGATATTATGAAAGTGATAATTCTATTTTTATTAGTGCTAAAATTACTAATTTATGACCTTTATATTCATTTTTAAATATACATTTATAATATTTTCTTTCTTTTATCATTTTTTTGCTGATATGGGAGTGTAGACACATACATTGTATGAATTCGGTCCAATACAATTACAAGGCCCACAATCAAAGCTTGGTAGTTCTGCAGCATTGTTAGAACATGTTTCACCTAGAACAAAGAGAATGGTAAAATTATTTGTTCTGCAAATATCAACACCATTCCTGCCCCTTCTCCATCTCGGCGTGCAGATCCACCAAAGAACATTGTCCATGTCGACGACTCTTCAGCAAAAAATGCATATTTATCAGGGAACGCATTTAAAGTTTCCCATTTTCCCGGAAGAGGTCGATCAACAAGGAAATTAGCAATTGCTACTACCCACTAGACCTATCTATTCGAAATCGATATAGAAGGTGTGATGATCGAATTCACGCACACACACTAGATGAATGAAGAACACAAGAACTTTCAAGAGAAAGAGATGAGAGATCTAGAGAGAGAAAGAGAAAACCCAATATTTCGTAGTAACACCCCGTGAGTAAACTTCCACGGCGGTGAGGTATATTTATATTAATAAATCAGAGTATTTTTGGTTACAGAGTAAACAGTTTTATACATTAATCAGGCTCCACTACCTAACAATTCTCCTACTTTGAGACTGACTCACATATACATTCTAAAAAAAAAAATCTCTTCATCATCAACATCTTTACCGCACCGCAACATCTGTAGCAAAAATTTCAGAAGACCAACCGAGGTTTTACATAACCTGAGTTTCCCAACATCAACACATTTCGTCAACATGTCTGTCTAGTTCTTTGCACCCTCTATCTTCTACAAGCACATATCACCATCCTCCACTGCCCTGCGAGTGAAATGGTATCGCCTTCTGATGTGTTTTGTCTTCGAATGATAGACTGGATTTTTCACCAACTGTATGGCACTCCGGCTATCTGAGTAATGAATCTTCTCGCTCTACTTCTTGCCCAATTCCTCAAGATAATCTACCAGCCATATCATCTCTTTCTCAGCTTCAGTGGATGAAAGAGAAACACACTTCTGAAGCCTGGACATCCAACTCACTGCTGTTCCACCTATGGTGTAAATGTACCCGGATGTACTCTTGCTCGAGTCAACATCCCCACAAAGATCAGCATCCACAAAACCTTGTAGAGTCATATTGCCTTTGCAAAAACAAAATGAAGTACTGGATGTACCTCTCAAATATCTCAGAAGCCACTTCACAGCTTCCCAATGCTCTTTCCCAGGGTTCGCCATGTACCTGCTAAAAACTCCCACTGAATGTGATATATCAGGTCTAGTGCAAACCATAGCATACATCAAACTATCAACTGCTGAAGCATATGGAACAAGTGTCATGTGATCACGCTCCTCAACAATCTTGGGTGACTGCTCCTTTGACAATTTAAAGTGATTTGCCAATGGAGTAGTCCTGGGTTTAGCATCATTAACCCTGAATCTACTCAGCACCTTCTCAATGTACAACTCCTGAGATAGGTTTAAAGAACCAGCAGATCTATCCCGAGAAATCTTCATCCGCAAAATTTTCTTTGCTGGACCCAAATTTTTCATCTCAAACGTTGCAGACAACCTTGTCTTTAGATTGTTAATCTCCCTTATACTAGATCCTGCAATAAACATATCATCCACATACAAGAGTAGAAAGACATATGAATTAGTGTATTTCTTGAAGTAACAACAAGGATCTTTTTCAGCTTTGCAGAATCCACTCTTGGTCATGAAGGAGTCAAACTTCTTGTACCACTGCCTTGGTGCTTGATTTAGTCCATACAAGCTCCTTGTGACCTTGAACACCATGTGTTCCTTGCCTGGAACCACAAATCCTTCCCGTTGCTGCATATAGATCCCTTTGTCCAGATCTCCATGTACAAACGCTATTTTTACATCCATTTGCTCTAGATGCAAATTCTTCGATGCAACAACAATCAACAGAATTCGAATAGAGGTTAACTTCACAATATGAGAGAATATTTCAGAATAATCAATACCTTTCGTTTGTGAATATCCTTTAACCACTAAACGAGCCTGGAACCTTATTTTTCCATCTGGTTCAGTCTTGGTTCTGAACACCCACTTGTTCAGCAAAGCTCTCTTCCCTGCAGGTAACGCGGTCAACACCTATGTGTCGTTCTTCTCAAGTGATCTCATCTCATCATCCATGGCTTTCTCCCATTTGATCGAATCCTCCACCTTTAGGACCTCATTAAAAGACTCTGGTTCCCCCTCATCAATCAGCAATAGATAGTGTAACCTATCAAGTGCCCTGATGGATCTAGATGATCTCCTTAACACCTGCGCAGGTGTAACTTGCTCCACTTCAGATTCTTCATAAGGAGTTGGTAGAGTATCTGTTTCGACATCTCTGGGGTTACTCTTCTCCAACTCAACCTCAACTCCCACTTTCTTTGTGATCTCTAGAACCTTCTTCTCTCTGTCCTGTACAGGACAGACACATCAAATATCATGTCACAATGTATCAGGATGTTTCTGTTCTTTTCATCCCAAAATCTGTAGCCAAAAAAATCAGAACCATAGCCTATGAAGTAACACTTCACAGCCTGGGCATCAAGCTTGTCTCTCTTTTCTAGATCAACATGAACATAAGCACTGCAACCAAAAGTCCTCAAGTGTGAGTACTTGAGTTCTTTTCCTTTGCACACCTTCTCTGGAATCTTGAATCCTAAAGGAACTGATGGTCCCCTATTGATAAAGTATGAAACTGTGCTCACAACATCCGCCCAAAGTGTTTTTGGCAGCCCACAGTGTATCCTCATACTCCTTCCACGCTTATTCAATATTCTGTTCATCCTCTCAGCAATTCCATTTTTCCTTGCCTTACCAGGAACTGTTCTCATCAATCCGATTCCCTCAGCTGCACATAATGCCTTGAACTCTGATTTTTCATAATCTCCTCCATTGTCAGACCTTAAGCATTTGACTTTCAAAATGATCTGATTCTCAACTTCAGCATTCCACTTCTTGAAACTTGCAAACACATCTGACTTATGCTTCAAGAAGTAAACCCATACATTCCTGCTGAAATCATCAATGAAGGTAACATAGAATCTGGATCCTACAAGTGATGATACTGGAGATGGTCCACAAACATCTGTATGGACCATTTCCAACTGCACTTTCTTTGGCTCTCTAGGAGTCTTTGTGAAGCTTATTCTTTTCTTTTTTCCCATAACACAGCTCTCGCAAAGACCCATATCAACAGACTTCAGACCCTCTAATGCTCCTTTTGCAACCAGCATTTTCATTCCTTTATTACTCATGTGTCCAAGTCTTTTGTGCCACAGACATTAAGCGGATGCACCTTCAGCAACAGTGGCCATGTTTATACACCCTGCAGTGGTGTACAAGGTTCCATATTTGGCGCCACGATCTACTACCATAACACCTTTCACGATCTTCCATGAACCTTTCCCAAACTCTGCTGCATATCCCGTGCTATCAAACTAACTAACAGAGATCATATTTTTCTTGATTCCAGGAATATATATGACATCCTCCAATGTCCACTGGTTTCCCGAGGTGGTCTTTATGCAAACATCCCCCTTTCCTTCAATCACTAAGGCTTATTGTCAGCAAGATATACTTTTCCAAAATTGCCAGATTTAAAATTTCGGAACAACTCCTTTTTTGGAGACGAATGGCAAGATGCACCAGAATCCAAAATCCATGATTCAACCGGGCTGTTCACACTAAGAATTAGAGCATCCCCAATGTCCTTTGCTGAATTTATAGAATCATTGTCATCTCCAAATTTCTGATTCTTTTCTTCTTTGGCTTTGTACAGTTCGTCCTAAAGTGCCATTTTTCTCCACAGTTCCAACAAGTCACGTTTGATCTGTTCAGGAATTTTCCCCAATTCTTTGATATTGATCGACCATGTTGATTTTGGCCTTTCGTCTTACTTCTCACCATTCGTCAATGCTGAGATCACTGCCCGATGAATCTCCCACTTATTGTTTGTGAATACTTTCACTAAGAACAACATCACGGATTTCATCAAACTTCAGTTTCTCAGATCCACGGGAACTGCTAATCGCAACAACAATTGTATCCCAAGACTCGGGCAGAGATGACATCAAAATCAACGCCTTAATTTCATCTTCGAAATTAATATCCATAGAGTTGAGTTGACTCACAATCATATTGAACTCGTTTATATGATCAGAAACAGATCCATTCTCAGACATCTGTAAATTAAACAATCTATGCATCAAATATACCTTGTTCATAGCCGATGGTTTTTAATATATGTTTGACAGTGCCTTCAACAGACCCGATGTAGTCTTCTCCTTCACGATGTTTAACTCCACGTTCCACTTCTCCTCTGTCATGGATTCTGGATTCACCCCTCTCAACGGTTCGTTAAGATCTTTCTGGTATAGATAATCTTCGATCTGCATCCTCCAGAAACTTAAATCAGATCCATCAAAGTTCTCAATTCCAAGCTTTGAACTATCAATCTTCAGTGATCGTGTTGAATATCCTTAGCTCTGATACCAGTTGTTAGGATCGAATTCACGCACACACACTAGATGAATGAAGAACACAAGAACTTTCAAGAGAAAGAGATGACAGATCTAGAGAGAGAAAGAGAAAACCTAATATTTTGTGGAAGCAACTCGTGAGTAAAATTCCACGGCGGTGAGATATATTTATATTAATAAATCAGAGAATTTTTGGTTACAGAGAATTAATAGAGAATAAATAGGTTAAACCGCGTAAACAGTTATATATATTATTCACGCTCCACTACCTAACAGAACGTCCATGTGGTTGTCGAGCAAGAGGTTTTTTAAAAAAAATGATTTTCGCTACTAAAAGAAAATTATTGGTGGCGTCCCAGTTAGAATATGACAACAAGAAATAACTACTCTTGAAGTCTCAAAAATGAATTCGTGAAGATTCCAACTTTAATTTCCAAATTTGGCAAGCCTACACGTAGAGAAGTCTCGAAAAAATGAATACATATTCATGAAGACATAAACTTTCGTTTTCAAATTCGGCAAGACTACACGTTGACAAGTCTCAAAAAAAGGAAAACACATTCATGACTACTTCAAGTTCTTTCGCCAAACTTCGGCAAGCCTGCAAGTTGACAAGTCTCGAAGTAAGGGACATTTGTAGACACATAAATTCTATAGATTCAAATTCATACAAAATTTGAATAAAATCCATGTTCATTTGGGATGAATAATTAATTTTGGCTTTACAAGTGAATAAGTCCATCTAATTAAATTCAAATCCGAGGTCCATTTCACCTTGAAGCCCAAACCCATGCAACGTGTCACAGTTACTAGTCATCCGTAACCAACAAAGTGATGCCACATGTCGAAATGAGGTGGTAGTCCGTGTGAAATACAGGAATGAATAACGATGCGTCAAGTGTCAAAATGACATCCTTTAGCCAATCATATGCAACCTTGTCCACCCCCTAGAAGTATAAATAGGGGATGTACATGACATTGTAGGGGAATCAAGAAAACTCTTCAAAAAGAATTAAGCAAAATTTGATAAAGCTACAACATAAACCTCACAGCTCTTCGAAGGTGGAGTGGTCAACAGAGTTCTTCAAGGAGATCGACTTGAAACGATGAAGCGCTTTCGGACGTCCCGGAGATACACAATATATCAAGGAGGTCTACATCATCAAACAATTCAAGAAATACTTTATTGAAGGCTCTCGAATCACGGAGAAACTTAGGAGAGAGAATCAAGAGAACAACGGAACTGTAGTCACAACGTTTCATTAATAAAAATCCCATTTTTCTTTTATTTATTTTGCTTGCAGTCGATTTTTGCTCCTTAGAAAATTTTTATGAAGCTAATGAGACATTATTAAGCATAATTCTTTTAGATATATTCATCTTATCATAATCTGTAGTATCTTACTTAGTTTTCCATATTTTTCGCTTGATGATCAATGTACTATTCGATTACTATGAATTTTATTGAATGAATAAAATATAAATGGATAAAACTAATTTTTTTTAATTTCAAAATTTTCTATATAATAAATAAATTTTATATAATTGTATGGGACAAAGTTACAACGCACGTTCCCAAGAACTACCATATATATATAGGAGAACATTAGTGCCGCCTAAGTGGCGCCACCACCATCCAGAAAACCCTTTTAATTTAAAATATTCCCAAAAATAACCTTTCCTTAAAGAACCCCTACATTAAACTACATTTCAACCCAAACAACACAAACACTCTAGTGTTGCTTCAGCCGCGACAATCACACCGTCTCAACACAACACAACTTATATGTAGAGCGACGCCTTTTAAGAATTGGAAACAACAAGTATTTACTCCCTTTTAGAGAAGGTACTGCATCGGTCATATTCCATGTATAGAACATTATGAATTTGGTTATTCCAAACTTTCTTGCACATTTACTTCTAACAGGGGACTTTAATGAACACGGTAATCTGGAAGAATCAAATTAACAAGTTTCGAGAAAAGTTAAGCAAAGGTTATGCAATCATTATGAGAAACTTCAAAGTTTCAGAAATAACTTGTGAATACATATAAGTGTATTCAAACCATTAAATAACATTCTTCCGGATAACTTCCATCCAAAAACTACAAGATGATATTGTTCAAATCCCTGTAAATTATATCCAAGCAGTAATGCTTCGCTCTAGGGTCAACAACAACATCGTCCTATCAGGCACATCCTTTCTTGCCATTTATGTTACACTTGGTCTCCAACGTATACAGTAAATAATATCCCTCCTTAACTCGGAGACGTAGTTTGATGCTTACTTGGAATTGGTTACATGGAGAGTATGTGTATAAAGTAGAAGAAGAGCGACATACACAGTCTTACTGATCCTTAATATTCTTATCTCAATTACATTACATTCAAACTCATTCATCCCAAAAAATCTACATATAATTCTCTTTTAGTTAGGACATGACTATCAAAGCAAGAATAACTTTGTGGGTGGATCAGGGTTTGGTATTTTAATCATTACTGCTACTAAATTCAGAGGTAAATATTTCTTCTTAATTTACTTGAAACTTTTAATAGTCACATATCTAGGACATTAACATTTAATTTTTTTTTCATACTAGGTGAACTGGATTTTGCCACCACCGCAACAAGCAAAATATATGATAGTCTTAAAATGGATAACATCACTCCGTTGCTCCATAAGTTATCAGTTTATGTACATACAATTGAGAGTGAAAATGCAAGTAACGTTCCCGTTGCAGAAGCTATGTTTTAAAATTGGTTGACTATTGCAGATTTATTAGATTCTAACTAGAGTGCGAAGATAGAGGTAAGTACTATAATAAACCCTTCACATCATAAGCACAACGCTTAAATCAACATGCTATATATATATACAGACCTTTATTTTTTACATATGGTAGGTAAGAAAGCAACTAACATTGTAGCCACAACTTACATTTAAAGGAACTCTAACGATGTTTTACGCATACATAGGTTTAAGATACAGGTAAAGGTCAACGACATTGGTGGGAAGACTGCTTTGGTCCTTGATGGGGTTGCAGAGAAACTTCTTGATACTTTTGCTCACATGTTAGTTAACATATTTTCGAAAGTGAGACTGATGTACCGTCCCATATTTGCAGTCTATGCAGGATGGACTTGGTATTCAAAATTAAATTGAGCAATTTATATGTGAAATAGGGGTGGTAAAACTATACAGTCAAAAAAGTGTATGTGCAGGATGAAGAATTAGAATGCAACACCGCATAAACAAAGACAAAAAGGCAAAGTGCTACCATATTATTGAGATTCTAATACATATTATATTGATATGTACATCATTCATCTTCCGGACAATCTGTTTAACATACATCATTATTAATTACTTTTACGTACAGGAAAAGAGTAAGTAGAAGATTCAACTTAACCAATAGACTGTAATGCAGGAAAATCAAACATAGAAAACTCAAAAGAAATACCTAATGAACTTCAATTTCAAACAGAAGAATTTATTCGAGAAAGTGTACGAAGTGAAGAAAGTTATTTATAGACGACAACGAAGTGAGTGATGTCGACACCATATAAATGACAAAGTAGAATCTTTTTCTATTGTACGAGGCCTTAATATTATTAGTTTTATCAAGTAGTGTCTATTTTGTTATTTGCAAAACTTTACATGTCCAACAGTGCCTAATTGCATATCATATGTTGTTGATGTCTGTTATTGTAGCGGATTTGGTTTTAACTATTGCCAAAAAAAATCCAATACTAAATATATACAAGTCTATAAAAGTTGTATTGTTTATGTGCCATATGTCGATCCACATTTTGCACTTAAAGTTATATGCTACCTGTCCCTACTCAGTAGGATGTGAATAACTCATTCAAGCAACGACATTTTAAAACTCCATAACAACCTAATACGCCGCGACATTACATAGGAGTCACTGAAAATATAAAATTTTAGCACTAATTTAACAGCTACACTCAAACTATAAAAAAAAAGAGTCAACCAAAATTGCAAATAAGGGAGTCGAGCGAAGCGCAGGCAATTTACCTATTGAAGAAATATAAAATAAAGCACAATTTAAATTTTAAAGTAAAGAGAGCTGATAGAAAAAAGTTTGAGAGTATTTGATTTTTTATTTCTAGTCTTTTATGTTACATTATTATCATTAGCATATGTAACATGGTAATAATTGTTTTTATTTATAATGATGAATTGATATTGATATGATATTCATGATATAGATTAGTTCTATATTTTAAATAGCGTATACTTAATTTTTTATTTGGTATCTCTACAGATTTTTTAGCGGTATGATATGAATCATTATGAGTGAATGCATTTCTATCTATTAAACATAAAAAGGTAATAAATAAATGTAGTGGATTGTAAGTGATACATACAATACATGTGCAGAAAGTGATATATTATACATTTGGTATCTCTAATGTGAGGGAATTACTCATTTTTATAAAACATATCAGACTAGTGATGTGAATATGATACACCAAATGTATTATTTAAGGTGTATTAAATAGTTATAGTGATTATTGATATGGATGATACATTAATATATATCATTTTTGACATATTGTGGGTCATCGTAGCATCATGTATGTATTTGGTGTATGCATTAATATGATCAAAACAATTGTACAATTATGTGTCATTGTGCTTTTTGAATTATTTTGGCTAGAGTGTGAAGGTTTTATGAAGGAAAAACTCAAACAAAGTGAGATACTTCAATAGTGAACATATGTATCCATTGAGGATAAGGTACTAACAAAACTCCAAGAAATTATTGGGTTTGTCAGTAGTATGACTGTTCCTAAATTGGTCTACCATAAGAGAATTCATATTCCGAAAGATTTAATTCGGGAGGTTAGATAATTCTATGGGGATGGAGATGTCTGACTAGAAAACATGACGTGCTAATTTACGTACATTAGAAATAATAAGGGGCAAATCTGCAGATGGATATAGGCAGATGCCGAGATACATATACATGCTAAGTATTGCGTATCTAAAATAATATATAACGATGCACAAGTCGGAGAAACCTAAATTCATGTATCTTTTAATAGCCTTGAGACCATTGATGAGGGGGTTCAATAAGTTCAGCAGATCGGTAGTTATTGTCGACGGTGCACATTTTAGTCGAGTTTACAAAAGGACATTTATATGAGCAATCACACTGGATGGGGCATATATGTGTTTTTGTGATGGTGAACTTGTTTTTTTTGTATAATAACTTATACATAGTGTTAATGTTATATCAAACAAAAATATCATGTGTGTTGATTTGTGATAGGTTTCATATTTTCATTGACAGAAGGAGTTGTAGACATAGAAAATGATTGTTCATGGACATGGTTCTTTGAACAATTCAAAAATACATTTGGCAAGCGTGAAAAAAATATGTGTTGTATTGCATAAAAATTAAAGTATTATGAAGAGTGTAATCAATGTTCTTCAAATGTACCTCATTATGCATGCACGTGGCATCTTTTGAAGAATGTCCTTACAAACTTCAAGAGGAGCAGAATCACCCTATGTGATCTATTCTGTTCTATGGCTAAGACTTATTGAGAAGAACTATTTTGATAAATTAATGGCTAAGGTGGAAAAGGTTGATCATAGAGTTAAGGAGTAACTAGAGGATGCTAGGTACGAGAAGTGGTCGAGTGTTCATTCAACAGTAAACAGCGGTAGAATGCACTTTTCGAGTTATTGACTGCCTTGTTGAGGTACGCCAATTCCCTATAATGATATTTTTGAAAGAGGCTAGAATTCAATTTGGTTCTTGAAACTGTAAAAACAGTGAAACAGCCTCACATACAAAGGATACATTTGGAGAATATTTGAGGAGGTATTGATTGTAAATGCACCTAAATGTTCAAAGATTAGGGATTTTATAAAGATAGCTAACTATATACATTTTATGCAGTTGATATGGATTATTTGGCTTTTTGATCAACATTAGTTTGAAAACAATGAAAAAAGTGGCATTTCATATAACATATAAATAACTTTTTTTAATGTTTGCAGATTGTTCCATTATATAAATTTGTTTTCTCAATTTATGAATATAGAAGAAGACATATTATTTTTCCTTGAGAGGAAATTATGCACTTGTGGAATATTTCAATTAGATGAGAAACCTTGCATATACACAATTGTTGTTTTAAAGAGCAAGAATATTACAAAGTTTTATCCTTACTGCTCTTATTACTACAAGCCTACTGCATCAGCAAAATCCTATGAGGTTTAAATGGTTCCATTTCTTGATAAGGATGATTGTTCGGTTCGAGACAAGGTTCTAGATGAAATTGTGTTTCCACCTAGATACAAAACGATACGAAGAAAAAAAGTGCATATGAAAAGATAAAAAATAAACACAAATTATTGTGGGCAAATAAAAAATTACAAATATAATTTAGTAAGAATAATTAATTGTCAACTTTTTTTGTTTGATAATCCGGCTCTTTAGGTTCACCATATTACTTGCGCAACCAGGTACACTTGCATGTGCAATTGGAAACAACAATGTTTTGTCATAGTTTGCAATGCACTCCATTATGATATTAAAAATGAATGGTTAAATAATAAAAAAATATGACAATTAAAAAGAATCTTATTTGATTCAAGGAAGATATAATGGCTACAATTAGGTGAACCGAATCAATGATTATTTCATCAGGAAAGAAGTTAATCGACAAGGATAAAATAAAGATCTCGGAGCAATCAAGAAGTAATCTAAACATCTACAATTGATCTCAACATTATTAATTCCTGTAAAATATCTTCATCTAGAAGATTCAAGTCTCAAAATCACAACACTATAGAAAAGCCAGCGTCTGCTAAAGAGAAGATGCACACGAGTCTTAAAATATTGTTGGTAAGGCTTGGTATCAAAAGAAAATAGAAAGAAAAAATGTTGAATGTAGATATAGGAACTATATTCAAAACTTGTATTTACTACAAATTTAAAAAAACTAGAAGACAACAACCTTGCAACCCATGGAAATTGGACATAAGATCTACAATGGATTTCAACTAGTATAAAAACATCCTATGTCAAGTTTACCTTTCACACTTTCATTTCTGTTTGTTTATTCCTGAAAACCAAAAGTAAACTAGCGACTCTTCTAAGTCAACTATTTGAACAAGAAAATAAAAAAAAAAATCACCCTCTATTTCACTTCTGGATCAAACTACTCGAACTACTACATAACTCTACGACCATGAATCTTAGCATAAGTAGGGAATAAAATAGGAAATTTAGTAAGGATGGATGTACATCCTATGCATTGAGCGAATCATCTACACACATTTGTGTATAGGTACCAATTGAATTACGAGTCAATAATCATATATTTATAGGTCGCTGCTTACAAAGACTTGTCTATGAAGGAAATATTATATATACTTTGTACCAAATGTGGTGTCTTTGGAAGAACTAATACCACTTGCAAAAAGGAAAATCCAATAAAGAAATGAGACACAATAGAGCACTACTCCAACACAAGATGAAGCACCTACCAATTGTGGCAGATGGTATTATTTAAAGAGAAAATGAATTATGAAAAATGGCCAACCTTAGATGCTAGCTCAAGTGATAAAAGTATTAGCATCGATTTATTTGATGCTAATACAGTAAGTTTCTTGACTCTAAAATCTACAAATAACGGAAAATTCCTCATCAAAATCGAGCTATTTCAAAGGGATCTCAATCCACAACATTCCTTGAAAACGGCTTAAAGCAATAGATAGACTAATACATTCCCAATGTTACGTCATACGATGTCAACAATATATTTAAATTAAACAAAAATAAAGATAAAAATAACTCCGCCTCAACTATTGTAAATAGTAAGGTGGGAGACAAAAACCTACATTCCTAGTATCATTGGCCGACTTATGTTATGAAGTATGGGGGCTTAAGCACCTACAACCTTTTGTGATAACACACTATTATTTGTGTACAATATCTAATAACTTATTCAAATATATTAACTAAGCACCTTTTCTATACAATAACTTTTAAATAGAGCATAATTGAGTACCAATGATAAAAAATATTCCAGATCTTCCATTACCTACTATAACCACCTAAAAAACCTCTACCTTACCTTTGCAGTAACTCCTACTTCACCATCACAATCTACTGAAGCTACACATTTAAATAATAGCAATCTTTTCGAAATCTTATCAAAAGATGATCTCAAATTATTACATAATGTACGAAATATTTCAAGGGAAAACTTAGAAACAATTAAGAACAACTATCAAGATGCATTAGGTAATAGGGTTAATATTAACAAACTATTGGGCAATACAGATAAAGTTGAAGGCAGACCTATTATCAATTGTCAGGTAAATGACTTTTGGGATGTGATTACACTACATAAAAAATGAGCTTTAGCGGCAATTAATTAACAATTGCTGCTAAATATATATATTTAGATGTAACTATCACTCTTGTAAAATATGTTTTTAAAATATATAGGTAAGAGAAGGTTCCTGGAATTCTATTGGAGGAATATTAAATCTCGTTGGAATTTCATCAACAATGACATGTTTTCTTGCTCTACTGCATATGATGGCTTTAGAAATTATTGTACCATCCCCTCTATCCTTAATAATATATGGTTTAAGAAAATTTATTTTAGCGTTTTCTTTCTTATATTAGAGTTTCTTGGCAAAAACTATTGCCTTTGAATAATGTGAGAATTAAGTCATTGTTAAAGTTGTTACTGTAGCATGAATACATCATAAAAAAAAAGTAGCGTACTCTATATCTCTTTGCTTCTTTTAAATATTATTCTGCTCAGAATAGCAAAAACATACAAATGCTTGGTGTAGTAAAATTGTAATTTGTGAATATATGATGATAAAATGTCTTAAATGCCAGCACATTATGTTATCGCCTTCCCCAATTTTATCTTCCCTTACCCTAAAAGAAAAAATGAAATAGGAACTAGGTAACCAATGGATTGGGTTTAAAATGGATTCACCAATATTTATACACGTTTACATGTACAAATCAAAATCTACTTTAGAATTTAATATTCAAAAAAACTTAAATTGTTTTTTTTTTATTCAAAAACTTGAAAAATGAACTCATTTTATTTCACATTAACTCAATATTTTAATCACATTTCATTGTATAAAATATTTGAATTATTAAAAGTTCAAGATAGATTTTTGAAATATTTTTTTTTTACTTATATATTTTCTAGGAGATAAGTTCACTACTTACAAAGTTATATTTCTAATGTCACAAGGATACTAAATGGAAATTATGATTTATATTTGTTTCCAATCTGTGTTATAAAATCAGAAATTACTGGTTCTAATAAATCATTCAGAAACACGAAGTAACTGAGAATTTTTATAACCAGTAAATAAGATGAACAGAAATAAAATAATTTAATCTGTAAAAAACGTACCAGAATCTGGAATACTCTTATTGAAATTTTAGGAAGAAAATCAAGTCCACTGAATTCACAGTGTCCCCTTAAGGAAATTATTCCCCTCTAGTATCCGAGGTTTGATTTGGAATATAACCTCCCAGGGTAAAATGATTTTAATCAGTAGAGTATAGATACCAAAAACTCTACTGTCAGCGAATCAATCCACAGCAGGAAAGTACACGAAGAAAAATGTGATTTTAAGAAGAAGGAAGATCAGAAAATTCGTTGGAAATATTCTGAAGACTTAATGGTATTTATAGGCAAGAAGAATATATTCTGAAAGGTTGCAACCCTTTCAGAATTAACACGACCATTAATGAAAGGTTGCAAACTTTCAAATGGTATTGACTGTTCCTGAAAGTTGCAACCTTTCAGAACAGTCATGGCGGGAAATTTTGAATATAACGGAATTTAAAACGGGTCACTCGCGCGGATCCGAGTCGGGTCGGGTTTTAACCAAAAAGTTGAAAACATTTCGGTTATCAACTAATTTATTGAAAATAATTTTTGGCCATTTAAAATTAATTAATAAATAATTAAAATTCCAAAAAATTATCTCTCGATCGATCATTTGCCAACGCCAAAGCCATAGCCAAAGCCAAAGCCGAAGCCGAAGCCGAAGCGAGCGAGCGACGACGACGACGCCGCGAGGGGGGTCCCTCTTTCCAACCCTTTTAACAATTGATAGGAGTGTTTATTTATTTAAACTCTCCTATTTTCCTTTACATTACCGATGAGGGACTATTGCCTTTTTCAATAAAGCATTAGAGGACTTTTCAAGTTCCCAACCTTTCAAGTTCTAAACCTTTCAAATTACTCTCCTTCCCTCTATTTCCCATCAATTCTTTCTACATACCCAACAATCCCCCACATTGATGGGGAATAGTTATAACGTAGGAATGCACGGACAATTGTGTACTTTACAAACAAGGATTAATTGCATCTGGATAAGTAGGTTTCCCCTTGGACTTTCCGTAGTGAACATATGTCGAATATACTCGATCAATCGGTAGATGTGATATCTTTGAACCGTCGAACTTTGGTGTATACCTAGACAACCATATGTCACACAATTAACCCTTTACTGTTTATGATTCTTACGGTTGTGTTCGTTTCAGCCATGAACACCTCTTGGTTTCATGAGTGTATAGAGAATAGGCTTTTGACATAAATTCTCTTTGAAGCGGCTTCCACTTCACACTCACATAGGTGATTTCTAACCGTGTCATCTCATAGATAAACTATTTGGTCAAATCTACCAAACTTAGCAAATCATTAAAAACTTTAAGCTTTATTACCTCATTAACAAGCCTTAAAGTCTTAACCTTTTCCTGAACATTGTCTTCATCATGAGAATGGATTGAGTTATTTGACAATGTCGAACCGTCAGCCACAACTTTGTTTTTCTCCTTGAATCTAGCTCTTGGGATATCCACTCTGCTAGATAGAGTTACCGTCATGCTGACTTGTCCTAAGCCGTAAACCCGTTCCCTTAGATGATCTTTCAACTGCCTCTCTCACTAGGCCTTTCGTTAGTGGATCTGACACATTATCGCTTGACTTTACATAGTCAATTGTGATAATTCCACTAGAGAGCAGTTGTCTTATGGTGTTATGTCTACGTCGTATATGACGAGACTTACCGTTGTACATAACGCTGCCTGCCCTACCTATTGCTGCTTGACTATCGCAATGTATGCAAATTGGTCCGACAGGTTTGGGCCAGAATGGAATATCCTCTAGGAAATTCCGAAGCCATTCTGCTTCTTCAACAGCCTTATCCAAAGCAATTAATTCAGATTCCATTGTGGAGCGAGCAATACATGTCTGTTTGGAAGATTTCCAAGAGACAGCTCCTCCACCAAGTATGAATACATAACCACTCGTGGATTTTACATCATTTGACCCGGTGATCCAATTTGCATCACTATATCCTTCAATCACAGCAGGATATTTATTATAATGCAAAGCATAATGTTGTGTCCATTTTAGATAACCCAACACACGTTTCATATCCATCCAGTGAGTTTGATTCGGATTACTAGTGTACCGACTCAGCTTACTAATAGCACATGCTATATCTGGTCGTGTGCAATTCATAATATACATCAAACTTCCCAACACTCTGGCATATTCCAATTGAGAGTCACTTTGACCTTCATTCTTTTTAAATGTACAACTTAAATCAATTGGAGTTTTGACTACATTGAAATTCAAGTAATTGAACTTATCCAATACTTTTTCAATATAATGAGATTGAGATAATGCTAGTCCCTGGGGAATATTGATAATCCTGACCCCTAAGATCAAATCAGCAACTCCTAAGTCTTTCATATCGAACTTGTTGGACAACATGCGCTTAGTAGCATTTATATCATCAATTTATTTACTCATTATTAACATGTCATCAACATACAAACAAACAATGACTTCATGATTCATAACATTTTTGATGTAAACACATTTATCACATTCGTTAATCTTGAATCCATTTGCCAACATTACTTGATCAAATTTAGCATGCCATTGTTTGGGTGCTTGCTTGAGTCCATAAAGTGACTTCACAAGTCTGCACACTTTCTTTTCTTTACCAGGAACTATAAACCCTTCAGGTTGTTCCATGTAAATTTCTTCCTCTAACTCTCCATTTAAGAAGACTGTCTTTACATCCATTTGGTGGATTTTAAGATCATGCACTGCTGCAAGTGCTATTAACATCCTAATTGATGTTATCCTTGTTACTGGAGAATATGTGTCAAAGTAGTCCAGACCTTCCTTTTGTCTGTACCCTTTGACTACCAGTCTAGCCTTGTATTTGTCAATAGTCCCATCAGGTTTCATTTTCCTTTTAAAGATCCATTTTGATCCTAAAGGTTTATTTCCTGGAGGAAGATCAGTCAATTCCCAAGTGTGATTGCTTAAAATTGATTCAATCTCACTATTGACTGCTTCTTTCCAATAAGTTGACTCTGACGAAGACATAGCTGCTTTAAATGTTTGAGGCTCATTTTCAAGCAATAGTGCTACAAAATCTGGTCCGAAAGAAACAGATTTTCGTTGTCGAGTACTTCGCTTAGGTTCCTCACTAGTTAGAATATTTTCCATTGATTCTTCTCGTGGTCGTTTAGATCATTCACTTGTTGGCTCACTTTCAGTTTTATACGGATAAATGTTTTCAAAAAACTCTGCATTATCTGATTCAAATATCGTATTAACATGAATCTCAGGATTATCAGATTTGTGAACCAAAAATCGACAGGCTTTACTATTCACAGCATATCCAATAAAGACACAATCTATTGTTTTGGGTCCAATTTTAACCCTCTTAGGTAAAGGAACTTCTACCTTGGCTAAACACCCCCACACTTTAAAATATTTCAAGTTGGGTTTTCTTCCTTTCCACAACTCATATGGAATTGATTGTGTTTTTCGATGGGGTACTCTATTGAGTATTTTATTAGCTGTAAGAATGGCTTCCCCCCAAAGATTTCGCGGTGAACCAGAATTGATCATTAAGGCATTCATCATTTCCTTTAATGTTCTGTTCTTCCGTTCTGCCAAACCATTTGACTGTGGTGTATAAGGTGCAGTAGTTTGATGAATAATACCATATTCCAAACATATCTCTGCAAAAGGAGATTCATATTCTCCACCCCTATCACTCCGAATCATTTTTATCTTTAGATTCAATTGGTTTTCCACTTCATTTTTGTATTGCTTAAATGCATCAATTGCTTCATCCTTACTATTAAGCAAGTATACATAACAAAATCGAGTGCAGTCATCAATGAAAGTTATAAAGTACTTTTTTCCACCACGAGATGGTGTTGACTTCATATCGCATATATCTGTGTGAATTAAGTCTAAAGTTTTAGAATTTCTTTCAACAGACTTGTAAGGATGTTTAACAAACTTACTTTTCACACAAATTTCACATTTTGACTTATCGCATTTAAAATCAGGCAATACTTCTAAATTAACCAATTTTCGCAAGTCTTTGTAATTAACATGTCCCAAACGGGCATGCCATAAATAACTTAACTCCAATAAGTAAACAGAAGCAAAATTTTTATTGATACTGTCAATAACCATTACATTTAGTTTGAAAAGACCCTCATTGAGATAGCCCTTTCCTATGAACATTTCATTCTTACTTATTACAACTTTATCACTAACTAGGACACACTTAAACCCGTTCTTAACGAGTAGTGCAGCAGAAACTAAATTCTTCCTAATAGTAGGGACATGCAGAACATTGTTTAAAGTCAACACTTTGCCGGATGTCATTTTTAACAATACTTTGCCAGTTCCTGCAATCCTTGCTGTTGCTGTGTTTCCCATGAATAAATCTTCATCGTACTCAGCAGGAGTGTATGTTGCAAAGGCTTCTTTTGCAGAGCAAATATGTCTAGTGGCACCTGAGTCGAGAAACCACTCCTTGGGATTTCCAACTAAGTTACACTCCGATATCATTGCACACAAGTCATCTGCATCTTCCATTTTTTCCACGATGTTTGCTTGATTTTTGCCTTTGCCTTTGTTTTTGTCCTTTCTTGGAGCATGACAATCAGAAGATCTATGACCAGCCTTGCCACAATTATACAGTTGCCTTTGAATTTCTTCTTGGCCTGTTCTGACTTCTGCCCGTTGGACTTCTTTCTCTTTTTGTCTTTGGTAGGAGCTTCGTCAACAATATTAACTCCAATGATTGTTGAACTCTTACGCGACTTCTTTTCGGCATTTCTGTTATCTTCCTCAATCTTGAGCCGAATCACAAGATCTTCAAGCTTCATTTCTTTACGCTTGTGCTTTAGATAATTCTTGAAATCATTCCACGAAGGAGGCAACTTCTCGATCATTGCAGCCACTTGAAAAGCTTCATTTACTACCATATCTTCAGCAATCAGATCATGGAGAATAAGTTGAAGTTCCTGCACTTGTGATCCAACAGTTTTACTATCTGTCATTTTATAGTCTAAAAACTTTGCGACCACAAACTTTTTCAAGCATGCATCTTCTGTCTTATATTTCTTCTCAAGTGCATTCCACAACTCTTTTGAAGTTGTTATTGCACTATAGACATTATATAAGTCATCCTCTAAAGCACTCAAAATGTAACCTTTACATAGGAAGTCTGATTGTTTCCATGCTTCAACAATCATAAATTTTTCCCTGTCTGGCATATCATCAGCAGGAACTGGAGTATCTTCACTTGTAAATTTCTGCAGACCAAGAGTGGTAAGCCAGAAAAATACTCGTTGCTGCCATCCTTTAAAATTCACACCTGTGAATTTACTCGGTTTCTCTGCTTGTGATACAAGAGGTCGGGTTGGTGCAGCAACAACCACTGTAACACCAGTGTTTTCCATTTCTGATAAACAAAATTGATACAATATAAGTAAGCAATAAAAATATAATTGCAGACTTAAAGGAGTATAAAATCACAAAGATTTTTGTCTCCACCAGAAACACAGATTTACTAATTTCCTTAAGATTGTTTCCAATCTGTGTTATAAAATCAGAAATTACTGGTTCTAATAAATCATTCAGAAACACGAAGTAACTGAGAATTTTTATAACCAGTAAATAAGATGAACAGAAATAAAATAATTTAATCTGTAAAAAACGTACCAGAATCTGGAATACTCTTATTGAAATTTTAGGAAGAAAATCAAGTCCACTGAATTCACAGTGTCCCCTTAAGGAAATTATTCCCCTCTAGTATCCGAGGTTTGATTTGGAATATAACCTCCCAGGGTAAAATGATTTTAATCAGTAGAGTATAGATACCAAAAACTCTACTGTCAGCGAATCAATCCACAGCAGGAAAGTACACGAAGAAAAATGTGATTTTAAGAAGAAGGAAGATCAGAAAATTCGTTGGAAATATTCTGAAGACTTAATGGTATTTATAGGCAAGAAGAATATATTCTGAAAGGTTGCAACCCTTTCAGAATTAACACGACCATTAATGAAAGGTTGCAAACTTTCAAATGGTATTGACTGTTCCTGAAAGTTGCAACCTTTCAGAACAGTCATGGCGGGAAATTTTGAATATAACGAAATTTAAAACGGGTCACTCGCGCGGATCCGAGTCGGGTCGGGTTTTAACTAAAAAGTTGAAAACATTTCGGTTATCAACTAATTTATTGAAAATAATTTTTGGCCATTTAAAATTAATTAATAAATAATTAAAATAAATTTTGTCCAAAAAATTATCTCTCGATCGATCATTTGTCAAAGCCAAAGCCAAAGCCAAAGCCAAAGCCGAAGCCAAAGCCGAAGCCGAAGCCGAAGCGAGCGAGCGACGTCGACGACAGCGCGAGGGGGGTCCCTCCTATTTTCCTTTCCATTACCGATGAGGGACTACTGCCTTTTTCAATAAAGCATTAGAGGACTTTTCAAGTTCCCAACCTTTCAAGTTCTAAACCTTTCAATTTCCTCTCCTTCCCTCTATTTCCCATCAATTCTTGCTACATACCCAACAATATTATGTTCTTAAATACTTTCTTAATAGGTGTGCATTGACTCACAAATTATACTTCTTAGGAATATAGGGAGTATCATGTAAAGATTAAAGAATAATATTACGCATAATAATCATATAATTCTTTTGGTTTACTCCTTTTGCTTTTACTACATGAGATGATGTTTTCACTATATGGTCAGGGTTTCATTAGTTAGATTGATATTAGACACTACAATCCAAGCGTATAGTAATATAATTAATATTATCCTACATCAATGTTTAAACGCTAATCCTAAGCTTAAGACTATACACTCTTCCTGTTTTTATCAGGAAGTTCAGTTATTTTGTTTAACTTGAACTATTTTTATTTTAATTTCAGTGATGTGTGTATGAATTTTTGAAAACAATTCTAAAAGACCATATTGGAAGGAAATTGTAATTAAGAAAACATTTTTTTTTTTGAGATTTTTGTTTATTCTTGGCATGATTGAGATGCTTCAATATAAATTTAGGTTCGTTGATCAGTGTCATCAAGGACTTCATAACACATTTGTATCGAAAGAGAGATTGTTGAGGATTTATGTATTTATTTCTTCTTCCATATGAATTCCCATAGCAATATCAACATCCATCTTAGTTTTTTCTTCTTAAGACTTCACAACTTTCTTCCGTGCAATGAAAAATTATATTTACAAAGAAGCGGATCCCAAATCTTGAGTTTATAGATTTGAATTCTAAAAAGGATATCTTTTCAAAATCAAACGAGTTACCTTTTTAGAATTTCATAACCATAAACTGAACATTCTGGATTCACCTCCACAAAAGGGAAGAGATTTTTGAAGAATTCAGAGGAAATAAGTCATAACTAAGATGGATGTTGATCTCACTACGGGAATTCACTAAGAAGAATAAATAATTAAGGAATTACGCAAAAGACTCTCTTTCGATCTAATTGTGTTTTTTATGTGTTGGATTATATTTATCAATGAACCTTCCTTTGTGATGAAACATCTCAATCATGCAAAAATAATAAAAGTTCCAAAAAAAATCCTTCTTAAGGACAACCTTTTTTTCCAATATAGTCTTTCTTTGAAATATCATAGTTTTTAATGAATTTAACGTAGACATATCAACACAATTTACATAATCATAAAATTAGCAATATAAATATTCTTTAGAAATAAAGGCACAACCTCTCCTATCCTTTTATTATATATGGGTCAAGGGGATTTATTTTAAAGTTTGCTTTCTTAGGTGAAATTTAATGGCAAAAAAATAATTCCTCTAAATAATGTTATATCTAGGTTTAGGATTATCTCATTCTGAGAGTTGTCTTTGTTGCATGAATCCAACCTAAAAAAATGTTAATCATCTTTGTGTAGATAGTAATTTTTAGCTATAGAAACTTATTCTAAGGTTGTGTTTGGTATGAAGGAAAATGTTCGTATAAAATGTTTAACTTGAAATAAGTAGATATTTGATTAATTTTTAACGTTTGGTTGGTGACTAGAAAATATTTTCCGGAAATATATTTTAGTGTTTCATTTTTGAGTGAAATATGCTTTTGGTATCTTTTATTTTTTATTAGAGTAAAAAATAATTTTTGAAGTTGAAAAACAATTTAAATTATTTTCGTAGCTTGGTGGGGAGTTTGGGGGTTACGATGGTAGGGGGAAAAACTTAAAATTTTGACTTAAATTTTTTTATTCATTGGGGGGGGGGGGGGGCTTCTATTCTAGGGTGTATGGGTGGGTGAGGTGCTGGTAGAGGATAAGTTCGGGGCTGGTAGGATGGGGTGGGGTGTGGTGGGGGCTGGTAGGGTTTGTGGAGTGTTGGTAGGGGGTGGGTTAGGGCTGGTAGGGTGGGGTGGATTGGGCGGAGGTTGGAAGAGAGTTTTGGAAAATCATTTCATTATGTTTAGAAGGGAAGTCATTTTCTTTAAATTTGAGGAAAATGAGTTGATGTGGAATATATTTAACAAACCATTTGACTCTATCAAACATGATAAAATTAGAAAATATTTTCAGGAAAATGTTTTTCTTCATACCAAACACACCCTAAATCTTTTTGCTTCTTAAATTAATCTATTACTCAGAAAAGCAAAAATACAAATGCTTGGAGTAGTAATATTGTAGTTTGTGAATATATGCGATAATAATATTACCTTTAATTCCAAGAACTATGTTTTTCTTTTTCTTTTGAATATTTCTCATCCTATGTCCAATATTCGTATAAGAGAATCTTAGTAGCTTAATTGATTGGCTATATAAATTTTCACCGTGTGTAGATTAAATCTCCACAATGTAATACCCTCCCCCATTTCATCTTTCTTACCCCAAAAAATATATTTTAAAAATGAACTAGATAACCAATGGATTGGATTAAAAATAGATCGACCCATATTTATACATATTTTCATGAATAAATCAATATGTACTTTAGAAGTTAATATTTAAAAACACTTACATTTTTTTGGAATGTGATTTGTTTAGTATATATGGTGAGTGAAACGTACTAATTCTATTAACATTAAGTGAATTTTTGAAGATTTTTTCATTGTAAAAAATAGTTGAATTTTTCAAAATTCGAGATAGGTATTTGAAATTTTTTCCATGTATGGGTTTTCACATATTGAAGTTTCTATCTTCTAGGAGATCAATTCAACACTTACAAAGTTATATTTTGAAAAAATGCAGAAGTACCCCCTGAACTATTACAGAAATTTCAGAGATCACCTTAAATAAACTAAGGGGATATTGTTAACACCCAATTTTGACCCTACATGATAGGAATTAACTTTCGAGCTTTATAATTTTATTAATTTGTGGAATAATTAGTTTTATTAAATTCAAGTATCTTTTCAAGTCATTTTAAATTAATTTTTTTGTTATTTTTATAAATTTTAAATGATAGATATATTTATATAATTTTATAAATATTTGAGAGTTGCAAGAGATTTTATATTTTTGTAAGTGTTTCATCGATTACTATTAAATTATAGTTATAATTTTGATTTAATTTATGTGTAACTAAATTAATCATTCTATTTTCAAACTAACTATTTTATTTCGTTAAGATTGAGAAGCTCCTAAATTAATCCATCTCATTTAGACTTAGCCGAATTTGCAATTCAAATTCAATATGGTTAAGTTTATAACCTCACTTGGCAAATTGCAATTCGATTTGGCTAAATTATTAATTTCTTAGGCCAACTCAAGGCCAAATTTTAGGCCTTCTCCTTATTCAGCTGACACAATTCACCCTTTCCTCGGCCCAATTCATTTCTAGCTTTAACATTTATTCCAGCCCCACTTTAATACCCATTTTATTTTAAATTCCAGCCCACTTTCATACTACTATACCAATTTCCAGCAAACAAGCAGCAACGTACAGCACTACCAAAAATCAACCCACCCGACCCGCACAATCTTTGTCCTCTCTCACGACTGAAACTCAGAGGAAACCCATAAATCCCAGCCGCCACGTGATGCACCCTCTCATCTCTCTTCGTACGAAGACCTTTGGAGAGCATGAGATGTCAAAATCTGGTGCCTCGGTCGTCCTTCACTCAAAATCAACACCTCACCATTCAAATTTGTACCTCAACCAATGGGAAACCTCTATCTTCTAATTGATTTTGAAAATTTTCAAATAACCCACATCGTCTCTTCTTGGATTTTTGGAATTTTTGGGTTTATATATAAACCCACTTCATTCCCTTTTTTAAAGGAAGATTTGGTGGGGAGACCAATGAGTACCCATAAAATTTTGGGAATTCTTGGTTCCATAGTTAAAATTTTTAAAGTGTTTTGTGGTTTTTCAAGTTGAAGACGTGGAATCGTCTCCTTCAAACTCGTAGTTCCGGTTCACTGTCCAGAACCAGGTAAATTATTTCTTAGATTCATTTTATTTAATTCCCAATTCTTCTATGCTTTTTGTTTATTATATGTGCTTAGCTTTGTTTTAGTAGTCATGTGTTAGACTTCGATTTGACCTTTTAGTAGCTAATAATGTTTATTTTGTTCCTACTGTTTTATTTATTTTTGTATAGTTAAAAATTTCCTAGATCGTTTGGTGTTCTGTTCATATTTATGGCCTGATTAGGTATTAAATACTAATGTTCGTTTCGGCCCTAACCCTTTGCTTGTTCCTATAATGATAAGAATTCAATTATGTATTTACACAATTGATTTATACAAATATTGAATGTTAGTTCAATTTCTCCATTAAGGGTTGTTGCTTTGATTTTGAAAATGGCATGAGTTGTTGGTTTGTCTTTTCACTTATTTTTCGAGATATTTTTCTAGTAATCGCCCACTTTCATATCTTTGTTTCTTCATGTTTCACTCATGTGTTTCTTGACTAAAATGTAGACTTCATAGTTAGTAATAAAAGAGGAGTCATTAAGCTAAGTCTTTTCTTAAATATATATATATACATATACATATACATATATATATATACATCCGGTTATATTTTTTTGAATATATGAAGTTGTCTTCGTTATAAAAATTCCATTAACCGTATTCCTAGAATTTTCATTAGTTTACTGTTAATATTCAAGCTTCCCTTTAAAATACTAGTTGCTTATGTTACCAAGAATCTATATTTGAATTGATATTTATTTGTATTTTCTGTTATAATAGTGTATAGGTTAAGATATTTTACTCAATACATAGAGGTTTGTCTCTTTTTTTTTTGAGTATATTTAAACTCTCTGGTTGAATTTTAGATATCTGTTCCTATCCGAATTGTTGTGATTAGAGTAATGGAGATTGTAGTTTCAGGTAATGGGTATTTGTTTTCTCGACTTTTATTAAAGATTTAGTTGGTTTTCTTTGCTCTCTATCTTGTAAAGTTTTAATTTTTAGTTAACTTAGTGTGTCATTATTCTAAGAAAAACAATTTTCGTGATGATGTAGAAAACTAAAATAGGATTAACCACAAAATGAAAAAAACAATTAACTGGAAATGCATAGAAATAAAAGAGGATTAAAACGATGAAAAAAAATGGACAAGAAATTTGGAGAAAGAAGATAAAAAAAGAGGCAAGAAAAATATCAAATTTTTCAATAATCGGGATAAATGTGAATGGGAAAGAAGACTTTATAAAACCCTAATGTGGCTATTAGACCCTTTTAACCACATTTCACTCTCCTCAAGTGTGTATATCACACGCCCCTTTGTTGTATCTGCCACATAGGAGGTCAAGTCAGAAAACGTTTTTAAAATGTTGAGTGTAGATAGGTTCAGGGGTCCAGATGACAAATGTATAAGTAGAAGATTTCACAGTACAAACTGACACAAGTACAAGGATTCACTAGACCCTTTTGCCAAAATAATATAAGTCCATGTTTACACTTTTTTTCTTTTCTACTAATTGGATGGTGTTTTCATTATATAGTCACGTTTTCTTTGGTGAGATTGAGATTATACTATAATTTAATCTTATATTAATTAATCATTCTTAAGCAATATCAATGTTTAAATACTAATCCTAGACTTTATGCTCTACACCGTACACGTTCTTTTTATCATGAAGTTTAGTTGATTTTGTCTGACTTGAATCATCATAGGTTGTTTTTTAAGTGAAGGAGAGAGACATGACTTTCTAGAAATTGAATCAATAGGCTCAAGGGATTGCCCCGTATCCGTTGCAAGAGAATACTCTCTTTGACACATATATTAGACCCTAGCGCAAGAATATATTGCTCTAGTCCCGTAACAAAGCAAAGAAGGATTCATGGGCAGAAGAATTCATGCTTCAAGAGAATCCCCTTTTTCACTTGGTTACGGGACTGGAGAAATATATGTCTCAAAGAACCATGATGTTTCCTCTTTCAAACAAAAGTGCTAAAATTAAAATTGTGAGTCATATGCAATAATTCATGCATAATCCTTATTGACTGATTTTTTCTAATTTCAAATCAGAAGTACTAAAATCAAAATTTAAAATATACACACATAAAATGTAACAAAGTGAATGGATACCTTGTTCTAGTTTGAATCAAGGAGTCTCCATGGAAAAAATTAAATATAGAATAATTGTTAGCCCCTATATCGAGTTGTTCTAGATCAATCCATTCTTTTGTTGTTGTAGTTGTTGGTGGAACACATACCATTGTTGTTGTTGATGGAGGAAAAGAGGTTTGTTGGATAAATTAAGATGGTTGAATGGGATGCAATTACAACGGTTGATTACCATTTTGTTTCACGATTATGACTTGATCATCTTGTTTTTCCTAGTGAGCAGCTATAAAAATCAAAAGAGTAAATTTTAGATAAACCGTTAAAATTAGTCATGTCAGGAGCTAAAAATCATCAAAAGAATTCCAAACACATTTAAAGAAGTCCAAGTATAAATTCGGAGCTACAACATTGTCAGGTTTACTAATATTTTTACTTCTTACGACCGCACCTATATCCCAGTCATGATCATTTAATTTAAATCTATATAAATGATATCTAGTTAAATGTAAAAAAAAAAGAGCTTATAAGAGAAGCTAACAATGTTTTCTACTGAACTAGAGAGAGAGAAAAATGATCCAAAGAGGGGTTTCCTAATGGAGGAAGTAGATTATCAAAGAAACGTTTAGTGGGTATGACATTATAAGGTTGAGATGAAGAAAAGTGAATTAATTTTTAAAATATAATGATAAAATTAAAATAAGAAAAAAATTTATTGGCATTTACTGTAAATTAAATATGGATGCTACGGGATAGGTAGATAGCCCTTAAATGTTATCTATATATTTTGAAATTGGTTCACTTTTCTTCATCTTAACCTTTCATTTATAATATCATACCCACTAAATGTTTCTTTGATCATCTACTTCCTCCATTAGAAACCCCCCTCTTTGAATCATTTTCTCTCTCTAATTTAGCAAAAAACATTATTAGTTTCTCTTATCAGCTCATTTTTATTTTTTTTACATCTAAGTAGTTATCAATTTATATAGATTTAAAATGGATGATCATGATTGGGATATAAGTGTGATTTTAAGAAGTTGTAATATTAATAAACCTGACAATGTTATAGCTCCTAAGTTATATTTGGAGACTTAATTAAATCATGTTTGGAATTATTTTGATAAAATTTTTGCTCGTGACATGACTACTTTTAATGGTTTATCATAATATTCTCTTTAGATTTTCAAACTGCTCACCAGGAAAACCATATGATCAAGTCATAATTATGAACCAAAATGGTAACCAATAGTTGTACTAATATCCTATCCAATCAGCTCAATTTATCCGTCTAACAACTATAACAACAAAAGAATGGATTGATCTACAAAAACTCGATATAGGGGCTAACAATTATCCTAATTTCACTTTTTCCATGAAGAATCCTTTGTTTCAAACTAGAACAAGGAAACCATTCCCTTAATTACATTTTATGTGTGTATGCTCAAAATTTTGATTTTAGTACTTTTGATTTGAAATTAGGAAAAATTATTCAATAAGGATTACACATGAATTATTGCAAGAGGAAAGTGATGAGACTCAATATTAAAGTATAACTGAAAAACTGGTCAAATACATTAGATTCTGACTATGGGAGCCATTAATAACCGACAGAACCACCACATGAGTTATCCATGATTTCAAATGCACACACCACATTGAAGGAACCGATATACCTTGCCAGGGGTATATAGGAGTTTATGGTGTAATCACTAAAACTAATGCCCATAGAGAGGACTTAGCCTACGGGGGTATGCAGTTCTGGGACTATGAGGGTATACAAAAACCTGGTCCACTCGGTTCTAAGCGTACTTAAAACTGAATATGTATATCTAACACACATAACTGAAACATTGAATAGCTCAAATACTAACATGAAAATCTGAGAATATAACAATGATAAACTGATAATGTAACATTCAAAAAACGATGCATGTATAATTTTTTAATTGACCTAGCATGTATCATTCATAAACTAAAAGAATCTACACAACTAGGGTTATGAGTTTCATGCAAAAAAGTAAGCAAAGATTCCACAAAAACAAGATAATCTAATTAGGAATACTCTAATAACTAAATCACAACTAATATCTAAGGTTTTACAAATTTTAGGTTTAAGCAAGATACATAAATCAAGAATCTAACTTAATTCTAGGGACCTAATCGGTGAAAGGAACCCACTAGTGAAATCCCATTACTTGGTGACGAAATCTATGAAGAAATCCTTCAATTTTGGGGCAAAAACTGAAGAAAACGTGTTGCATTCTTGGAAGGGTTTTGGTCGCCTATTTCCTCCTCTTTTTTTTGAAAGTTTGATGAATTTTTCTTAATAGGTGTCTTTTGCCTCATAAACTACACTTAATGTGGAATATAAGGAGTATCGTGGAAATATTGTAGAATATTATTATGTATAAAAATAATATATATCCATGTTTACTATTTTTTTTTAATATTTGACATGGTGTTTTCATTACATAGCTATTCTTTCTTTAGTTAGATTCATATTAGACCACAATTCAATATATATTAATATCATCATTCTTAAGCTATATCAACGTTTAAATACTAAGCGTAGACTTTAGTCTCTACAACTTACATGCTCTATTTATTATGAAATTTAGTTAATTTTTTCGACATGAATCATCAAAGGTTGTGTTTTAAGTAAAGGAGAGAGACATGACTTTCTAGGAATTGAATCCATAGGCTCAAGGGCATGCCCTCTATCTGCTGCAAGAGAATACACACTTTTGCACATATATTATACCCTAGTGCAAGAAAGATTCCCTCTAGTCCCGTAACAAATCAAAGGTGGATTCCTGTACAGAAGAATCCATGCTTTAAGAGAATCCCCTTTTTTCGCTTGGTTAAGAGACTAGAGCAATATATGTGTCAATGAGGGGATTCTTTTGCTGCCGTTACGGGGGTATGCCCCTGAGCCAATTGAACCAATTCCTAGTTAGTCATGTCTCTCTCTTCACATAAATCACAATCCATGATGATTCAAGTCACACAAAAATAACTTAAATGTATGATAAAAAGAATGTAGGTTGTAGAGCCTAAAGTTTAGGATTAGTACTGATGTAGCTTAAGAATGATTATTTTGTAACTAAAGATTGTAACTAAAGATTGGATTGTTGTCTCCAAGGTCAATAAAATGGTATAATGAAAACACAGTCTCAATTAGAAAAGCAAAAATGAGTAAACAAAAAAATGTTAGATTATTTATGTAGAGTAAAAAATTAAAGTTGAATTTTTCAGCAAAATGATTTTGGGTTAGTTAATTAGGTAGGTATTTTTTATTACTTTTTAATGAAATTTCCATAGTTATATGATTTTAGTGGGAATATAATAATTATATGACTATTTATGAAATTAACCACATCTTTATTTTTTCGAGGTATGTATTGATCTTAAAGTTGTCGTTTATCCTTTATGAGCTATTGGTCTAAGAGTATATTAGTCTACTAGAATATAGGGAATTCCAATGGATGAAATTTCATAGCTGAATAATAAAATTTCATGATAATATTATTTAGCTATAGATTAGATCAAACAAAAAATTCATGAATTTGCAAGGAGCATTTAATCATGAATTAGTTAGCGATTACAAATAATTCCATAGCTATTTAATGTTTTTAGTTGTATCGATCACTAAATTAATGATCTCTATCTGGTTTTTTCTAAAAATAAGTTCTGAAGGAATTTTATCTTAGTAAAAAGAAGAAATAATAAGATTAACCAATTTTATTCATGAATCTTTGTGTGTATTGATGGGACAGGTACCACGCCCCAAGGCCTATACCCCTTGGCATAAACACGAGCCCTATGATAACGAGTGACCCTAAGCTAACCTTGAACAGACATATTTTAAGCATACTAAAACAACTGAATAAAAGATACTATGCAGAAGCTTAAATCATGAGATAATTGGAAGATGGGAAATACCCAATACTGATCTGAATATATATTGAAATTCTAAGTGTTAAATGCTAAAGCTAAATCTAAATCTAAAACTATGTTTTAAAAAGTCTCTAACTAAATAGAGTTGTTGGGACATGACATCATCACAACTAATAAAGAAATAAACATGTTCATTGTCATCAATGTATGAGGACTCATGTAACGACCTGTTTAGTCGTTTTGAGCAGCAGATTTTATTTCTGGAAAACTGGCTGAAACCACGGAACCCACGACGGACCGTCACAGGCACGACGGACCGTCGAGGGTGTCTCGCCTCAATATACTTAGAAATTCTGATAATTGGGTACTGAAAATCGACTCTTTGAACTTCGTAACGGAATGCAACGAGCTTGGTGACGGACCGTCGCAGGCACGACGGCCCATCACAAGTAGCGTAATCCCAGTTGGAGTCGGATTTCTGGTTAAGTTTTAAAGGACGTTTTGGACTATTCTTTCCTTAATTACAGAGTTTGAGGGTTAATTTTAATAAATCTAATTTCTTAGGGGTTAAAAGGGGTAACCTTAAGTTAATTAGTAGGGTATTATTGTCATCTTTTACACTTAATTATATATTAATTAGGGTAAAAGAAAGGGGGTTTGAATAAGAAAAATAAGAAAGAACAAAGAGAGACAGAAAAAGAAAGAGAACGAGTAGAGAGAGAGAGAGAAACAAAGAGGATAGCAAGGATTTTGAAAAGATAGCTTGTTGATTCCTATTCTTTGGTGGAGGTAGGTTATGGTTATTTTACACTATTCATAGTAAACTCTTAATAGCGAATGATATGTGTTAGTGATATTGTAAACCCTTCTATATGCTTAATTGTATGCTTGCATGAATATGATTATGAAATTGTGAATAAATAAGCATGATGAAGCTATTGAATCCCAAATCTTGAAAAGAAAACCCTAATCTACTTTGTTAATGATGATGCCTGGGTATAAAAGAAGGCTTGATGAACGAAAGTGGTGAGATTAGGGGATCGAGTGCCACGTTCCGGTACCAGGATAGAGATAGAGGATCGGGTGCCACGTTCCGGTACCAGGATAGAATGAGGATCGGAGTGTCACGTGTCGACACCAGGATAGTATATGGATCGGGTGCCACGTTCCGGTACCAGGATAGAATGAGGATCGGAGTGTTACGTTCCGACACCAGTATAGTATATGGATCGGGTGCCACGTTCCGGTACCAGGATAGAATGAGGATCGGAGTGTCACGTTCCGACACCAGGATAGTATATGGAGCGGAGTGTCACGTACCGACACGAGGGGAATAAAGATAACGAATCTTGAAATATGTTAATGAATTCAATCTAATGAATCTAATTCCCAAATGAGTATGATACTGAGGCTTGAGACCTCATGGATGAACTTGTTAATATTTATTGATGATTTTAGTACTTGTCGTTGCTACATGTTGAGTATTATAGTTGATTTATGATATTAACTGATATATACTGTTTTCTATTTTGAGTTGGCCGATGATACTTACTCAGTACTTGTACTTGTACTGACCCCCCCTACTTTTATGTTTTCTTCTTTGTTATTTGTGGAATGCAGCAAACGTTCCGTCAACTTCAACTCAACAGTAGATCTAGCCAGTCTTCACTACCTTCGGAAATTCAGGGTGAGCTAATGCGTCTAGCTTGGACTGGATCTTCTCCTTCAAGTCTTGATGCCTTGAACTTCCGGCATGGACTAGCTTTTATGTATTTTTAGCTTCTTAGACATTCCTAGTTTAGTAATTTGAGATAGATGTTCTTGTGATGATGACTTCCAGATTTTGGGGATAATAATAATAGTTTTGAATTGTTTTATTAATGAGTTTAAGTCTTCCGCATTATTTTCTGTTGTTACATAATTGAAATGTTAAGGTTTATATGGGTTGGTTCGCTCACATAGGAGGGTAAATGTGGGTGCCAGTCGAGGCCCCGTTTTGGGTCGTGACAGACTTGGTATCAGAGCATTAGGTTCGTTGGTCTCATCACACAAGAACAGGTCTAGTAGAGTCTTATGGAACTGTAGGGGGACGCCTTTACTTTTCCTTGAGAGGCTATAAGACTTTAGGAAAATTTCACTCTTTCATTCTTTCTTTCGTGCTACTACTTGAGTCCAATTGGTATCTAGGCGATACGAATTGGTATCTGACCATCTTCACTCTATTTCGCAGATGGTTAGAACTAGAGCAACGACCGCACCAACGACAACACCTGCAAGACAGGAAACGACTGAGCCAGCCACCGGGGCTGTGGCTCGAGGAAGAATGGTGACAAGAGGCCGTGGTAGAGGTCATGGGAGGACGTCCTCTAGAGGAAGAGGACGAGCACCTAGCCCATCCGATACTAGGGCGGTGACTCCTCCACCGACTGAGGAAGTAATAAGAGAGGGTGAGGAAGGGGAGAATGAACAAATGCAGAATGAGGAAATGCCACACCAACCTACCCCAGAAATGATTAATCAAGTTCTGGCCTATCTTAGCGGGTTATCTGATCAGGGTCAGGCACCTCCAGTGGTTTCTGCACCAACACCTCCGGTTTCAGAGATACGACATGCGGCTACTATGGCTCCCCGCATGGATGCCTCATTGGAAATAGGCACATTTTCACGTCTGACTACGGGGCCCATAATGACAAATGATCAACATGAACTTTTCAGTAAGTTCTTGAAATTGAAACCTCCAGTCTTTAAGGGTGCAGAATCAGAGGATGCCTACGATTTTCTGGTTGATTGTCATGAGCTACTACACAAGATGGGTATAGTGGAGCGGTTCGGTGTTGAGTTCGTGAGCTATCAGTTTCAAAGGAACGCCAAAATGTGGTGGCAGTCACATGTAGAGTGTCAACCAACAGAGACACCCCCTATGACTTGGGAATCATTCTCTAGCTTGTTTATGGAGAAGTATATCCCAAGGACTTTGAGAGATAGAAAAAGGGATGAGTTCTTGAGTCTTGAGCAAGGAAGGATGACGGTTAATGCATATGAGGCTAAATTCCGTGCATTATCTAGGTATGCCACCCAACTTTGTTTCAGTCCACAAGAGCGGATTCGCCGGTTTGTGAAGGGGTTGAGGTCAGAATTGCGGATTTTGGCCTTACAGATAGCGGCAACGGCAAAATCCTTCCAAGAGGTGGTGGACTTTGTGATAGAGGTGGAAGGAGTGAAGCCAGACGACTTCACCACGACATCGACAGCGAAAAGGTTTCGAAAGGGAGGTGAGTTCAATGGTTCGTATACTAGAGGACAGAGTTCTGGAAGTTACTCAGTCCGACCAATTCAGTCTTCACTACAGACTGTAGTTGGGGGACCACCTCATACCGGCCAACACTTCTCTGAGAGACCTATGCATGAACCCCGAGAGTGCTATGGATGTGGGGAGATTGGACATATTAAGAGATATTGTCCAAAACAGAGTTATCGGCCCCCAATAGCTAGAGGTAGAGGTGGTTATGGAAGAGGCCGTCATTCTGGAGGACGCGGTGGTCGAGGTAATGGTGGTCACCAAAACGGCCGAGGAGATGGGCAAACTGGAGCCACTACTACGCAACATGGTAGGGTCAACGGACAGGCAAATAATGGGGCCCATTGTTACGCTTTTCCTGGGAGATCTGAAGCGGAGGCATCAGATGCTGTCATCACAGGTAACCTTTTGATTTGTGATTGCATGGCTTCTGTATTGTTTGACCCCGGATCCACATTTTCTTATGTATCTTCCTCATTTGCTAATGGTCTAAATTTACATTGTGAATTACTTGACACGCCTATTCGTGTTTCTACTCCGGTGGGTGAGTCTGTGATAGTTAAAAAGGTGTATAGGTCTTGTTTGGTGAATTTTGTGGGGAGCAACACTTATGTAAATTTGGTTATTTTAGAAACGGGTGACTTTGATGTAATTCTGGGTATGACTTGGCTTTCTCCGAATTTTGCGATTTTGGATTGTAATGCTAAAACTGTGACGTTAGCCAAGCCTGGGGCAGATCCGTTAGTGTGGGAGGGCGACTACACCTCCAATCCGGTTTGTATCGTGTCCTTTCTTTGTGCTCAGAAGATGGTTAGTAAGGGTTGTTTAGCTTTCTTGGCACATCTTAGGGATGACACTACCCAAGTACCATCAATTGAATCGGTTTCGGTAGCTCGAGAATTTTTGGATGTGTTCCCTGCAGATCTTCCTGGTATGCCACCGGATAGGGATATTGACTTCTGTATTGATCTTGAACCGGGCACATGCCCCATTTCTATACCCCCTTATAGAATGGCTCTCGCTAAATTAAGAGAATTAAAGGCTCAACTTCAAGAGTTGTTGAGCAAAGGCTTCATTAGACCAACTGCATCTCCTTGGGGTGCTCCGGTTTTGTTTGTGAAGAAGAAGGATGGGAGTTTTCGGATGTGCATAGACTACCGGCAGTTGAACAAGGTAACGATTAAGAACAAGTATCCTCTTTCTCGCATTGATGACTTGTTCGATCAGTTACAAGGTGCTTGTGTCTTCTCTAAGATTGACTTGAGATCCGGTTATCATCAATTGAAAATACGGGCAACGGATGTGCCAAAGACTGCTTTTCAAACGAGGTATGTGCATTACGAATTTGTGGTGATGTCTTTTGGTCTTACGAATGCCCCTGCCGCGTTCATGAGCTTGATGAACGGGATCTTTAAGCCATATTTGGATCTCTTTGTGATCGTATTTAGTGATGATATACTGATATACTCAAAAAGTAAGAAGGAACATGAGGAGCATTTGAGAATTGTATTGGAATTGTTGAGGGAGAAAAAGCTTTATGCCAAGTTCTCTAAGTGTGAGTTTTGGCTAGATGCAGTGTCCTTCTTGGGGCACGTAGTTTCTAAGGATGGAGTGATGGTGGATCCTTCTAAGATTGAGACAGTAAAGAATTGGGTAAGACCCACTAATGTGTCAGAAATAAGGAGCTTTGTTGGGTTAGCTAGCTACTACCGCCGATTCGTCAAGGGATTCTCTTCTATTGCTTCCCAATTGACGAACTTGACTAAGCAGAATGTTCCATTTGTATGGTCGGATGAGTGTGAAGAAAGCTTTCAGAAGCTCAAGACTTTGTTGACTACCGCACCTATCCTTACCTTGCCAGTAGAGGGTAAGAACTTCATTGTTTATTGTGATGCATCCTATTCAGGTTTGGGTGCAGTACTAATGCAAGAGAAGAATGTAATTGCTTATGCTTCGAGGCAATTAAAAGTGCATGAACGTAACTATCCAACTCATGATTTGGAATTGGCTGCGGTGGTGTTTGCATTAAAGCAATGGAGACACTATTTATATGGGGTTAAGTGTGAAGTCTATACGGATCATCGTAGCCTACAGTATGTCTTTACTCAGAAATATTTGAACTTGAGACAGAGGAGATTGATAGAACTACTGAAGGACTACGATATCAATATTTTGTATCATCCGGGGAAGGCAAGTGTTGTGGCAGATGCTTTAAGTAGAAAGGCGGGAAGCATGGGAAGTCTAGCTCACTTGCAAGCTTCTAGACGCCCATTGGCTAGAGAGGTTCAGATTCTGGCTAATGACCTGATGAGGTTAGAAGTAAATGACAAGGGAGGATTGTTGGCTAGTGTGGATTCAAGATCTTCTTTTCTTGACAAGATTAAGGGAAAACAGTTTGATGATGAGAAACTAAGGCGAATTCAAGATAAAGTATTGCGAGGAGAGGCTAAAGAAGTGACAATCGATGAGGAAGGTGTTTTGAGAATCAAGGGAAGGGTATGTGTACCCCGAGATGATGATTTGATCAACACTATTCTGGCAGAGGCTCATAGTTCAAGGTATTCGATACATCCGGGTGCGACCAAG
>CM064966.1:45385927-45411782 GCA_032847665.1 Solanum chilense | reverse complement strand
GGAGGATGAAAGATTGGACGGTGAAAGGCTACTGGCGATTATAAATGAATGCAGGAGAAATTAATATATGGTAGGTAATGAGCCGATTAAATGCTCAAAATTTAGAGCTTGTTTGGCCGAGCGATATGAAATTATAATATAAAATTATGAGATGAAATTAAAGTTTTGTATCAACATGTAATTTAGATTTTTATTGTATGTTTTGTCATACACATAAACACCTCATAAGTTGTAAAACTACTCAAATAGTCTCAATTCGTTATATAATCATAACCAAATAAACAAAAGTTTATAAAATCGTAACACACTATCACAAGCTATTCTTAAAAAATACAACTTTTATTGATAAAACTTTAATTCAATAAAAAATAAATTAAACATAAGTTGTGTACTAGTCTTTGATATCTTTTCTCGTTGAACTTGCATTTCTCGATCATATGACCAAGAAGACGAACGTCATTGTTACTTTGAGCCATTTGTAGGTTAATTTGGTTGGTAATAAATTTCATAAAAAAAATAATAAAATTGATGAATATAAATAGTAAAGTAGGAATTGATTTGAAGTATTAATAAATTTTGTATAAGTAGGAATTGATTTGAAGTATTAATAAATTTTGTATAAGTGAGAATAATCATCATATGAGATATAAATGATTTAAAACGTAATGATATGAATTATAATTTTGTATACTGAAATAACTAGTTAGTAGATATAACTGTGGGTTTATTTTTAGAAAATATATATGCTTGGTGACTGGTGGGTTGATGGTTGTATTTAAAAAATTTCAAATCATGATTTGAAATTTACAAATCATATTTTTTTTTGCGGAGAATTTGAAATATCATCTCATGACATGAAATCATAAGATGAAACTAGTGTGAGATCGCATGTCCAAACACTGATTTCATAACGCATGTCCAAACGCCAACTTAATCAAAATATTTTGGGTAACTTGGGCAAAAATAAGTACCCTTCCTCCGATATATGTGGAATGAGGATATTTGAATCATGAGTGACATTTTTTAACCTTTTGTGTTTTAATATGACAATAATCAATAAGAAATAATTCGCGAATAACTTATCCCAACATATCTAATTTAAACGCGACAATCTGTACAGTACTATTTCTTAGAGAGATATTGGAGTCTATGACTACCACACATATTTTTTTTTTCACAGTTTGAATTATTGTATACTATATCAATTATTGTCCTTTTAATTTGGTGCCATAAACAAGTAGCAAAAGAAGACTTTAGTGCTCAGGAAGAAGACTGACTTTGTGAAGCTAAGGAGCAAACGCAACAATGGCCGATCCTGTAATTGGTGCTACTGTTCAAGTTTTGCTTGAGAAGCTGCTTTCTCTCTCTATTGAGGAGGTCAAAACATTAAGGAACTGCAAGAAAAATCTCTCAAAGCTGACAAAATATGTAACCATGATACAAGCTTACACGCATGATGCTGAAACACGACAAGTCGAAGATAATCAGGCTGTGGAAGAATGGCTTAAGATGCTTGAGAAAATTGCTGAAGATGCTGAAAATGTGTTTGACAAATTCACATATGTATCTATCAAAGCACGAGTGATGAAAAACCAAATGAAACTGATGGAAAAGATTAGTCACTTCTTTTCTCAGACTGTTTTCAAGTACAAAATGTCTAGAAAAATCAATGACATCAATGAAGAGTTGAGGGCTATCAATGAGTTAGCCAATAACCTCGGTCTCCAATCACTGACTGTTCCTTCTCGCAAAATACCACAAATCCGAGAAACAGATTCCTCTGCTTCGTATGTTGTTGGTAGAGACAAAGATGTTGCTGAAATAATTCATAAGATGTTGAACATGAGAGAGGAAATGGTTCTGTGTGCCATTCCCATAGTGGGCATGGGGGGTTTAGGGAAAACTACTATTGCTAAGAGAATTTTCAATGATGAAGAGATCGTAAAGCACTTTAAAAAGAGAGTTTGGTTGTGTCTACCTGAAATATCAGACACTAAGAGCTTTCTTGAACAGATCCTCCAATCATTGACAGAGCGGAAACTTGAGGTCCAAACCAGGGATATTATAGTCAATAAACTGCGAGATGAACTAGGAGGAAAAAGATATTTGCTCGTCTTAGATGATTTGTGGCATGTTGACTCTAGATTGTGGCATGACTTCATGGACACCTTGAAAGGAATCAATACATCGAGAGGAAACTGCATTCTCGTGACTACTCGCATGAAGCAGGTGGCATCCATAGTAGCTGCAGATCTTCATATGTTGGGGAAATTAGCAGATGATCATTGTTTGTCCATTTTCAAACAAGGAGCATTTGTTAATGGGGACGTTCCACAGGAAATACTGAGCATGGAGAACAAGATAGTTGAAATGTGTCAAGGTCTACCTTTGGCTGCAAGTGTTTTGGGATGCCTCTTATGCAACAAGGAAAAACATGAATGGCTGGAAATTCTTAATGCATGTGAAGATGATAATGGGGAAAATAGCTTAAAGAAGATCCTAAAACTAAGCTATGATTTTCTACCATCTCCGCATCTGAAGAAATGTTTTGGTTACTTTGCTATGTTTCCAAAAGATTTTGTGTTTGAGAAGGACCAACTAATCCAACTCTGGATGGCAGAAGGCTTTCTTCATCCATGTCAAGAGACCCCTGTGATGGAAGACGTTGGGAACAAGTTTTTCCAACTCTTGTTCCAATATTCCTTGCTGCAAGATGTTAAGCTAGATGAATACAACAATATCACACACTGTAAGATGCATGATCTTGTGCATGATTTGGCTGGAGATATTTTGAAGTCTAAACTATTTGATCAAAAGAGTGTTGGCTGGAGATACTTTGGATGGGACTCACTCACTGATCAAATAGATAAGATAAACAAGCCAGGACGTTTGAGCACATTATTCTGGAAAAGAAATATACCTGAAGATGCGCTTCTGAGCTTTCAATTCTTGAGAGTTTTAAATTTGTCCGGATCAGGCATCGAAGAGTTATCAGCCAAAATCGGCAAGCTAATATATTTGAGATATCTTGATGTCTCGGCCACTAAGATCAAAGCCTTGCCCAACTCCATTTGCAAGCTCTACAATTTGCAAACATTTAGAGTCAATTACTGTCATTCACTCAGGAAGCTTCCAGAAGAAATGGCAAATATGATAAGTTTGAGACACATATATTGCAATGGATCAAATATGCAGACGCCACTTAATATGGGGCAATTGACCAGTCTTCAGACGCTACAGTTTTTCTACATAGGTTCAGAGAAAGGTCGTCAGATAAAAGAATTAGGTCGTTTGAAAAACCTTAGAGGTAAATTGACGATCAAACATCTCCAATTAGTCAGAAATAAAGAAGAGGCCCAAACAGCAAATTTACAGGAGAAACCCAATATCTACAAGCTGGAGTATTCATGGTCCCATGATGAATCAGAAGGCTGTGAGATCAATGATGAGCATGTGTTGGATGGTCTTCAACCGCATCCTAACTTGAAAGCCTTATCAGTAGTGGACTATTTAGGGACTAAACTTCCTTCATGGTTCAGTGAGGAGTTGCTACCAAATTTGGTCAAGTTGAAATTATGTGGTTGTAAAAGGTGCACAGAAATTCCATCCCTTGGCCAACTGAAATTCCTTCGGCATCTTGAGCTGGTAGGATTCCATGAGTTGAAATCCATTGGACCTGCTTTATATGGTGTTGAGATTAGCAATATTGGATCAAGCAGCATTATCCAAGTGTTCCCTTCATTGAAAGAACTAGTATTGGAGGATATGCGTAGCCTTATTGAGTGGAAGGGAGATGAAGTTGGAGTAATGTTTCCTAGTCTTGAGAAGTTGCGCATTAGTAACGTTCCATTGTTAAAAAGTACTCCAAGTCAATTTGAAATCCTCCATGAATTAAGAATTGAAGGAGTTGACAGTGAAATGCCGTTGTTGAACTTGTGCAGCAACTTGACATCTCTCGTAGAGCTTAGTGTCTATGATGTGAAAGAGCTCACTTGTTTTCCAGATGAGATTCTACGCAACAACATATCTCTTCAAGGACTAACGGTCTCAGGCTGCAGAGAGTTTCGTGAATTTCCACAAAGCCTGTACAATCTCTATTCTCTTGAGAGATTACGAATACACTCCTGCCCCAATTTCAGTTCTTTTATTGTTCCCTGTGGAGAGAACTACTTGACTTCCCTCCAAAGTTTTGAGTTACTAGGGTGTAATGGATTGACCAGTTTACCGAGTGGAATGCTAGAGCAATGCCGGTCTCTACAGAATTTGTCGGTCAGAAACTGTAACAACTTAGTTTCCTTCCCTTTACATGAGTGGGAAATGCCTTCACTTTCATGTTTGGATTTATCAAAATGTCCCAAATTGATTAGTGTACCAACAGGGTGCCTTCACCGTCTCACTGGGTTAATTGTATTGGGAATTGGTCCTTTCTCAGAGAAGGTAGATTTTGAGGTATTCCAATTGATTTTTAGTGGTGTTCAACAGCTGTTTTCCCTTCGTTATTTGTGGGTGTACGGACATTTGCACTGGGATTCTCTGCCCTATCAGATTATGCAACTCTCTGCCCTAAGAGAGATCTATATATATGATTTCGGAATCGAGGCTCTTCCTCATAGATTTGACAACCTTACATCTCTTGAAAAATTATGGCTAGCGAGGTGCAAACGGCTACGACATGTGGACTTCTCAGATGCCATGACCAAATTACGGGATCTGCGGATACAGGATTCTCCATTATTAGAAGCTCTGTCGGATGGGCTCGGCAACCTTGCTTCTTTGGAACGGTTACGTATTTGGAATTGCAAAAAACTAGAGCATCTGCCATCCAGAGATGTCATGCGACGCCTCACCAAATTAAGGAGCCTTGAAATTGTTGGCTGCCCACAGTTAGGAGAAAGCTGCACCAAACAGAGTGGTCCAAACTCCCAGTGGTCCAAAATTTCCCATATCCCAGATATTCAAGTAGGTTTCTGCTATTTCATTTGACAAATAAATTCTGATATCTACTCTTATCGGGACTTGGTACTTAACTTTGTATGAAATCGTGCACGTCTAACCCTCACCTCTCCCAACCTGTACGAAATAAGAAGAATCTCAATATTTTCATATCTATTCAGGTGCGTTCATAAAGATAACGGAAGCAATGGCTCGACTTATTGGTGAAACGCTAGAGGTAATAGAACCATTTCACAGAAAGTTTGATTTACCCAAATTGGAACATTTATCTTCAGCGGTGAATCGGTGAGTGTGGTGGCATCTTGCACAAAGCTTGAAAGTTCAAGGTAAGTTAGTTTTTTCTAGATCTATACCTTTTTCCCTGGAATTGTTTTTCTTTTTCTCCCAAATGCTACTTTTAAATCATCATACTTATCTACGGAACAATGTCAAGTCCCATAAATGGTAGAAATCTATACAAGTTTCTCAATACACTCATAAAAAAATAAATCTTTATTATCAGGTTTTAGACAGTAGAAACTTTATGGATATATGACACACTACTCGTTACTTTCACATCACAGGATAATTTCTCCGTTGATAATAACTTTTGCGATTGAAGTTCTTCAACAAAGATAGTTTTTCATGAATCTTATTGCAAAGAGTGGTCCAATGGCTCTTAAATTGTGCTTACCAACATCTGTGTTCATCTTGATAGGTCTTGCTTTCTCCTAAAATCTCCTTATTTTTAGTGGTTTCTTGTTATGATCTGCTTTTCCATTCTCCAAGGAGGAAACATGTTCCGAAACTGACTTTTTACCATTTCCCGCGTTTCAGATTCATGTTTGAAACACCAGCATTGACTTTGTCAAAATGCTACTTCTGTTAGATGTGTTTGTTTCAGTGTCATCGTTGGCAAGGAGAAATTACATTCCGTAAACTCATTTGCATTTGGCAGAAAGTGAATTGGAGATATTACTTCCATGTAAGTGGAGGATATCCCGGAAAGGGTGATTATGTTTGTTGACCTTCCATGTTGGTCTAATAAAAACTAGCAGTGTTGAATAGCTTGGTTGTATCATGTATATATGCTATAAAGTTTCTTGGAGCCAGTCCTCCTTCCACACTCCTTCAAGCTGTTGGTTATTGCTGTGAAAATCCAAAACTAACAACTAGTTGCATAACCACTGTGATTAATCATTAAAGGTCACAAACATGAATAAGATTTGCGTAAATGCAGTCACTCGTGATCCCAGCAACTCGTTTTTCAGACATAGTGGTAGATTCAACTTGAGTTGTTAAGAGTTTGTTTTAGTCAGTTCACTTTTATTCAGACTACTAGATATCTCCTTTCCCATAAAAAGTACATGACAAGTATATCAATCTACACTCATAATCTTACAAAGTAAAATAACTAACTAAAGTACAACTACAATATTAAAATGAGAAAGTGAAACATTATGTGTTAAGTTAATGAAATATGTGTAAAATCAATAATATATAGAGATCTTTTACCGCAAAATTAATGTTGTGCTGCACATATTAAGCGCTGGCAAGTAAATTAAATAATAAGTGCCATGAGTATATTCGAAAAAACTAATGCTCCTCTGCACTAAAAAGTTTCTTTGACGAATCCAACAACATCCATAACTAAAATTCTTGGACAAATCCAACAACATTCAAAGCGTATTTTAATAGCCTTTAGATTATTTAATTTTCATAACTGTTCAAATATTCTCAATTCATTTATAGTAAAAATAGTTTATTGCTCAATATATTTTTAAAAATAAAATAATCAAGTAATATGAATATAACATATTTATTTAGTATAGGGATAAAAAGGTAATTCAACTTCACATCTTGGAGCTTCCCACTTATAATATAACTAGTTTGTGAGGATGTGCTTCTCACGTGTTTTCCATATGAATTTTTATAGATACGTTACAATGACAAAAATTCATAGAAATATATATATAACTTGTAATGAATAATAAAATGTAACAATTACAAAATAAGAATAAAGACTTATACAATAAAACATTAATGAAAAAATTAAATTAAGAAGTCTGATGGAGAAAAAAAAAGACAAAAAGAAATAGATTTAAGAAAAGATCCAATATAGACATTATTCTTATAAGACTGATGTATGTATAGATGAAATTATAAGTACAAAATTAGTACATATCTCTCTGAGTTCTTATCGACTCCTTTCATATCCTATCAAAATTCAAGAAGCTTCTTCATCTACTTTAACTATAGAATAAAAATGATAGCCTAATAATCTTGGTAGGGATTTCATGAGATTAAAAAGGTTGAATTTATATAGATAGAATAGAAGGAATATCAAAAAATATCTTAAAGTTTTAGTTTAAATATTTGGAGGTTATGAATATGAAAAGATGAGAGTTATGAATATTAAAAGTAAAAAAGTTGAATAAGTAATTAACAAATAATAATAAATAAATGAAGAATATGAAAAAGAAAATTAAAATTAGCAAATCATGTAGAAAGAAAAACTAAAATTCTTATCATGTAATTAAGCGTTAATGAATTTAAATTTGTGAAGATAGAGTCATTCTTTAATAATAATCGAAAGGACATTATCAACGTGTGTCTCCATTTTGCAGATTTGCACCCTTTAAATTATTAAATTTCGTTATTTATTATAAAGGATAATACCTTATCCACATAAATTATATTATTCATGAGAGGGGTTAAGGAAAAAGTTATAAGAAGAGGGAAAGTATAGCAATTTAGGTAAAAACTTTTTTTAAAATGTTTTTTTATATAATTATTATATACCTATAGATTATAGATGATAAATATTAATTAATTAGATATTTAATTATGAATTAATCTTTAGAAGTCTAAAAGTCATTAACCTTTTAATTAAATTTATACAATCAAATATTTAAATATTTTATAACAATTTAATTGATAGAAGGGGTAAAACAGTAATTCAACTTTCATCTTTTTTTTTGTTCATGCTTTTAGTAATACTAGTTTCTGAGCACGCGCTTTGCGCGTGTAATCCATGAGTGTTTTATTTCTTAAAAGATAATATTACTAAATAATAAAATATGTCTAATTGAGATTTCTTACTTTGTTTAAAACTAATTGTGACACTCCAATTTTCTGACCTCCAAGTGAATGCATCACGATAATAATATGAGAAATTAATAAAATAAACTTTGTTTATAATTCAAAAAATAAGTTTGCAAAGCAAAAAGGAAAAATAACAACTATCTAAATTAAATTTCTCGATAGTTCCGTTTTATTGGTAGAATAACGTTAAAATAAATAGTGTAAGATTAACATTGAGTGAAAGGAAAATAAAACCTTTCGACTTTTTTACTTTGCCTTTTGAATCTCCTGATAATTATAATGAATGTGTTTAAAGTATTGTATTAAATTTTTATCCACAAACACTTTAAACTAATTAGCTAGCTATATATATATTTAAAACTATGATGTATAAGTCTTATTATTTATATTTTGAAAATCAGAATATTTATGAATAACTACTATTTTTATATAAAATTTAATCATACATAACTTATCCACCATTTATTTAATATTATATGTTTCACCTTTTTTTTTTTCATAAAAGGAAAAGAAAAGAGTAAACATCCTATTTTATCACATTCATTCTTAAAGATGAAAAATAATGTATATGTAAAATTATAAGTACGAAGAAAAAAAAAAGGTACAGATGAGCAAGATAATTAGGCATTTCATTTTATTTTTGTCTCTATAGTGAAATTGAACATTTGAGCATACAAAATACAAATATGAATTTAGAGCAACCTGCTTATAAAACAAGAATTCAACTATATGAAGAGAGACAAAAAAGTCTTATTATAATTCTTACTACAAATAAGTATAACTAACTTATCAAGCTCCGATGCTTCAGTAATTGAATTCTTATCTATTCTCGTAACTGCATAAGGAAATCTCACAACTTTCACCTCAAATTGTGACATTATTTCACATGTTTAGAGTTCCTACATACAAGTATTGTAGGAGTGGTAAATAAAAGTTCTTCTTGAAAAAGTTAAATTTATAGAACAAAATTATGGAAACATAAAAAGTCACCTGAATTATTGTTAAAATAAATATAAAAAAGATAGAGATGAAATCTATTTTAAAGATACATGAATCTACTTTAATTTCTTGATAATTACTCATTTTTGTTTTTATTTACATTTATGTTAGAAATTTGAAAGGTCAAGATTATGGAATGAGAATAAGAAGATTATATATATATATATATATATATATATATATATATATATATATATATATATATATATATATATATATATATATATATATATATATATATATATATATATATATATATATATATATATATATGCATATCTATATATATATATATACATGCATACACACACACACACACACACACACACACACACACACACACACATATATATATATGTGTATGTATATATAAAAGATACATAACATAGTCTTAAAATAGATGTCTCATATTAAACAATCTAAACGGAGTCGAATCATCATAGGAATAAGCCCTTACACAATGTATAAATGCCACATAGAGCTTACAACAATATATTGGATCAAATATAATAAAATGACCGTCTTTAAACTACTATCAAGAAACATAGCTAGAGTAATAACAAGACATCATCCTCGGACTTGAGGACATACCCATTTGGAAAATGATGCCAAGCCTTCCGTGCAAATGGACAAAATCTCCTCAATGGCAAAAACCTAAAATGTTAGGGAAAAGAGAGAAATGGGGTTAGCACATCAATTGTACTAAGTATAGGATCATATGCACATACAACATATAAATCATGCAAAAAAGGGACATTTATTCATAAGCAAGCAAAGTCACTTAAGAAATACCTTATGCACATTTAAGAGCCAATACAAGTCAACAAGCACATATTCCTTATGTGAAGACCATGTACATAACAAAACAAACAATACCAAGTCTAGTCAAGTCAATATGGATGTCAACATAATTTAGCACATAATCAAGACAACTCTACCATCAAATGATAATATCAACAAGCACGCATAAGAGTTCATAACATCATAGCCTAAGAAAGACCATCACTAATACACCCTCTTTAAGTCCACTAATGCAATGACTAAGTAACTCCCCATAACCTCACTCAACCAAGTAAACCCTACAAGAACTATAAACAATACCTAACTTTACATACCATATCATTAAGATTCGACATCATCATACTTTAGCAAAAGAGACCAAACACATGTTCATAAGTGAAACCATTATTACATAGTGTCATTAACATGTACGATCAACCTATACATATCATTTACATTTATAAGAATATAAGTACATAAGAACATCCTTCTAAATCATCCCTCAAGCCTAACTTGTGCAATGTATAAGTAAAGTCTCATACCCCTACCTAGATAAGCAAAACCCGTTTAGGTCATCCTAGTTAGAGTTCACTTTATTACTTAATTTTACCTTTTGGGATTATATTTTCTCAACCAACATAGATCACATGAGTTAATGTTAAACCCGGTGTCATGGAACCCTACACTAAAACAAGGTGGACTACTTGCCAAGGTACTACTAAAACATGAACATAGCATCTATATGGATCCACTAGTTAATATTACTATGGGAAAAACATAGTTCAAGAACAAGGATATGTATTTGGGAACCTCTTTATTCTACATGTTGTTGTCCATTTTGCATTCCAAACATACTTAGAACAAAACTTTGAACATCTTTGTAAGAAAACAAAAGTTTTAGAATATTTTCACAACTAGAAAATTTAAACTAGTAGTGAAACTAGAATCAGAAACAAATTTTTTAAAAAAATATACGAAATATTTTTCTTAAAAAAGAATTGTTGTTAATATGTGTCTAAAGAATCTTACTGATTGTAACAAACTTTGCAGAGACACGAAGTTACCAAGTTTAATGAACAAGTGAAGAACAAAAGAATAGAAGAACTAAAATTACTTCACAAATCTAAAGTTTGTAAAACACGTACCAGAATCTGGAAAATTTTTAATAGGAAAAAGATCAAGTCCACTGAATTCACAGTTTCCCCTTAAGGAAATTATTCCCCTCTAGTATCCGAGGTTTGATTTGGAATATGACCTCCCAGGGTAAATGATCTCAATCACCAGAGTATAGTTACCAAAACTCTGGTGTCAACGAACCACTCAACGGCAGTAAAGTACACATAGAATACTAGATTTAGTAGTTGAAGAAGAACTCCATTAATTCTGTATTAAAATGAGAGGAAATCCCTCAATTTATAGAAAACAAAGGATAGTACGAAAAGGTTCTTATTGTGCCTTACCGGAAAGGTTACAAACCTTTGGAAAAGTCACAATCTTTCAGAAAGGTCGTCACCTTTCATAAAAGTCACAACTTTCCATAAAAGTCACAACTTTTCATAAAAGTAGCAACTTTTCATAAAAGTCCAAACTTTTCATAAAAGTCACAACATTTCATAAAAGTCACAACTCTTCATAAAAATCGCAACTCTTCATTTCCCATTCATACCTTTATAAAATCAAACAATCCCCCGCATGAATGGGGAATGACTCGAAGACAAAGAAACGGACAAGTATGTGTACTTTACAAGAAGAATTAATTGCATCTAGATAAGTAGGTTTCCCCTTGGACATTCCGTAGTGAACATATGTCGGATATACTCGGTCAATCGGTAGATGCGATATCTTTGAACCGTCAAACTTTTGTGTATACCTAGACAACCACATGTCACAAAATTAACCCTTTACCATTTATGGTTGTTACAGTTGTGTTTGTTTTAGCCATGAACACCTCCTGGTTTCATGAGTGCATATAGATATAGGCTTTTGACAATCATCTTCTTTGAAGCGGCTTACACTACACACTCACATAGGTGATTTCTAACCGTGTTATCGTGTAGATACACTATTTTGTCAACTCTTTCAAACTTAGCAAATCATTAAAACCATTAAGCTTTATTAACTCATTAACAAACCTTAATGTTGTATCCTTGTCCCTGATCATTGTCTTCATCATTAGAATGGATTGAGTTTATTTACAATGCCGAACCCTCATTCACAACTTTGTTTTTCTCCTTGAATCTAGCTCTTGGCATCTCCAGTCTGCTAGATAGAGTTACCGCCATGATGACTTGTCCTAAGCCGTAAATGCATTCCCTTAGATGATCTTTTAACTTTCTCTCTAGTTAGGCCTTTTTGTAAGTGGATCCGACACATAATCCTTTGACTTTACATAGTCAATTCTGATAATTCCACTAGAGAGTAGTTTTCTAACAGTATCATTTCTATGTCGTATATGACGAGACTTTCCGTTATACGTTATGCTCCATGCCCTACCTATTGCATCTTGACTGTGAAAGTGTATGCATACTAATGCCAATGGTTTGGGCAAAAATAGAATATCTATCAAGAAATTCCGGAGTCTTTTAAGTTATTCACCGATCTTATCTAGAGCACCTAGCTCAAAGATCATTGTAGAGCTAGCGATACATGTCTCTTTTGAAATATTTCTAAGAGACTGCTCCTCTACCAATAGTAAATACATATCCACTCGTGAATTTTACTTCATTCTTCTGATGATTCAATTTGCGTCATTATATCTTTCAATATTGTTGGATATTGTTATAATGCAAGACATAGTTTTATTATTTTAAATACTCCAAAACTCTATTTGTTGTCACTTAATGAATTTATTTGGGATCACTTGTGAACGGACTCAGTTTAAAATAGCAAATGCTATATCTGATTGCACACACTATATGATATACATCATGCTGCCCAAAAATCTAGCACAATTCAATTGTGAGTCACTTTTGTTTTCACTCTTTTGAAATGCAATGCTCACATTTATTGGATACTTGAAAATATTGACATTCAAATATTTGAACTAGTTAAGTACCTTTTCAATGCAATGAGATCGTGAAAATGCTAAACATTATGGAGTACTATGAATTCTTATATCTAAGATCGCATTAGCAACTCCAATAATTTCCGTTCCACGTGCTTTATAGCATACGTTTAGTAGCATTTATGTCATTAGTGTCTCTATTGATGATCGACATATCATCAATATACAAACAAAAAATGACCTTATGATTTTAATGTGAACACATTTATCACTTCCATCATTCTTCAATCCATTTGCCAACATGGTTTGATTGAATTATGTCATTGTTTTGGTGCTTCCATAATGTGACTTAACAAGTTCACATACTTTCTTTTATTTACCAGGTACCACAAAACCCTCGGGTTGTTCCATGTAAATTTCTTCCTTCAATTCTACATTTAAGAAAGTTCTTTTCACATTCATTTGATGAATTTGGAGGTCATACACCACAGTAATAATTTTTGCATCCGAATGGATGTAATTCTAATTACTAACGAGTATATATATCGACAAGATCAAAATCTTATTTTTTTCTAAAGCCTTTGACACAAAGTCTTGCTTTATATTTTTCAACAGTTCCATCAACTGTTATTTTTCCTTCTAATAATTCATTTTGAACCCAAAGGTTTATTTTCTTGAAGAAGATCAATTAACTTTCAATATTGTTTATTGGCACAATCTTTCCAAAGGATGAGTCTACAGAAGACACAGAAAATGTTACAAAATCATATTCGAAGGAAGTAAATGTCCTTTAACATTTTACTAAGCCTCTGAATCTCTTTATTAAGTACATTATCCTTTTCATTTCCTATGCCTTTTAGACCCTTCTCTAGACTATTCAAGTCTAATTTTGCAGTCCACAAACATAGGTCCTATTTTAATTCTTTTAGGGATAGGATCTTCGACTTTGACTAGATACCCCCACACTCTGAAATATTTCAAGTTGGATTTCCTTTCTTTCAATTTTTCATATGGAAAAGATTGTATTCTGATCAAACAAAATCACTTTCTTTCTGAAAAGACAAAACTTTTGTTGATCCCTTTTGCAGTAAGGAGAGTTCCTCCACACATGTTTTGTGTAAACCCAAACTTATAAATAATGCATCCATCATTTCTTTCAACGTTCGGTTTTTCATAAGATTGAGGTGAATATGGCAGTAGTTTGATATGTCACTTTCCAAACATATTTCTGCACAATGAGATTTATACTCTCCGTTCTTATCACTTCTTATATATTTTTTCACACTGATTTTCAACTTCGATATTAAATTGTCTAGACATTTCTATTGCTTCATCCTTATCATTTAGCAAATAGACATAGTCATTTCTAATGCAATACTCAACAAAAGTAACAAATACTTTTTCCCACCTAGAGATGGTGTTAAATCATATCATAAATGTCAGTGTAAATCAATTCTAAGGGATTAGAATTCGTTTCAACAGATTTATAAGAATGCTCAACATACTTAGATTCCACAAAACCTTGCATTTTTATTTATTGCACTCGAAGTTAGGCAAAACTTCTACGTTGATCAGTTTTTCTTACAATGTTTTGTAATTGACATGCCCCAAGTGTTCATGTCACAAACATTGACTCAAGCAAGTAAGAACAAATAAAAACATTGAGTTTGAAAAGCTCTTCGCGAGGTAGCTTTTTCCTCACTAATATTTTGTTCCTATTTCTTACAATTTTGTGTGATACAAACATTGTTTAGATTGACAAATATCCTTTTCCGAAGGGCATTTCCATAACTTTCAATGTGATTGTTATAGAACTACCTATGAACAAAGTTTCATCGGGTTCAATAAAGACAATATAGTCAAACTGTTATTTTTACAAAAACATAACAAATGACTATTCACCAATATTCATGTCTATGCAAATACTTTTATTATAATAGACATATCTTTTCTTGAAAAATCACAACATTTTAAGTGTTTTTTTTCCCATAAAATAACACAATTATTTTTAACAAGTATATATATAATTTGGATGTTTCATACTAGTCACATTATATACTAGTAATAGAGAAAATCAACAACCACAATACCAAATATACTCCAAGAATTTTGTGGGTATAACATAATACAAAAGTATCACTGAATTTCATATCTCTTGTTCCAAAGTTAAATTAGACACCAAGTCTAATCACAAGCAAATAACCCCCACAGTTCAAATGTGATCTCAAAAATATTTTTCAAGTATTTGAAAATAGTTTTTTTCACATATTTTAATTTGGAAACATTATTCTACGAAAGAATTATAGTGCTGCAATTCTCTTTGACAATGTTTACACAATGTTAAAGTTCATTCCATAGAGACACAAAATCACAAATTGTGAGTCACTGGTATTTTTCCTTTATTATAAATAGACATACCACTTAGTATATTAAATACTAACAATACGGACAAAAAAAAATTGTACAATTTATTTCTATATTACATTGAAGTTTATTGAAAATCAAAAGTACAACACTGACTTATTATGTGAAGTATTTAGATTCCTCAAACCAATTGCATAGTCCAATTTATCAACAGTATAAAACCACAAAAGTTTTTAGTCTACAAAAATTAGACACACTAACATTTTTCATGGATTACAAAACTACAAAAGTCTTTTTTTTTCTCCAAACAGAATAACACATATTCTTTATCACATAGAACTGTTTTCTTATCAAATAGTCTTCCAACTATAACAATTTGACATACTATTTTATCAAACAAAAATATTCATCTCTCATTTTTGCAAACTAAAGAATTTTAAAAGCAACAATATCTGTGAAGTAAAATTCATTCCACAACATATGGTTTGCAAATCTTTTTCCAAAGATACACATAATAAAAAAATAAAAAATCAAAGATGAGTACTCTTAGAAACTATTTCCTCTTTAGATAATTTAACAAGAAGGTTACCTGGTAATCTTTAAACGGAATACCATAAAAAAAATTTGTTACACGCCTCACTCTAGTTCACTCGTTGATAAGATAGGGTCCCTTTTGAAATGTCTTTCATTAATAATCATAACTTAGTTTAGGTCGTAGGGTCTACACCTTATATTGTCATAGTCATAGCTCAATAGGAATTGCATGAGTATGTCCTTTCAATATAATTCACGCATGTGAGGTTAGCACGTTTACATCACCATATCATAATAAGGAACATAAGCAATTCATCACCAACCTTATATCATTAAATCTTAGCCAACAACTCATAAGCCATAAATAAATAAATTTCAACTCAACATCATGCCCACTGTAATCAATTTTATCATAATGTCAACTGCAATATAACTTCACCACTAATCACAACTACTTATAATTTAAAGTAATGGTTTGACATCAAAAGACTTACCAAATCTCCTTCAAAAGACATCATCAAAGGTTTTACCATCAACCATCCAATTCAACCCAACGATAGTTGTAATATCATCAAACCATAGTAATTAATACAATAATGAAGTCAATTGCATCACTACACATCAATTCATCAGTAGTTCATAACCTAGGGTTTGGGACTTGGGTTAATTTGATGATCTACTTCACAAACTAGGTTAATTCATCAAGAACTAGCATAATTGAATCATAGTACATCATAATCTAACTATAATAATCATAATAAACCGTAGATAATGCAATTTAGATGATCAAATTCGTAATTGAATATGATCCTATGAATCTACACTTTTTGAAATCAAATTTTTGAAGAACCCTTTAGGGAAAGGAATCACAAAGATGAAGGATCCCATACCTTGTTAACTGAAAAAGAATGATGGAGAAAAACACCCTTATTGCGTCCCTTTGACCTTGAAACAGCCCTTTAGTGGAGTTCTTCTATTTGGGAGAGCGAAAGAAGACAAGGAAGAACAATTGTGTTTTGGGAAATATGGGGGTTGGGTTATTTTATTTAGGCTTAGGTCTTTATATAAGCCATTAACTAGCTTAAATAGACCTCCCTTAACCCCTAAATAATTAACTAGCCACCTAATCAATTAAATGACACCACTTCAAATTTCACAGAACAGTTGCAGACCTGACCTACTAGACCTCGACCTACGGGCCATAGGTCAGTCGACGGACCTTGGGACCAACCGTCCTGCAGGTCCGTCATTTGCGACTAAGACTTGAAAAAATGTCCATTTTTCCAAAATGGCTAAGTCTTCATCGAAGAAGTCATCGACTCCCTCATCGATCCACCTACACCTCATCACCTGCCTTCATCGATGGCTACTATCTCATGATAGCTTTTAGCCACAAATGGCAGGGTCCTCCTTAAAGACCCTTAGAGTGGTCCTTTGGGAGTCGTACCCGAATGTTTCGACCATAACTTAACTTTAATACATGTTAGATACCTTACACCAAATTTCATTAATTTTTGACTCTTAAGATCTTGTCAAATAGGCTTAGGCATGCTAGCACCCTTTGCCCTATTCTCCGAACGTCATGGAGGTTCCTTGACGTCTTGACTCTAAACTTCCCCAATGACTTATATACATTATTTTTTTACCTTAAGATAGTGTTATAGACCTTAGAAACTCATGTGAGGATCTACATTAGAGTTTAGACTTTTGGAGTATTACACAGTCGGTCTCGCAAGCTGAAAATTCTTGTTTGAGATATTTTCGCATACGCAGTATGTAGAGCATCCCAAGCAGCTTTGGCGGATATTGCAACTGCAACAGTAGGGGAAAGTATAGCATCAACAGAGGCCAAGATAGCATTTTGAATTAACTAATCTTGGTGGTACCAAAGAACGAACTAAGGGTTTTTAACATCTTGATTGTTTTGCGAGATGGTGTGAGTGGGGGTATGGTTGGAGCCATAGAGATGCCCATAGAGATTGTTACAACGCATAAGCATTGAAACTTGAACTTTCCACAGGGAGGAATTATGATTGCTAATTAATTTTATGGGCAGTTGGGTCATAGGATTGAATTTCACAATAGTGATGGTGTTATTGACTCTATCAACATTGTTCACACAAGTATTGGGGGCCATTTCGATGACTTAGCAGAAAAAAATCAACTCGTGGGAGTTTAGAATCGCTCATAAATCATAAAGAAGCGAGAGAAAATATGGAAAATTGTATATCGTATTATTGACTATATGACTACTATATAAAAAGAATCTATACAAGACCTAGTAAAGATAAAGACTATTAAAAGATTCCTGAGGATGAGGAAGTACGAAAATTGAATTCTACAAATGTAAGGAGTCTCATCCATTTTTAATACAATCCTCATAATTATTATTTTTACCACAACTATTGACATGCCTTAATAACAATCCTTGATCTGCTACTACTTACTATAAACATATTTTTCATTATTATGGAAGAAAATTTTGTAAAGGTGAGTATTATGTGCCCAATTTATTGGAGATCTTGAATGGTATGAACAATTACATTGAACTTAACATGGTGATATCCTTTAGTTAAAATTGTAAATATTGCTAATCCGGTTTCTAGCTACCTTGAAGTAATTTCCGACAGTGCTCTACAATTTAATCAGTGTTCAAAATTTGAAACATATTATTTGGATGTTGCATATCACTTACTTTTTTCACTAATACCTTGTAGGTCCTCCACACTTGAGGGACGTGTTTTACAACATATGATTCTCTGATAAAGATATAGTGACATATTGTCTTGAGGACACGTTGGTATATCATGCATTTGTATATTGATATTTTTATCTCACTGAATAATGTTTATTGTCTTGAAGTTATTTTTTATGCACTATTTCCGGGGAGAGACCATCGATATGTATCTTTCTTTGAGGGACCTCATTGGTAAGCATTCAGTGTCAAATTTTAGGGTTGGGTATTGTGGTGGTGATTTTTTGGTGAGTGTCAGAGTTGGGTTTCGGGCCAAGAGTTAAGGTAGGATACAAGATTAGCTGACGGGTTTGATCCCTGATCAATTTTCGAGGATGGATATCGAGGTTGGATCATAGTTCATAAATTGTGTTTTGAATCAGGTGTTAGGGCTGCTCCCGAACTCGGTTTTCATGGTCATATCCTAATTCTGAAGTCATATAATTGATTGAGTGGAAGGGTAAATTGGGTCATTATCCAAAATCCAGATCGCAGTTCAGATGTACGGTCTCAAGTTAGGGTGTCTGCATTGAATCATAGATCAGGTGTTTGTGTCGGGTCTTGGTCTAAAATTAAGGACCTGATTTAGTAGTAGGATTGGATCTTAAATTGTTAGCTAGGGTAGGTATCATGTTTCGATTTGAAAGTTGAATCTCATTTACAAGTTGAGTCATAGACTAGGAGTCGAGAGTCAGTTCGGGTGCAGAGTCGGGTTCTACTCCGAAACTCTAGCAAAAAGTAAATATTTTTCATTCACCAACCAAATCATAGAAAATATTCTTTACTCACTTACTAAACATCATATGTCATATATTATGCATAAATGAGAACCCTAGGCCCCGCCTAAATGGAACCACCACAAGCTAGGATTCTCTTTAAAATTATATTATTTCCAAAACAAGCCTTCCTCTTCCAAGAAAAGATGTGACTTTTATGAAAAATTGTGTCTTTAATAAAGAGTACCGACTTTTATTAAAAGTTGTGACTTTAATGAAGACTTGCGACTATTATGAAAAATTATGATTTTTATTAAAAGTTGAGACGTTGATAAAGAGTTGCGACTTTATGAAAAGTTATGACTTTTATGAAAGGTTTTGAACTTTTTGAAGGGTTGCAACGTTTCCAAATAGTTGTAACCTTTTTTTTTAGGAACAAGAAATAGTTAATGCACTACCCTTTGTGTCTAAATAGTGGGATTTCATATCATTTTAAAACAACAGAAAATCGTATCTTCTTCTTCTACTTTTGCAAAATTAAATATTTGTGTACTTTGTTCCTGTTGAGTGACTTACTAACACCATTATTTTTGTATCAATACGTTGGTGAAAAAAATGGTTCCATTCTGAGAGGATGTAATTCTTTAAACCTCAGGTATTGGAGGGGAAAGGGGACATTGTACATTCAGTGGACTAATTTTTTTCCTCTCTATTTCATTCTATTTTTACATATCACAATATGTTTTTTACACTCATTAATTTATGTGTATGATGTGAATTTTTATTTTTGAGTAGATGTTTTAAACTCTGCTTTTATGTTTCTTCAAACTTATTATCTACGATTATATTGAACATATACACATATAATACATATATTCATTGTGCAAAAAAAAATATTGTACTCAATTCCAAGAATCAATGTTTTTATATTCTATATTAAATTTTATAATTTAAAATTACTATGTATAAGCTAATATATTGTCTATTTTAACATTGATATGAAAAATCTCACTTATCAATTGAAGAAATTATTATGCACTTTCAAAAGTTATAATTGCTTTGATGTTCAAGCGTAATTTGTTTTCACGAATATGTTAACAAGTTTTTGAATTTTCTCATAAGACATTTATCACAATTATACAATGTATGCAATTTAAATGTTTCTTTATATTATGAAATGCATTTGTATACATATTTTTTTTCTTCATTATTTTTCTTTTAATGTTGATCGAATAACCAATGATTTATTATTTCGTGAATAATTCATTCACTGGAGGTTCTTGGGTGATATGATAGTGAAAAATAATAATATTCATGTTGGAATATTGCAAATATTTTTGTTAAGAACAGATTTTACATTTTTTAAACTAATGGATATTAGTAAAAAATTGATAATCAAATTCAATGCAATTATTATTTGTAACCGTGCGAAGGCGCGAAGCGCAGGTAGAATACCCTGCGAGAAAATAATTGAGAAACCAACTTGTTTTCAAAAAACATAGTTTCCTGGAAAATATTTTCCATGGAAGCATTTTGCTTCATCCAAATGCTTTAACTAAATGTAAATGTTCAATTTAATAGATGCAACAAAGAAGGAGGAAGAAGTTAGATACTAATTTTTGAAAAAGCAATAAGCAGAGAAATAAAAGATAATTACACATTTTAGTGTGAGAGTGTGTGTTGTGTATATATATATATATTATGACAGAGTATGAGCAGTGAAATTCGATACATATTAACCTCAATAGTGTTCCACAAATATAGTGTAATAAAATAGTCAGTGAGGAAAAATAGAAAGTGAGAGTAGTATAAAACTTAAGGTGTGAAAAATAAAAAAAAGTTATTTTTATTTTAACTATATAGTAGTCTTTTCTGATTATAAAATGTTAAAATTCTCAAAAAAGGTACTATATTGCTCAGCTCAAGTATCATACTTTCAATGCTAAAAGAACTTGGTGCCTCGTTACTCTCTTGTTCTCAACACAATTAACTGTAGTGAATAAATTTTTGTCGTGGATATTATTCCTATGCGTAAATTTATTCTCAACAAAATTAACTATACTGAATTTTTTTTTGCTTTTTTCTGCTTGTGTACCATCCATAAGCCTTCTATTTTTGGGATATAGGTGGGGTTGAAACTTTTTAGTGGGTTCAAACAGTGACCAGTGAAAGGGACCTAAGCTTATCATGATGATGTCCTTGTTTATAACCTCTTATTTTTGTGGACATTAGGAATTTATATAAACTACAGTGTTGTGCATAAATAGTAATATGTATTTATATTATCCCCTACTTCCCATTAGGAATTCTACTAATCCATAAGATGGTAGTCTCAAGATTAAGAAACAATATTACACTCGAGATATCACAAAAAAATGCGGTTCATGCTAGTAATGTTTATTTATATAGACCTTCTATTCCAGCCTCAAATTGGAGAGATCACATTTAATTTTAATTAGAAATCCAACCAATATTAATATGTATTATGTGGTTATAAAAAAGGACATGTGGTGTTTCATTAATTTTACAAAATTGTTGTAGGGAAATACTAAAAATTGAGTATACTCTAAGCATATGATGCAATTGGGCTATTACTTGCATGGATTATTGTCTGAAGGTTTCGATCTTGATCGTTTTCATCTCAAAGGTATGGATTGAGCGGAGGGGCTTGGTGTTTTGGCCCTTTACTATCTAGCATGCCCTCAGCCAGAACTCACCATAGGCACCAACAAACATTCTGACAATGATTTTCGCACAGTGCTTCTACAAGATCACATCAAAGGACTTCAAGTGCAATTCACCAGAAACAATGGGTTGATGTTCCTTCTAGACGTGGTGTTTTTATGATCAACATTGGAGATCCTCTGCAGGCTAGTTTATTTTTTTTTCTAATCCATGTATGTTTGATAAGAGTGATAATAGCATTTGCCTATTTTGGTTGCTTTTTCAGATCATATGAAATGATAAGTCCATAAGTGTTGAGCACAGTGTATTGACAAACAAAGTTTGACCAAGCGTATCAGTTCCATGCTTCGTCCGCATAGATTCAATGTTATCTTCCAAGCTTTATGGACAAATTTCTGAATTTTTGTCAGAAGATAACCCTCAAAAGTATGATGCAACTACAGTGAAAGACTATCGTGAGTACTTCCGTAAGAAAGACCTAGATGGAACTTCTGCAGTCTTATGTTTCAAGATCTAATCTTAATGTAATCACTGAATTTATAATGAAAATGAGAAATTTTCTTTTTATGCTGGTTATTGCCTATTATATTGTATCGTCTTATTACTTTAAATACAATGTTTGTTTGTAAAGAAAACTTAAGTTTTGATGTATCGTGTTGTTTAATACTTTGTTATGTAATGACAAAAAGTCCCATTTTATACATGTAACAAATGATTTAAAATCTTGGAGGCTGATATCAAAATGAAATGTTGATGCTGGAAAAATTGAAAGGCCACGAATATTGGTTCCACCAACTAAAATGGAGGAATCTGAAAGCGATTGTGAAACAAAGTTCAATTTTCCTGTGATAAATCCAATTAAGCGTAAAGAGAATGTGGACAAAGTTTGAGAGGCATCGGAGACATGGGGAATAAATTCTCCCAACTCATTGATCATGTAATTCCATTAGTTTTCCTATTGTATAGGGTGAAAATCTATTGAATACATATGGCTTTTTAGAAAAAGAACAAAGAGACCCTAGAAGGTTTGTTACCTGAGAAGGTGTTCTTGATAAAGTGAAAGCAACAAAAATGTTATAGGCTAAGGAAGGTTCGGAAGCTTATGACATGCACAAAGAGACAGATGGGGACAAAATGTTAGAAGGATCTGAAGGCTACAAGAATATTAGATAGAATCACCCATGCACCCTCCACAATTTGTCTTGGTTTTTTAGAAACTACCACAATAATTATATCATCTTGATGGTAAAATTTAGTTTTACGTAGCATGATTATCATTTCTCTGAATATTCCACATAAGTTCATTATGTTGGGCTTTGTGGAGGCTTGTGAGCCGGTCCGACCCATTACTGAAACCCTAGGTTAACCATTTGGTTTTCCTATAAATATGATCCTTGTATTTGTAATTCTCAAGTAGCACAAGTGAAATAAAATCCTCCTGTTACAGTCGTGGAGTAGGGAAACCGAACCACGTTAAATTCTTGTGTGTCCCGTTTGCGTTCCGTTTCTCTTTTCTCTAGATTATTTGTGTGTGTTGTGTGTTTAATTCCCAACAATTGGTATCAGAGCGAGGTTTCAACAACACTGTAACACAAACTGTGAGAAATTGTCACCTAGGGTTCTTGTGTGAAGAACTGTGTGCAGGGAGGAGAGCCGCCGTTACCGTGTGGGTAACCTCAAGCAGCAGCCGGCTAGGAGAACCGCGCAGGGTGCGAACAGCCGTCGTCCATGTGCTGTCCGTCGCGCTGTTCCGTTGGCCGCCGCGTCGAGGAGCCTCAGATCCAGCCGCGAGCGTCCAGATCGTGAGCATCGTCCAAATCGCCGCCCGCTGTCAGAAAACGCCGTTAAGGGAATTGCTGAAGATCTGAAATTAGTTGTACCGAGTATCTCATTTAGTCCTTTGAGATGGCAGAAGATGGGAAGTTCCGAATTGAGAAGTTCGATGGTACAGATTTCAGTTGGTGGAAGATGCAGATTGAAGATTTGCTGGTTCAGAAAGATTTGGACGTAGTGTTGGGTGACAAGCCAGGAAAATTGTCTGATGCAGAGTGGGCAGGTTTGGATCGGAAAGCTATGTCAGTTATCCGACTCTCGTTGACCAAGAATGTTGCTTTCAACATTCTTAAGGAGAAGACAGCGAAAGGCATCTTGGAAGCCTTGTCTAACATGTACGAGAAGCCATCTGCAGCAAACAAAATTTTTCTGATTAGAGAGTTGGTGAACACAAAGATGAAGGAAGGCAGTTCAGTTACCGAGCACATCAACTCATTGAATTCGATCTTAGCCAGACTTTTGTCAGTTGGCATTAAGTTCGATGATGAAGTTCAAGCTTTACTACTGTTATCATCATTGCCTGACAGTTGGTCCGGAACGGTTACAGCAGTTGCCAGTTCAGTGGGACCTAATGGATTCACCTTTGAGAAGATTCGTGATCTCGTTCTTGGCGAGGATGTCAGAAGAAGGAGTTCTGGAGAATCATCAGGTGATATGCTAAACGTCGTCAGAGGCAGAGGAAATAACAGAGGTAGTGGGAGCAGGAACCGAAGAAGGAGTCAGTCGAAGGCTCGGGATGGCTCAGGTGTAACATGTTGGAACTGCAAGGAGGTGGGGCATTTCAGGAATCAATGCCAGAAAGACAAACAAGTCAACATTGCAAAAGACAGCGCCGACGAGGATTTGTTTATCTGTTGCACGGAGAGCAATGTGGATTCCTGGGTCATGGATTCTGGTGCTTCTTTTCACGCTACCCACAGCAGTGAAGCACTGCAGAATCTGGTTATTGGAGACTTTGGAAAGGTAAGGCTTGCAGACGATAGAGCTCTTGATGTTACGGGCATGGGTGACATGGTGCTGAAGACGCCAGTCGGTTTCTGGACCTTGAAGGATGTCAGAGTTGTTCCAAGCTTGACGAAAAGTTTGATTTCTGTTAGGCAGTTGGATGAACAGGGACATCATGTGAAGTTCGGAAATGGGCAGTGGAAGGTCGTGAGGGGCAATCTTGTCATGGCTCGTGGAACAAAAAGAGGATCGTTGTATATTGTCGGATTACCGTCTGAGGGAGTGACCGTCCCAGTTCAGAAGAAAAACAAAGTCCGGTTCACAGAATCTCGTGGGCAGAAGAAGGTTGTCTTTGCAAGAAAGAAACCCAGAGCCACAGGTCAGATTCAGGATGAACGAGCAAGGAAAGGTTCAGGAAGACCAGTCAGAGGCGTTTGTGGCAGTGGGAGCACCGGCCGTGCTTCAGCCAAGGCTCCTAGAAGACAGTGGGTCAAGAGAACCAGTATTCCAGCTGTTGATACGTCTCCAGAAAATATCTTGCTGAGTATGGAGAGTGTTTGTTCTCAGGGAGTTCTAGGATCCGGCAGTTCGTGTCTCAAGTGGGAGCCGGTAGGGACCGAGGACGAGTCAAGGGCAGTTTCAGCCGTGACTGATGTGTTGAAGCTTCGGGGAGCTTCAACAGGCCTTTCAGTTGACTGATGAGAAGGCCGTTGTAGCAGGAGAGAGTTGAAAAAGATTACTAGACATACAAGTGTTCTAAGTGGATGACAGTTGAAATTCTTCAAGCCTCCAAGTGGGAGATTGTTGGCCTTTGTGGAGGCTTGTGAGCCGGCCCGACCCATTACTGAAACCCTAGGTTAACCATTTGGTTTTCCTATAAATATGATCCTTGTATTTGTAATTCTCAAGTAGCACAAGTGAAATAAAATCCTCCTGTTACAGTCGTGGAGTAGGGAAACCGAACCACGTTAAATTCTTGTGTGTCCCGTTTGCGTTCCGTTTCTCTTTTCTCTAGATTATTTGTGTGTGTTGTGTGTTTAATTCCCAACAATTGGTATCAGCGCGAGGTTTCAACAACACTGTAACACAAACTGTGAGAAATTGTCACCTAGGGTTCTTGTGTGAAGAACTGTGTGCAGGAAGGAGTGTGCCGCCGCCGTTCGCAAGCTACAGCCGTGCAAGACGCCGTTAAGGGAATTGCCGAAGGTGTGTGCGATTTTTTTT
>CM064966.1:45279357-45384920 GCA_032847665.1 Solanum chilense | reverse complement strand
AGCAGCACAAGTGAAATAAAATCCTCCTGTTACAGTCGTGGAGTAGGGAAACCGAACCACGTTAAATTCTTGTGTGTCCCGTTTGCGTTCCGTTTCTCTTTTCTCTAGATTATTTGTGTGTGTTGTGTGTTTAATTCCCAACAATTGGTATCAGAGCGAGGTTTCAACAACACTGTAACACAAACTGTGAGAAATTGTCACCTAGGGTTCTTGTGTGAAGAACTGTGTGCAGGGAGGAGAGCCGCCGTTACCGTGTGGGTAACCTCAAGCAGCAGCCGGCTAGGAGAACCGCGCAGGGTGCGAACAACCGTCGTCCGTGTGCTGTCCGTCGCGCCGTTCCGTTGGCCAGCCGCGTCGAGGAGCCTCAGATCCAGCCGCGAGCGTCCAGATCGTGAGCATCGTCCAAATCGCCGCCCGCTGTCAGAAAACGCCGTTAAGGGAATTGCTGAAGATCTGAAATTAGTTGTACCGAGTATCTCATTTAGTCCTTTGAGATGGCAGAAGATGGGAAGTTCCGAATTGAGAAGTTCGATGGTACAGATTTCAGTTGGTGGAAGATGCAGATTGAAGATTTGCTGGTTCAGAAAGATTTGGACGTAGTGTTGGGTGACAAGCCAGGAAAATTGTCTGATGCAGAGTGGGCAGGTTTGGATCGGAACGCTATGTCAGTTATCCGACTCTCGTTGACCAAGAATGTTGCTTTCAACATTCTTAAGGAGAAGACAGCGAAAGGCATCTTGGAAGCCTTGTCTAACATGTACGAGAAGCCATCTGCAGCAAACAAAATTTTTCTGATTAGAGAGTTGGTGAACACAAAGATGAAGGAAGGCAGTTCAGTTACCGAGCACATCAACTCATTGAATTCGATCTTAGTCAGACTTTTGTCAGTTGGCATTAAGTTCGATGATGAAGTTCAAGCTTTACTACTGTTATCATCATTGCCTGACAGTTGGTCCGGAACGGTTACAGCAGTTGCCAGTTCAGTGGGACCTAATGGATTCACCTTTGAGAAGATTCGTGATCTCGTTCTTGGCGAGGATGTCAGAAGAAGGAGTTCTGGAGAATCATCAGGTGATATGCTAAACGTCGTCAGAGGCAGAGGAAATAACAGAGGTAGTGGGAGCAGGAACCGAAGAATGAGTCAGTCGAAGGCTCGGGATGGCTCAGGTGTAACATGTTGGAACTGCAAGGAGGTGGGGCATTTCAGGAATCAATGCCAGAAAGACAAACAAGTCAACATTGCAAAAGACAGCGCCGACGAGGATTTGTTTATCTGTTGCACGGAGAGCAATGTGGATTCCTGGGTCATGGATTCTGGTGCTTCTTTTCACGCTACCCATAGCAGTGAAGCACTGCAGAATCTGGTTATTGGAGACTTTGGAAAGGTAAGGCTTGCAGACGATAGAGCTCTTGATGTTACGGGCATGGGTGACATGGTGCTGAAGACGCCAGTCGGTTTCTGGACCTTGAAGGATGTTAGAGTTGTTCCAAGCTTGACAAAAAGTTTGATTCTGTTAGGCAGTTGGATGAACAGGGACATCATGTGAAGTTCGGAAATGGGCAGTGGAAGGTCGTGAGGGGCAATCTTGTCATGGATCGTGGAACAAAAAGAGGATCATTGTATATTGTCGGATTACCGTCTGAGGGAGTGACCGTCCCAGTTCAGAAGAAAAACAAAGTCCGGTTCACAGAATCTTGTGGGCAGAAGAAGGTTGTCTTTGCAAGAAAGAAACCCAGAGCCACAGGTCAGATTCAGGATGAACGAGCAAGGAAAGGTTCAGGAAGACCAGTCAGAGGCGTTTGTGGCAGTGGGAGCACCGGCCGTGCTTCAGCCAAGGCTCCTAGAAGACAGTGGGTCAAGAGAACCAGTATTCCAGCTGTTGATACGTCTCCAGAAAATATCTTGCTGAGTATGGAGAGTGTTTGTTCTCAGGGAGTTCTAGGATCCGGCAGTTCGTGTCTCAAGTGGGAGCCGGTAGGGACCGAGGACGAGTCAAGGGCAGTTTCAGCCGTGACTGATGTGTTGAAGCTTCGGGGAGCTTCAACAGGCCTTTCAGTTGACTGATGAGAAGGCCGCTGTAGCAGGAGAGAGTTGAAAAAGATTACTAGACATACAAGTGTTCTAAGTGGATGACAGTTGAAATTCTTCAAGCCTCCAAGTGGGAGATTGTTGGGCTTTGTGGAGGCTTGTGAGCCGGCCCGACCCATTACTGAAACCCTAGGTTAACCATTTGGTTTTCCTATAAATATGATCCTTGTATTTGTAATTCTCAAGTAGCACAAGTGAAATAAAATCCTCCTGTTACAGTCGTGGAGTAGGGAAACCGAACCACGTTAAATTCTTGTGTGTCCCGTTTGCGTTCCGTTTCTCTTTTCTCTAGATTATTTGTGTGTGTTGTGTGTTTAATTCCCAACACATTAATCATATAGGGTTATAGTATTTTCGTACCTTATTATCTTTAGCCCATAAACAAGATGGAGATGAACATGATGGATCTTTGGGAACAAAATCCAAATGATAACACCATATTTTCTTTCTTTTACATATTTGAAATTGATCCATTAGTTGAAATAAAAACAAAATTTCTCCATCCTCAAGATTCATAAAATATTTCTTCTAATATAAAACTAGAAGCACATAAACTAAACTAAAATAAAATAGAGAAGAAAATCCAACATAATAAGAATATAAGAAGAAATAATTTCTCTTCGTCTTTTTCTACCTTCTAAAGGTGAAGTTAAAAGCCAAAATATATAGGCCACAAGGTAGAGAGAGGACATCTAAATTATTAAGTAATATTAAAGTCTTAAAGTATATGCAATGTATATGAATCGTCTATAGTAAATTGCCATATTGAATAGTAATCAGAATCAGAATTCAAAGAGTTCTCATTCAAAACATGTGAACCTTAATATCCCATATCCGCGTCTCATTTTGGACGAAACTCGACTCCTTCAACAGTGAGTCCATCTTTGTAAATATGATATCTCAAACCATCTCATTTTGGACGAAACTCGTCTTCTTCTACAATGAGTCTACCTTTATATATATGATATCTCAATCAGTGTTCCTTCAACAAGACCATCTGTGTATATCTTGCTATCAAAATATCCCAATTTTACTTCCATCCATCCATCTCCTCTCATTTTCTGGATATTCTCACTTTGTTGCAATGTTGGATGGTGCCCACTGTTGGCTTGATTTTCAGTATTAGTTTCACTCTCACAATTAACAAACCTAATACTTGATTTAGCATATTCAAGTCTATAATCACATATATTTACAAACTTGAACACCAAATAAGCATTATATTCTTGTTTTTGGTGACAACATTTTTGTGCCTATTGTTCCACGAATATCAAATTGATTCACAATGATAAGATATGCCACATCAAAGTATATGGTAAAGCACCGCAAGAAACATTTGTAAGGAAAATTTACTTTTAAAAATTAAAAATTATGTAGGACTTTAGCAGATGCGAGTGCAAATTTTTTTTAAAAATATTGAGTCATACATGGTATTATTTAATTTAACTTTTTATAGCAGTTTTTTTTATGTTTACCATCAAAATATTGACAAGAAACACCACACCATATTTGTGCCATATAAAGACCATTATCGATGGGGCATGTTTTACATTCTAGCGTAATTTTAGAGTTGAGCTAGTGGAGCATGTTCCACTAGTTCTTTCCAGTTTTGGTTCAAACTTTGTATTGGTGCCATTTTTTCCAGTATAGAATTAATGCTTAATGAACTATTTCTTTCCGTTTCTTATTTATTTAATGTTAGATGGTTGATGATGAACGATTATGAAATGTTAAGAATATTTAGCAAGTATGTTAAAGATAAAAAGTTTCAAATTTTAAGCTAAAATTAATCTAGGTGGGGTATGAATAACGCATGTAGGCTTGTCTGCGACATTTGAGAGGTTAACGACGCCGGTCTCATCTGCGGTCGAGATTATAGTCGTGACAAAGTTGGTATCAGAGCGCTAGGTTAAATTACGAGGAATATAAGTTCATATCAACCACCTTGAGTAGTTTCTAAGTCATGGTAGTGAAGTGCACCACTATCCTGGATTAGAGACTACATGATGCGTAGGAAAAATTCCCTTCTTCTGATCTTATCGTGCTTTTCCTAATGTCTGAATTCTTGGTATTATGAGCGTGTATAACATCAATCCTTATTATTTTTATGAGAGTGAACACTAGCAAAGCTAATGGTCGGCGGAGAGGGGAGAAGCTGCTGGGGGTAATCAGAATCCACCCCAGGCTCCAGCTGAAGGAGGGGCCATGCCAGTTAACCCAGTTGGGTTGAGTGATGCAGAGGTGAGGGCATCTCTTTCCCAGATTGCACAGGCCATCACGACGCAGGCTCAGACTATGACTGCCCAAGTCAACCGGTAGGCTGTTCAGAGTTAAAACCCACCGGTTCACAGCATAGCTCACAGACTGCGAGATTTCACGAGGATGAATCCTTTTTTATTGACAGGGGCTAAGACATCGGAGTATCCTCAAGAGTTTGTAGATGAGGTGCATAAGATCCTGGTGGCTATGTGGACCACTGATATTGAGAAGGCTGAGCTTGCTTCCTATTAGCTCAAGGATGTTTCACAGACTTGGTGCAGATGTGGAAAGATAGTCCTGTCTTAGGTTGAGTGCCAGTCAAATGAGAGATGTTTAAGACAATATTTCTTGAGAGATTCTTCCCAGAGAGATGAATGAGGCCAAGGTTTAAGAGTTCATCAACCTTAAACAAGGCTATATGAAACTCAGGGAGTATTCCCTGAAGTTTGGTAATCTATCAAGGTATGTTACTTTCCCCAGTATTTAATAGCAAGAATGTTTAGAATACTGAGCTTTGTTGAAAACATCCAGGTATGATACTTCCATTGTTTCTAACAACAGGGATGAGATGGGAAGGTTCCTCTCTGGAATCAATGGAGACTTGGAGGAGGTGTGTCGATCTGCGATGCTCCATGAGAATATAGATGTTTCCAATTTGATGGTGCATGTCCAGCAAGTAGAGGACAATCGCAAAAATAGAGGTGTTCGTGATGTGAGGAGGCCTAGGCCTCAAGATCAGGCAGGTCCCAGCCATGGAGGCCATAAAAACAACTTTGGCGTCCATGAACAGCCGAGGTTTAAAGAGGGGCAACAGAGTTCTGGGAATTCTAATCCTAAGAGGGGTGCTACACATAGAGGAGGAAGGCCAGAGCTCAAGAAAAGCAATGGAGGTGAGATGCAGCGTCCTAAGAAGAATTGTGCTAAGTGTGGCCGAGATCACAGTGGAGAGTGCAGACAGGTCATAAATGTCTGCTTTGGTTGTGGTAAAAGTGGACACATGGTCAGAGACTGTCTAGAAAACAGATATCAGTTTGGAGGTAATACTCAACCTAGGACTAACCCACAGGGTGCAGCAGCAGCCGAGCCTCCCAAGAGGAACATATTCTATTCCTTGAAGGGTAGGGAGCAGAAGGAGAAGTCCGCTGATGTGGTTACAAGTATGCTGCAAGTATTCTCAACTTCTGTTTACGCTTTACCTTATCCAAGGTCTATGCTTTCCTTTGTAACTCCTCTGCTTGCCCTTACTTTTGAATTATTACCTGAAGTTCGACATGATCCTATAGTGGTTAGTACACCTTTAGGAGAAAATGTAAGAACTGATAGGGTATACAAGAATTACCCAATAGTTATAAGTGTAAGACTATGTGTGCAAACTTTATTGAGTTACCCATGCATGATTTTGATATTATTCTTGGCATGGACTTGCTTCACTGTTGTTATGCTTGCTTGGACTGTCGTAGTAGAGTGGTCACATTTCGCTTCGCTAATGAAAAAGAGTTAGTATGGGAGGGGTACAATTTGAGTCGTCCCAATCCCTTGATTTCAAATCTTAATGACAACAAATTGATATCCAAGGGGTTACTATGTCATCTTGTGAGTGTTAATGATTTAGATCATGACCTTCCTTCCATAGACTTAGTGCCTATAGTGAATGAGTTCGTAGATGTGTTTCCTGAAGATTTGCTTGGAGTCCCTCCCCTTCGAGATATCGACTTAGAACTCGATACTAAACAAATCTCAATTCCTCCTTATCGAATGGCTCTAGTAGAACTCAAAGAGTTAAAGTTGCAGTTAAAAGATCTCACTGATAAGGGTTTCATTCAATCGAGCATATCCCCTTGGAGTGCTTTAGTGTTGTTTGTAAAGAAAAAAGATTGGACCCTTAGAATGTGTATCGATTATCGGCAGGTCAATAAAGTCAATATCAAAAACAGGTATCCACTCCCCAGAATAGATGATTTATTCGATCAACTTCAAGGGTCTAGTTTCTTATCTAAGATTGTTCTTCAGTCAGGGTATCATCAACTTAGGGTTAGGGATGGAGATATCCGAAAGACAGCCTTTCGTACCCGCTATGGTCACTATGAGTTTCTAGTCATGTCATTTGGTTTCACGAATGCACCTGTTGCATTTATGGATCTCATGAACAAGGTCTTCCGTGAATACCTTGACTCTTTCTTCATAATATTCATTGATGACATTCTCATCTACTCTAATACCAAGAGAGAGCATGAACAACAATTGAGACTAACCTTGCAGGTACTTAGACAACATCAATTGTATGCCAAATTCAGCAAGTGTGAATTTTGGCTGAGATCGGTGACCTTCCTGGGTCATGTTGTGTCAGATCAATGTGTAGAGGTGGACCCCACGAAGACTAAAGTTGTTAAGAACTGTATCAAGCCCCCTACTCACACTGACATCCGTATCTTTCTAGGATGGGCTGGTTACTACCGCAGATTTATGAAGGGATTTTATTCCATTGATTTCCCATGGAATGTTTTGACGAAGAAGAAATCCAAGTTTGAATGGATGGAGACTTTTGAGAAGAGTTTCCAGGAGCTCAAGGATAGACTCACTTCACCCCTGTTGCTTACGCTGCCTAAGTGTGGTGAAAAATACACGGTTTATTGTGATGTATCTAGGGTTTGTATGGGTTGTGTTCTTATGCAGGTTGGTAAGGTAATAGCCTATGCTTCCAGACAACTCAAGGTTCATGAGAAGAATTATCCCACTCATGACCTGGAGTTGGCAACTGTGGTGTCTTCACTGAAGCTGTGGAGGCACTCTCAGTATGAGGTGCATGTGGATGTGTTCACAGACCATAAGTGTCTCCAATACTTGTTCACACAGAGGGAGTTGAATCTACGTCAGTGGAGATGGTTGGAGATGTTGATAGATTATGACATGAATGTTCACTACCATCGAGGTAAGGCTAATGTTGTAGCTGATTCTTTGAGCATGGGAAGTACAGCGCACGTTGAGGATGAGAAGAAGCAGTTTGTGAAAGATGTCCACAGACTGGGTGTGCAGTTGGTTGACTCTACTACTCGAGATGTTTGAGTTCATCCTAGTTCTGAATCATCTTTTGTAATTGAAGTAAAGCAAGGTCAACATCTAGATCCTGTGTTGATGGAACTGAAGGATAGTGAAGATGAATGAGTCTTTCGCTATGGGAAGTGATGGCATTGTTAGGTATCAGGGCAGGCTTTCTGTACCAGATGTGGATGATTGGCTGACCAAGATTATTTTAGAGGCCCATGGGTCCAGATATTCCATACATCCAGGTTCCACAAGGATGTATCATGATCTTAAGCAGATTTATTGGCGGGATGGTATAAAGAAGGACATTGCAGAATACGTAGCCAAGTGTCCTTATTGTCAGCAGGTTAAGGCAGAGCATCTTAAGCCTAGTGGTATGACTCAGATTATTGAGGTTCCGACTTGGAAGTGGGAGGCCATTAATATGGACTTCGTGGTTGGTTTTTTGAGGACTAGGAGGATGCATGACTCCATATGGGTTATTGTGGGCTGATTGACTAAGTCTTCCCATTTTATCCCTGTGAAGTCTAATTAAAGAGCCGAGAATTATGTGAGAATCTAAATTAATGAGATTGTGAGACGGCATGGGACTCCCTTGTCTATTAATTTAGATAGAGAGGCTCAGTTTACTTCACATTTCTGGAGATCTTTCCAGAAGAGCTTGGGCACGCAGGTGAAGCTTAGCTTTGCCATTCATCCTCAGACAGAGGGGCAGACAGAGCGCACCATTCAGACATTGGAGGACATGTTGAGAGCGTGTGTGATTGACTTCATAAGTAATTGGGATGACCATCTTCCTTTGATAGAGTTCTCATATAATAATAGCTATCACTCCAGCATTGAGATGGCACCATTTGAGACATATTATGGTAGGAGGTGTAGATCTCTAGTTGAGTGGTTCGAGGTTGGAGAGTCATCTATTTTGGGTCTACAGATCATTCATGAGGCCTTAGAGAAGGTTAGAGTGATTAGCAACATGTTGGCTACTGCTTACAGTCGGCAGAAGTCATATGCTAATAATAGAAAACGACAGTTAGAGTTTGACGTTGGTGACCACGTTTACTTGAAGATATCACCTATGAAAGGGTGATGAGATTTGGTAGAAAAGGTAAGTTGAGTCCGAGGTATGTTGGGCCATATGAGATCCTACAGCATGTGGGTGAGGTGGCCTATGAGTTAGCATTGCCTGCGGAGCTAGCTTCTGTTCATCCAGTATTTCATGTCTCTATGTTGAAGAAATTCCTAGGTGATCCATCATCAATCCTACATGTTGAAGGTTTGGGGGTTGGTGAATACTTGTCTTATGAGGAGGTACCTGTTGAGATCTTAGACAGACAGGTCAAGCGGCTGAGGAACAAGGAAATTGTAACACTGAAGGTATTGTGGAGAAATCATCATCTTGTTGAGGGTGCTACGTGGGAGGCTGAGGCTTATATGAGATCCCGCTACCCTCATCTTTTCAGCTCTTGATGTTAGACTTCTTACTCTTAAGCCTATGTTTCCTTATCTCTCTGTATTTTGTTGCTATTGGTTGACTATGCATAGTGATTTTATTATGATCTGACTAGCATTATGATGTGAAGTTGGTAGTGTAATTTGGGGATGAATATTCCTAAGGGGGGGGGGATAATGTAACAACCCTAAAAATGAATAGGGTCAAGACTTAGGGTGTCAAGAATTCTTGCAATTAACCCAAGGTTCACGTGGACTGATATGCGTAGATCCAGACCTCAGAACACTTACCACGACCAAGTCAACTAACTTGGGGAGTTAGTTGAGCTTGTAAAGGTTTGAACCAACCAAGTAAGGCTCGCGAAAACAAAGATTTAATCGAACAAGTCTTTACCGGACTTAAAAAAGGAAATTTTAAGTTTTGAGGGTCTAGGGGTAAAATGGTCTTTTCCAGTCCAAGGTTAATATTGTAATTACCCTGAGGAATTAGTATATTAATTAATTAATTTAATTAAAATAGCAATTTGGATTGGGGTGACCCGAAGTGGCCTATTTCGCAAATGGGGTGCCACTCGGGTTCGAGCCCTACCTGGACCAATGAACTGATGATTTCATCATCAATTAAAATCTATTAATTAAGGGTAAAATGGTCCTTTAACGTATTAATTAAAATAAGTCAGATTTTGTATTAGTTTAATTAAATCTTATTTTGACTAAGTCTTGAATTAAGTCTCCTAATCCTAATAACTCTCTCCCTCATGTTTCTCAACTCTCTTCCACGTCGCTCAACTCTCATTCTCTCAAACTCTGAATAGCAAGAAAGCGTAAGAAAAATTTGATAACAATTGTTCTTCACACTTGAAAAACACACGAAAAGTTGTAACAAAAGCAAGGTAATCAAAAACGTCAAGGCAAAGGGAGGTTGTTCGTCAAGTGGCATGTACGTTAAGGGGAATTTGGGCGTGGTTTGGAGGAGTTTCTAGGCAGCAGTTGCACACTTGAACAATAAAAAAATATGGGTTTCTTCTCTCTTGGTCCATTTCCCAAGTGGTCCCTTACGATTCAAAAGAGTCATTCCGAAACTAAGGTTTTTTCCCTTTTTTTTATGTCCTTGTCCCTAGCTCCCAAATAAATTCGTAGGATGGTTATATTGTGCTGCTATATTTAGGCATGAATGATGTGTTTATATTAAATGTGAACATGTTTATGTGAGGGACTTTACAAAAATGATATTAAAAGTGTGATCGAAAAGGTTGGTGTGTGTGAGCATGTTGGCAGTACCTTAGCCAGTGTTTGGAGTCGTATAAGACATGAAATTCTTGTGTATTTTATCTGTGAAATGGGTATACCATGTGATGTTCATTGCAATGAAATATAGTATATTTAAATTACCATCTTTAAGCCAACTAAACTTATAAAAATGTGCCTAAAAATGAGTTGAAGAATGACTAAAATTTTCCAAATTTGTGTACTCTTCAAGAATGTCAAATTTTGGGGTTTTAAAATAAAATATAATAAGTGAGGTCAGTGGGAATTTAACCAAGACCTCACATGTTAAAGAAGATTAAAAAGAAAGAAAAAAAAATGTTAAGGAGCTGAGGAGATTCGGTCCTAGCTACTGCTTTCGCGAAAAAGAAAAGTGAAATGGGGCTAAGGGGATTCGATCCTAGCTACTACTTTTGCGAAAACAAAATGGGAAATAGGGATAAGGGGATTATATCCTTGCTAGTACTTTCACGATAACGAAAATGGAAATGGGGCTAAGGGGATTCAATCCTTGCTACTAATTTTGCGAAATAAGGAAAGGGAAATGGTGCTAAGGGGATTGCAACTCACGAACTGGAGGTGAATGAAGAGAAAATTAATTAATAAAATAAATGGGAGGCGTGGGATTCGAACCCTCAACCTCGCAAGTATCAGTCAAACTAAATTAAAAAAATAAGGAGGTTGTGGTGGTTCAAATCCACAACCTCCCTATCCCAACGAGAATTAAAGGAGAAATCAAAGAGGTTGTGGGGATTTTAACCCACAAACTCTATGTTTAGGCAAGAATGGGCAACAAAAGACTATCACAAAATTAAAAAGGGATTGTGGTGGTTCGAACCCCAAACCCTTCGATTAACTAAAAGTAAAATTTAAATAAAAAATTAATCCTTCCTGTAAATGTTGAGATTTAATTTAGAGTTCTAATGTTATGAATATTAGAAATAAAATTAATGAAAAATATAAATAATATCCAAGTGATTCAAGATTTGGGTTCCCTTGCTCAAACTTCTGTATTTATACATAAGTCATACGTGACTAAAGTATCTAAGAATAATGTCATCTACTTAGATCAGAAGTCAAGATCTTGGCATATATACAATATACATAAGTCTTGTACTACATAATTTTAGGAAAGTAAGAATCACTTAGCGAACTATGAATGAAGCCCCATGGCTTGTATGTATAGAGACATAAACATAAATTCAGAAATAAGGTAGCCTAAGATTCATGTAATCAAATGATGAACCCTAGGAGGGTAAGTTTGAGTGTAATATACACTAAGCCAAGTGCATTGGCATATCATGAGATGAACTATGAAATCATGAAATGAAAATTCACGTAATAAGAGGTGAGTAACTATGAAAAGGAAAGGTGTTAATAATTAAGAATGTGGTGACAACATGATATGAGGCTAATGTATATGATGAGATCAATCTCAAATGTGCCTAAGTAATTGTTACCAATACGTACTCACCAATGAGAGTGAAGGATTATTAAGAGACCAGTATCTATGAACACTCAAATGAAAATATTGATCTTAATACACTTAATACTAATGATGAGATGAGAAATCATCTAATGAGCTATGTGGTCCTCATAATAGAGGCCAGCTTCCATGACGTATGAGTTGAATGTAATGGAACTTTATACTGAGTACCGATATCTAGCTATGAGCGGTGATGCCTTATTTCGGAAAGGGCAAAGGTTCATGTAACTCTCATCAGATGAGACTGTTCGGATTGGCGGATATGGGTCTTCATACATCTCCTAGTCTTTGAACCTATACTGCCAATATAGGGATCTGGCGGGGTCAAATTCCCATGTACGCAAGCATGTTTTTGGGTCACTTTGGCCGGTGATACAACCTCTTTTCGGTGTGGGGGAGACACTGGATTTCATGATGCTCACATGATCTATGTCGGTTAAAGTTAAAGTTCCCAATGAATAAATGAGGCAAGCCTCAAATCAAGCACATATTGAAATGAATGATACCAAAGATGTTAGGATAGGATAATCAAGAGGTGAGATAGACCCAGGTAATGACATTAGGTTATTCCTGATCATTGCATAGAAAACCCGATGAAAGTCATAAACTAAATCCTAGGTATAGCTGGTGTTCACACTGGCCTATAAATGAAATGAAATGAAATATGTATGAATGAATGAAGCAGACTCTGTGTTTGCTAATTAAGACTCCCTAGTTGAGTTCCCATGTGTTAAGCCCTCATTTTGGAATGTCTTAATGTCAAGTCCATGATTCCAAGATCTCATGGCATATGAATGAATGATATGAAAGAAGTTATGTGTTATATGTTATCTGCTATTATATGTTCTATATGAAGATGTTATGTGTTTTGTGTAATACTATATTTACAATGATTCATAGTAATCTCATGGCATGAACTTCCTAATTCAATTTAAAAAGTTTACTAACTTTCCTAATCTAAATTTGTCAAGTCTACTAACTTGACTTCCAAAAATCATGTCGTTAGGAAAGAGATTTTCTTTATCATGCATGTTCTTGGTGTGTGCTTGTATATAACCACACTTAGTACAAGTGTGTACTAACCCTATACATATATATTGTTTTAAGTGCAGGCAAAGGTGGGCGATAAAGCTATAGGTCCATTGTTGCAGCTATCCGAACGTCAGCATTCATCCGGAGTTTGGTAGGTCCTAATACTTTAGATGATGCTACTGTTTTTACATTCTAGCATAGTTTTAGAGTTGAGCTAGTGGAGCATTTTCCACTCGTGTTTCTTTCCTGTTTTGGTTTAGACTTTGTATTGATGCTATTTTGGCCATTATACAGTTAATACTTAATGAACTATTACTTTCAGTTGCTTATTTCTTTAATGTTAGATGTTTTATGATGAACAATTCTGAAATGTTAAGAATATTTAGCAAGTATGTTAAAGATAATAGAGTTTCAAATTTTCCGCTAAAATTAATCTAGGTGAGGTATGAATAACGCATGTAGAATTGTTTGCGACCTCTGAGAGGTTAATGACGCCGTTCTCGTGTGGGATCTAGATTCCAGTCGTGATAACTACTTTTGATTTGGAGAACTTTGTGGAAGAATTGAAGAAGGCGTTTGAGGTAATGTATGTGGTTGATGCTGAGAGGGTCTAATTAGCTGCATATGAACTCAAAAGTATGGCTAGAACATTGTTTGACCAATGGAAGGATGATAGGGTTGAGGGTGCACCACATCCAAGTTGGGCTTGTTTTGAAAAAGTCTTCTTATGGAGGTTCTTTCCTTGAAAACTGAAGGAACCAAGGGTGCGGGAGTTCCTCAATTTAAAATAGTAGTCCATGAGTGTTCATAAGTATGTGTTGAATTTCACTCAAATATCTCTCTATGCTCCGGAGATGGTGAAGGATATGAGGAGCAGAATGAGCTTGTTTGTTGCCGGTTTGGTCGTGCTTCAAGCAAAGAAGGTAGGGCTGCAATGTTGATTGGTGACATTGAAATATCCAAGATTGTGGTCTATGTCAAAATTTGAAGAGTAGAAGGTGAGGGACAGAGAGGAATCCCGAAAGAAAAAGGCGAATACTGGAAACGAGTCTGGTCAACAAAAAGGTGGTTCAAGTAGACCACAATTTCAAAAATCAAAGGGGAATGCACCATCATCTGCTTTTGAACCTAAGCCTAGAAACCGAGGTGAATATAATGGCCAGAATTCGCAGCACTTTAAGGACTGACCAACTCAGTCTCAAGGTAGTGTGGCACAAGGAGTAAGTAGGACCCCTACATGTACTGGCCAGATAGGCTGTTTCAAGTGTTGTCAAGAGGGTCACTATATGAGAGAATGCCCCAAGAATAATCAAGGTGGTGGAAATCCAGAAAAATAAACCCCAATATTCATCAGTTGCTCCACCTAACAAGGCTGCATCTAGAGGAGTCACTTCTGGTACTGGACGAAAGGGAAAACGTCTCTATACAACCCTAGCCACCAAGAGCAAGAGAACTCTTCATATATTGTTACGGGTATGATTAAAGTTTTTACTTTTGATGTTTATGCTTTCTTAGACCCACGAGTAAGTTTATCCTTTTAAACTTCCTTATGTCAAAAATCAATTTGAGATTCTTCCTGAAAAACTTAGTGAACCAATATGTGTTTCTACACCTGTTGGGAGTCTATTCAAGGAGTAAGAGTCTATCGTGATTGTCCTATTTTCTTCAATCACAAGAGCACCATGGATGATCTAGAAAAGTTAGACATGGTAGATTTTGATGTCATTCTAGGTATGGACTAGCTCCATCCTATTATGCATCAATATATTGTAGAACTCGAGTGATCAAGTTTAAAACTCCTAATGATCAATTCATAGGTGGACCAGTAGTTCAGCATAGCCTAAGGTTCATTTCATTTCGTAACTTAAGGAGAGGAAGTTAGTCTCTGAGGGGTGTATCAATCACTTAGTCCGAGTTAATGACTCAAGTGTTGAGGTACCTTCCCTTCGGTCAGTTGCTATAGTCAGTGAGTTTCCAGAAATCTTTCCTGATGATCTTGTCACACCGAGAATCTAGACCCCAGATGAGATCGGCGTCATTAACCTCTCAGAGGTCGCAGACAAGCCTCTTCTTAGCTCTCATCACAATCATACAGTTAAATTTGCAGAAAATTTAAAAGGTTGTAATACTTATTATAGTGTACTTATACTTCATATAATTACTGCATAAGAGTGATATACTAATAAGCTCAAACTAAACAACCATCTATCAATATATTAAACAATTGAAATAAGGAATCATAATATGAATAATAGTTTGCCAAATCGACCTTAATACAAACGCTTTAACAAATATTTGAAATAAAACTCTAGGGACAACATCCACTAGCTATGTCTAATGTACTAAAGCTAGAATAATAAGCGTAGGCATCCTCGAACTCAAGAGGAATTACCAAAGTCTGGAGATCACTTATCCAAACCGCTTCAACAAATCTTCAATGTTATCTCGGACCTGCGCCTACAAAAATAGTAATATTATATGGGTTAGTACACACTTGTACTAAGTATCGGTGTATGCACATAAACACATAAGTACTATGCATGATAAACGAAAGCTCTTCCTATAACAACATGTTGTTTCTGGAAAGTGAAGTCACTATACTTTCCTAAATTGTTATTTGTGATTCATGCTATGAACATGACATGTTGTCATGCATTTAAAGCACACAACTCATTATCTATATGAACATAAGACCTTGGAATCATGAACATAATTCAACTCGAACAAAAGTTAATATTTGTCCCTCGTAGGCCAAGAGATCTATTCCCCATCCTTAGTTTTTTTTAGTTTTTTCTTATTTTTTGTTGTGTTTTTCAATGATCTCCTTTAATTCTATGTTTTACTGACAAGTGCAATGATTCATTGTAGTCCCATACCTACAATGAATAAAGTAAGTAATTTAAAAGAATAAGAAAATTATTTGGCTACCCTACTCATGAGTTATTCTTTTCATTCTTGTTAAATTGGGCATGAATGTATCTATAAGCCAATATTTATTGTCTATGCCCATTCTTTGATTATTTGCATAATATATAGATGTTGGGGAATATATTCATACTCCAATATTGGCATAAACCAATAATTTTTAACACTTCATTCTTATCAAATACTGATGATTGATATTCTTAAGCTTTTGCTTACTTAGTTAACTTTGAACTTAGATTTCTTCTTCTTTGATGTGTTGTTCACTTTGAACATGTTACTTTCTTTCTTTCTTACTTTCTTACTGAAATCTTTCATACTGAAAAAGATCATGTGAGTTAATGTGAAATCTAGTGTCTGCCCCACACTGTAAAGGGGTGGTTCACCGGCTAAAGTGAAATCAAGTCAACTGTCTTCCCCACACCGAAAAGAGGTAGTTCACGGCTAAAAGGAAACTGAATACTTTCTTGAACATTTAACCGACATAGATCATGTGATCTAAACATGAAATCTAGTGTCTACCCCACACTTAAAAGGGGTGGTTCACCAGCCAAAGTGAAACTGAATACTTCCTAGCTCTCTTAGGTGGAATCTACTAGCTAGTTCCTATGTTGTCAACATAGTTCGAAGATTGGGAGATTTCGGAGACTCTTATTCATCTTGGTGGTAGCCTCATCTCATGAGTCTTACATGTGTTTGCACAAGCTCATTGCTAGTCTATCGATGCTTTGCTCAATTTCGTATACTTTTTAACTTTTAGAGTTTACTCATACATTATGTTAGCTTGCTTCTAATATGAGGTATTCTTAACTCAATGTATAACTTTTCATCCGTTTCTTTTCTTGATGAATGTGAACTTAAACCTTACATTATCATCATGGTGTTAATGAGACTGGTCACACGATTTTTAACACCCTCTTATGTGAGTATCTTTAACATTATCGTTTAGGTGCAAATGAGACTGGTTTCATTTCCTTTAACAGCCCATTCTTGTCAATTTCATAGATAAAAAGCTTTTAAAATGTCATAACACACCTTATCTTGCTCAATGTCATTTGCTAGACTTATACCATTCTTTATGAATGTTACAAACTTATTCAATGTACTACTATATTCATAGTTCATTTGGATAGGGTATGTTGGGACTTGTCCCACTGATTGGCATACCCTTGGTTATGAATTCATTGAGTTACATTGGTCATTCTTAATTTGGTATAAGTTAGTCATTACCCAATTTTATATCATATTTTGGAGATAACATTGTAAGGCAATTTATTAACATAAACGAAACATTCACTAAACACTTGTCATGAAAATATTATTAGCCAGTTCACTTAATTTCATGTATATACTATAGTAATATCATCGTTTTAAGAAGGTCAAATTTTAATAGTAAACTAAACTTCATAGAAAACTCATAACAATTTCATCTTCTCGAACACAATTTGGCATTACAACATTCTTTATATTATGTAAATAATACTCTAATCATACAGATCTAACCTATAGGTCTCATTCAACATTATCAAATAAAGAAACCTACACATATTGATCAGTTCGCACCAGAAACCAATAACAAGCTCGATATTTGCATTATACATACCATTAAAATCGGAAAGAGGAAGAACTAGGGAGATGAACATTCATTTCAGTGGGAACAACCCTAGTTTCATTTTTCTTGAATTAAAAATGTTTGAAAAGACTCTTGGAGAAAGGAATCCAAGAGATAAAGCCCATACCTTATTGTAGAATTGAATCTACGAATATAACCTTGTACTTTACATGAAAACCTTGAAGAAGCAATTTGAAATCGCCTCATGCTCACATACTTGAATCTTCAAACAAGTTACTAGAACTTGTAGAAGACTCCTCAAAACGACTCGAAGTGACTCTCTCAAAAGGTTTGGAAGAACTCTCAAAACTTAATCTTGACTTTACCATGAATTTGAATTTTTTTTAAGTTTATCATTCATGTTATGAATGATTTATAAGTGTTTAGAATTATTTTAAGTGTTTAGAATCAAAAGCAGTGAAGATACACTTTAAATGAGCTCAAACAGGACAATCGGCACACTAGGAGTGGGGGTAGGCGACCCTATCGTGTTTCGGGCGCATGGCGCCAGCCCTTAACATCAGAGAGTGACTTTAGGAGCACTTAAGTGGCGACTCCCCAGATCTATGGGCATATCTGGGGGGGGGGCGCCGCGCTAGCAGTCCCCCATGCATACTTGCGATGAATTCTTCTCTCATTTTTTCTAACCCTAAATCGCTTTTAATCGATTTATTTTCTCATGTTTCCCTTAGATTCAATTACCCAGCCTAAGTAAACATTAATAAATAAATAAAATCACTCCAAACAACCACTTTAATCTCAAGAATTCATCAAAACGCCAACAAGACAAGATCTACAATGAACCTTAAGAACACATAGCAAAAACATAAACTCCTTCAACTTTTTGAGAAATAAATTATGCTGAAAATAACTTGTTTGGCGTGTGGTCAAACAAACTCAACAAAATTGAAGCTGAAATACCTCTTAGGTACTACACCCATGGCGAAAATCCGCAACGAAACTCAAGAACGTCGACGAACGCCTTCATCCTTGCCTCTTTCTCCTCTTTTCTTTTCTTACCTCTTCTTGAACTCTCAACTAAAACACTAGGTGTATATTAGGATAATAAAACTGAACCTAAAAGGATTATACCCCTAAAATATTACTAAAAACTTATTAAATCTGATTGGGTTAGTAAAGGACCAAAATACCCACTAAGTATTTTCGGCTATCTTTCCTTAACCGGACAACCTAATTTTAAAATATAATATCTCACTCATAAAAATTGTAAGTTAGCAAACTCAGACGCATTGGAATTATAATTCAAAGATATTTCCTATGGTATCTTGCTGAACACCTAACTCATCCTGTGCTAGGAGTTGTGATATTTTGAAGTTAACCCAAAATTCATACTTAGCTTAGAAAATTTTCAGATTTGCTATTTTCAATTTAATTCTGTTTGGAACTCAAGATGATAAATCTAGTGAACTGGCCTTAATACTTCAGAAATTTTTAATTAGTTGGTAAAATCTCACTCACTATGATGAAGAGTTCGAGTCTTAGTTCGAAAAAATTTATGGGGTGTTACACTTGACATATATGGATTAATATAACTCTTTATTTATTGACATATTTAGTATTTCAAGAGTGAATTGTATGGTTTTTCAACCTGATGCATATATTATGGTTTAGTAGTTTGGTAGTCACCAAACTGGCCAAACTAAAATGTATAAATTTTTTCACATTCATAAAATTTTACGATATTATAAATGCATTTGAATTTCTATAGTTTGTTAGTCACCAGAGTGATAAAACTAGATAAATTAACCTCTACACATATCATACTTATGATCACTTGATGTATGCATTATGTTTCTAAAGTTTGTTAGTCACCAAAGTTGTCAAAATAAAATGTATAAAATTAATCACATGCAAAAAAATTCATGATACTCTGTGTGCATTTGTATTTATGTAGTTTGTTGGTCATTAATGTGGTCAAACTAGTATGGTCAAGAAAAATATGCATTCATAAAATTGTCATTTATCTATGGAAATCAATTAAATACCTAATATGAAAAATAAATAGATAAATCGACGTTTACTATTGCTAGAAATTAAGCATTTAATAGTGAAAATTATAATCTAAAATAATGTTTTTAGTCAAACATATATTTTATATCCAATGATGTCGTATATGTTTGATTAACAATATTTAATTACCTATAAAAGATGAAAATTGGCATTTAAATTATGATATATGTTGTAGTATCTACCCAAAGGAGAATTATGATATATTTTTAACGTTTTACTTCATTCACACTATTTTCTTATTGTGACCATGTACATCAATTTTGCAATTGTTCCTCTTCATTCGCATGCTTTGTCTGTTACTGTGACATAAATAAGTCCAGTTCCACAAAGGTGTAGATCTTGAATTGGCTCTTTTGAATGACAAACCTAATTTTATTACTGATAATAGTAGTGATGATAAAAAGTCTTTTCATAAATCACTGGAGGACTCTAACATATTAAGTCTTATGTTTATTCAAATGACTATTGCTAACTATATTAAGAGTAATATTCCGCAAACAGAATGTGCCAGGGAATACCTAAAATTTGTGAAAGAACATTTTCATTCTACTAATAAATCTCTAACTGATACACTAATGGATGAACTTACGACCTTGAAGTTTGATGCCTCACGTAATATCCAAAATCAGATTATCGAGATGATTAACATTGCAGCAAGACTTTGGACCTTGGGGATGAAAGTGTTAGACATCTTCTTTGTTCAGTTTATTCTAAACTAATTGCCTCTTGAGTATGGACCATTCCAAATGACTATAGCAATATTAAGGATAACAGGGATGTTAGTGAATTATCCGGTATTCTTACTTAAGAGTAGTCAAGACTTAAGAAACAAAGAGTTCATTTTATTAACCTCATAGGTCAATGAGCTGGTAAATGACTTAAAGTGAAGGACAACAAGTTTAAGAAAAAGAAAGCACCTACAAAAGTTCCACATGATAATCATAAGGAACTCAAGGCCGACGTGTGTCATTTCTGTAGAAAGGAAGGACACTTTCACTAAATCAAAGTTCTGGTTATTTGTGTCATTAATGTTTCATTCATATATCCAAAGAAAGATTACACATATTAATAAGGAATGAGATTCTTATGAATCTGAATTTCATTAATATCGATATACGTTTACATTGCATTAAAGGAAAGCAAACCAAGAATACCAACAAAGCATCACAAAGAGAACCCAGCTTCTTGAAATCCTACATACTAATATTTGCGGGGGGTGGGGGGGGGGACCCTTTGATGTTCTATATTTTGGTGGACAAAAAATATTATATCACATTTATTTATGATTTTTCATGTTATGAATTTATCTATATATTGAAAAATAAAATCTAAAGCAGCGGACGCTCTAAAAGTGTACGTTAAAGAGATTGAAAGACCATTAGACAAGAAAGTAAAATCAATTAGGTCAAATAGAGCTGGTGAATATTCTGAAAAGTATAACGAATCAGGAATATATGCAAGTTCATTTGAAAAATTCCTAGAAGAGTATGGTATATATGCACAATATACTATGCCAGGAACATCTCAACAAAATAATGATGCATAAAGGAGTAATCGAAGACTTATGGATATGGTTATGAGTATTATGAGTAATTCCTTATTGCCCAAATAATTGTGGATGTATGCTCTTAAAACCATTGTATATTTATTAAACAATATTGCTACTAAGGTAGTTCCAACGACCCCTTTTGTGTCGTGGATCAGAGGAAGTCTAGTTTAAGACACCTGCATTTTTGGGATAGTCAAGTAGAAGCTAGGGTTTATAATCCACATGAAAATAAATTAGATTCTCAAATGGTAAGTGGTTACTTTATTGATTATCCAAAGAAATCTAAATGGTATAGGTTTTACTACACAAATAATAGTTTGAGAAAATTTTAAATCGGTAGTGTAAAATTGATTGAGAATCGTGAAGTTCGTGGAAATGTTGAATGACAAATTGTGGAAATTTATAAGGTAAAGTTAAATATTTTATTGCACATGAATGTACCTACTTCCACACAATTAACAAATGTTGTTCCGCTTGTTGAAGAACATTTTAACAATGTTGAACAACATTTGGGGGAAACATTTCAAGAAGGAATGAACTCACAAGTATCTGACGCAAATGAACCACAAACAATGTCATTAAAAAAATCTCAAAGAGAAAGAAAATTTGTTATTTCGGATGATTATATGATTTTTTTTGAAAATGTTAGATTTATTGGAATTAATAAAGATTCAGTTTCATTCTCTTAAGACATAGAAAACACTGAGTTTGATAAATGAATTGATGCCATGAATGAAGAGTTAAAATCTATGGAATAAAAAAAATTCTAGGAATTTATTCAATTACCAGAAAGTTCTTAGAGAATCAGGTGTAGATGGGTCTTCAAGACCAAATGTGACTCAAATGGTAAGATTGAACTATATAAAGCCAAACTTGTTGCTAAGGGATACACTAAAAGAAGATTTAAATTGAGACCTCGGGGAGAATATTTATATGGAACAATTAGAGGGTTTCAAAATTAAAGGAAAAGATCAAATGGTTTGTAAGCTAAAATTATATAGGGTCTCAAACGAGCATCATAACAATGGTATATAAAGTTTAATGATACCATAATATCGCTTGGATTTAAGGAAATTACCGTTCATGTAGGGCATATATAAAAATACCAGTGGGAATAAGTTTATATTTTTAATCCTATATGTTGATGCGTTATACTTGTCGCTAATGATTTAGGCATATTGCATGAGACCAATGACTTTCTCTCTATGAATTTTGAAATGAAAGATATGAGTAACACATCCTATATGATAGGGATAAAAATATTTCGCGATAGATTACAAAGAATACTGAAACTGTCTTAAAAGGGCTATATTGAAAGAGTTCTCGATAAGTTAATCATGAAAAATTGTTTAGCAAGAATAGTTCATATATAAAAGAAAGTACAAATTTAATCTCATGAGATTCCGAAAGAATGATGTAGAATGAAAAGAAATAAAATCAATTCCTTCAGCTTCTATTGTTAGAAGTTTGATGTACGTTCAAACTAGCACAAGACCAGATATTAATTGTGTAGTCGAAAAATAGGAAGATATCAAAGTAATCATGGAATTGATTAATGAAAAACACTGCAAAGATAGTCTGTGGCATGTTTTGAAGCAACATTTCATGCATTATGGTTGCAGATCATCATTTCAGGACTTGGGGTTGTTGACATTAATACCAAGCTGTTGAAAATTAATTGTGATAATGTCGCTGTGGTATTATTCTCCAAGAACGATAAGTAATCCAAAGGTGTCAAACATATGGAATTAAAGTACTTCATTGTTAAGGAAGAATTTAAGAAACAAAGAGTGTTATTTTAGAAGATTAGAAATGATCTCATGATTGCAGATGCGTTAATAAAGGGCTTACAACAAAAAACATGTGAAGAACATGTTCAAAGAATGTGTCTTTGTTGTACTAATGATTAATATATTTATGATGCTTTTACACTCTAAGCTCAAGTTATGTGTTTCTGATATACATTAATGAATTTCTTATTTCCCATACTTGTATACACATTATTGTTTTGAGATATTACAAGATAAGTCTTTATGAGAAAATATTATAGACCATAATGTTATATGTTTCTATAGCTTATGAACCTAGTATGATAAGTTTTTAATGTAGTAGTATATGGAAGGTGATATGTAGATTAAAATTCATGTATAACAGCCGTAAGTCACATTAGTAGTTTGTTTTATTGTGGTATGTATGATGGACATTATAAAAGAGATTTATTATACTCGCGAGTAATGTTTATGAAATTTTAATGTTATATGGTTATTGGACCAAGTGGGTGATACAAATTATTACTCACTCTTTCTCTATTAAGTTATGCACTTTAGAAAAGGCACACATATTAAGATAATAATAATTAACATATTGAAGTTACAATTCTACCCTTTATAAATATGATTTCAAAAAGGATGAATTAAAACATAGAAATTTTCAAGAAGTTTAAATGAAGGTATAATAGGAAATTCTTTTTTGTCCTTTCTTGATTTGTCAAAATGTACAAGTAAATAGAGACATCTAAAAGAGGAAATATGGACAAGTAAATGGGGACAGAGGGAGTATTAATTATTTCTTACTTATGTCCCAAGTTTACTTGTAACCCAAGTAATACCATAACGCTCCTTCCGTTTTCAAAAGAGTGGCCTAGTTTGACTAGACCCGAGTTTAAGAAAATAAAGAAAAATTTTGGATATTGTGGTCGTAAATTAAAGTTATTTCAAATGAACATAATTTCTCTTATATCTTGTGGCCTTAAATACACCATGTGAAAAGCTAAAGTTAAAGGGTTACCAAAAAATAAAAGAAAGATGTTACTCTTTTTTAAACAGACTAAAAAGGGAGAGGGGTAATTCTTTTTGAAACAGATGGAGTATTTCATAAGGAATAGATCTTGTCCGTACATTGGTTATTTGATGGACGTACAAGATTAATTCTTAACCTCTATAAATTGGTCCTTTCTACACCAATTAGGGTTACCACATATTCGCTACAATAATTTAATCGATGACGGTTATGTTAACATAAAGTTAGGGTAAGGAGGTGAAAGCAATTTATGACTAATGCTTCTGTTTCTCTCGGTGATGATGTCTTCCGCATCATGTATGTGCCTATAACAACCTATTTCTATGATTATCATGTTCAAGATCCTGATAATATGTATCAACGTATTTAATCTTACATCAGAGACATGGGGCTTCTTTCAAGTGGTTAATCATGGCATTCCAATATCATAATGAAATGTTGCGAGGAGCACGACAATTTTTTGATAAAGATATCGAGATTAAGAAATAGTATTACAGTTAAGATATCACAAAAAATATGGTTCATGTTAGCAATTTTGATTTGTATAGAGCTTCTATTCTAGTTGCTAATTGGAGAGATTAGATTTTTTTAAAATGTCTCCTAGTCCTCCCAATCCAAAATAATTTCCAGGACCATGTAGGTATATGTTCTTATTATTAATTAGAAAGCCAGCCAATAATTGATTATGTATTATGTGGTGATAAAATTGAGTTGTGTTATTTTCATTAATTTTACAAAATTGTTGCAAGAAAAAACTAAATTTGAGTATACTCTAAGCACATAATGCAATTGGGCTATTCCTTGCTTGGATTATTGTCTAAAGGTCTCGGTTTTGATTGTTGTCATCTCAAAGATATGGATTGCGTGGAGGGGCTTGGCGTTTTGGCCCTTTAGTTATCAAGCATGCCCTCATCCACAACTCACCATAGGCACCAACGTTCATTCTGTCAATGATTTTCTCAGAGTGCTTCTACAAGATCACATCATAGGACTTCAACTGAAATTCACCAAAATCAATAGGTTGTTGTTTCTCCTATGTGTGGGGCTCTTGTGGTCAACATTGGAGATGTTCTGCATGATAGTTTTCTTTTTCTTTTCTAATCCATGTACGATTGATAAGAGTGATTATACCATTTGCTTATTTTTGTTGATTATTTCACATCATATCAAATGATAAGTTCATTAGTGTTGAGCACATAGTATTGGCAAACAATGTTTGACCTAGGGTATTAGTTCAATGCTTTTTTGGCACAAATTCAATGTCATCTTCCAAGTTTTGTGGACCAATTTTTTAATTGTTGTCAAAAGATAACCCTCCAAAATATCATGCAACCACAATGAAAGATTATCGTGAGTACTTCCATATGAAAGGTCTAGATGGAACTTCTGCATTGGTGCGTTACTAGATCTAATCTAATGTAATCACTGAACTTATAATGAAAACTGAGAAGTTTTCTTTCGATGCTGGTTATTACCTTTTATATTGTATCGTCTTGTTACTTTAAATACAACGTTTGTTTGTAAAGACACCTTAAGTTTTATGGTATCGTGTTGTTAAATCCTTTAATGAAAAAAAGTCTCATTTATATATGTAACAAATGATTTTAAAAGCCTTGAGGCTGGTATCAAAAGGAAATGTTAATGCCGGAAATACCAAAGTGCCACCAGTATTCATCCTTATACAGAGGAATCTGTAAGTAGTTGTGAAGCAAAGTTCATTTTTCCTGTTATAGATCTAATTAAGCATAAAGAAAATGTAGACTAAGTTTGAGAATCATCAGAGAAATGGGGTTTAAATTATTCCAAGTCATTAATCACGTTATTCTATCAGTTTTCCTATTGCGTAGGGTGAAATTGATTGAATCCATGTGGTACTTGAGGGAAAGATCAAAGAGACCCAGGAAAGTTTGTTACTTGAGAAGGCTTTCCGGATAAAGGGAAAGCGAAAAAAATGCTACTGTCTAAGGAAGGTTGGGAAGCTTATGATGTGAAAAAATATACAAATGGGGAGAAAATGTTAGAAGGATTAGTTGTGTGGAGGAGCTCATACATATCTGGAAGTTGCAGACTTGCAGGAATATCATCTGGACCAATGTACCCTCCCTCATTAGTCGGGTTACTTGAAAAATTACCATAATAATTATTTCGTCTTGTTAGTCCAACATCAAAATGATAACAACATAATTTCTTAATTTGACATATTTAAAATTTATCCATTATTTGAAATAAAAAAAAATTTCTCCATCCTCAGTATTCATCAAAGCTATCTTCTAATATAAAACAATAAGCATATAAACTAATATAAAATAAATAGAAAAGAAAATCCAACATAATAAAAATATTGGAAGAAAGAATTTTTTTTCATCTTTTTCTACCTTTTAAAAGTGAAGTTAAAGCCAAAATGTATAGGCCACAAGGTAAAAAGAGGAAATCGAAATTATTAAGTAATATTAAAGTCTTAAATGATCTCTAATATATATGAATTGTCTATATTAAATTGCAAACATTGAAATAGAAATCAAAATATGAATTCAAAGACTTCTTGTTCAAATCTTGGAAAACTTGAAATCCCTTATCCGCATCTCATTTTGGACGAAACTAAATTCCTTCAACAATGAAATAACCTTTATAAATATGATTCATCTCAAACCGTCTTGATTCAACAGCACCGTTAGTGCTCTCTTGCTATCAAAATATCCCAATTTTACTTCCATCCATCCATATCCTCTCATTTTTGGGATATTCCCGTTTTCTTTCTATTAGACCCTATCCATCATTGTCCGAGTTTGGATACATTTCTAATAACGGATGAGACTCCTTACTTTTGTAAAATTCTATTTTTATTCTTCCTAATCCTTTGGAATCTGTTTAATAGTCTTTATGATTTTTAGGTCTTGTATAGATTCTTCGTATAGCAGCCATATGTTCAATCCATCCATATGGTCAATCAATCTTCTCTCTCGTTTCTTTATGGTATCAAAGCAATTCTAAAATCCCACGACTTGATTCTTTTTTTACAGCTAGGTCGTCGAAACGAACCCCAAAACTTCTGTGACAAACGGTGATGGAGTCAATGATGTCATCACTATTGTCCAATTCAATCCTATGACCCAACTGCCCATAAATTAACAAGCAGTCATAATTTCACCCTGTGGAAAACTTAAGTTTCAATGCAGCGTGGTCACAATCTGTATTGACATCACGATATATCCATCCCTGCCCCCACTCGCACAATCTAGCAAAACAATCATGATGTTGCTAACTCTGAGTTCGTTCTTTGGTACCCCAAAGATCAGTTTATCCAAGAAGCTATCTTGGCCTCCGTTGATTCTATATTTTCCCCCATTGTTGCTGCTGCAATCTCCGCCAAAGATTCCTGGGATACTGTGTACTGCTTTTGCGCACAAATCTCAAATAAGAATTTTCATCTTGCGAGACTGACTGGCTCGCCTCACTAAAGACTCTCGTTCAGTTAAAGATTAACCCCATCAGATTAGATAACTTTGTTATGAACTTGCAACTGCTGGTACGCCTGTATCTAATCTGAAACTCATTGTTCAAATTCTCAGTGGACTCAGATCTGAATTCTGAAAACTCTTTGCTGCCATCGTGCTCCAAACTCAACAGCTTCCTATGAGAAGCTTTACGAAAAGCTTCTGCGTAACGAGCTTTTTCTAAAGGAAGAGGACGACAAGAAGCCACTATCAACTAATATCACTGCAGCTATAGCACAAAAGACAAGCTCAACTCCATCTTTCAAGGGTAACAATATTTACTCCCGTAGTCACAGTCCAGGTGCGAACACTCCTCCAAATAATTAGCAATGGAAGGCATAACCATTGCGCACACAAAGAAAGAACCAGAAGCAGCCCTTTGACAAGCATCTTCGCTTTCAACTATGTGATTGTGTAGGTCATTCTGCTAGGATCTACAGATCTCAGTCCCATAACCATCTGCAAGCTCCGGAAAACAATGCTGGTCATTTTCCTTCTCAACAGACCCTTGGATCGTGGATAGTGGAGCCAGTCATCAAATTTCTCCTGATGCTAAAAGATAAGACACTATACATGACTACCACGATAATGAAGAAATCAATATGGACAATCCTCACACCATTCTTATATCTAAAATCAATAAAGATATCATAAGTGCATTAAAGCATCATTTCAAACTTCTCAATATCTTATGCTCCCCTCTCATAAAGACTAATCTTATTTTTGTTAGTCATTTTTATCGTGATAATCATTCCTCTATTGAACTTTTTTCCTTTCCTTTATCTTATGAAGGATATGAATACAGGGGTGCCTCTAGTTCGGTAGAAGAATAGAGATGGTTTGTATGAGTGACCACCAGTCAGTACACATCGTTATCCTCAATGCAATGTGTTTGATCCAATTCACCTGAGGAATCGACGTTTAGGTGATCCTAATCGTCGGGTTTTGGATACTATCTTGAATAATTTTTTCCATCATGTTTTAGATCCTAAAGCAAGTTCCACTTGTAATTCTTTTTATCTAATAAGATGCACAGGTTGACTTTCTCAGGAAATTCATTGCAAAGTAATAAGCCCCTACAAATCCTTTTTAGCGATTCGGGTGGTCTATATCCGGTTTCCTCAAATTATAAAAAAGATATTATGTTCTATTTTTTGATCAATTTTCAAAATAGATAGTGGTCGTTTACTTTAATGTCAAAAAATGGAACTATGGAAGTTTTTCAAAATTTGCATCCATTGCTTGAGCGGAGGTTCAATACTAAAATTCAATTGTTTTGCACGGGCGCTACACGTGAATTTTGAAATTTACAGACCTATCTAAAAATACATTCCATAGAACACTTATTGTCACCCCCATATACTCCACATCATGTTTCTGTAGTCGAAAGACAGCACCGTCATGTTATTGAAACTGCTAGAACCTTGTCGCATGAAGCATCTTTATCACCACACGTTAAGAGTTTTTCCTGTAAATAAGTTGTGTATCGTATGAACTGGCTAACTACCCTAATCTTTAGCATAACAGTCCATTTGAAATTTTATTTCAAAAGGTGCCAGAGTATGACTCCATTAAAGTATTTGGTTGCCTCTATTATCCACGCTCAAACCATATGCCAGAAACAAATTAGAGCCCCGTTCGACACCATGTGTTTATGTAGGCCTTTCGAATAAACATTATAGTGATCAGTGTTTTGATGCTTTAACTTTTAAAATATATCTATCATGTGACGTATTATTTTCGGAAAATCAGTTTCCATTTGACAATATTTTTTATCATTTCAGAAGAACACAAAATAAAAATGTCTCCTGGGAAATCTGTTCATCAGGCCAACAATCACAGGATAATACTCCAAAATCATATGATTTTTGTGAGCTTACTTCACAGATTGTGCAGTAGCCCGTGGAAAAACATTCATCCATCGCCTCTGCCTCAACATGTGCTACCGTCTTAGGTACTTCTATTTCTCTCTTATATGATACTTTTTCTCCTTTCACTAATGCCTCCATTGCCTTATACCCGCACCATCCAAAATTCTATTTCCAGCCACAATTCACCATAACTAACTATTTCAATTTCACCAGTTCATACTTCTCCCCAATAAAAAGCTCAGCTGCAATCCACAATTATCACTTACCAACTCCGAAATAAGTCCAATAGTTCTTTGTTCCAGAGCCCTCTAGTGCAACCCTTTTCCACATCACTAGTCCAATCTTTAATGGACACAGAACTTTCCCTTGTAGACTCTACCTGTACAATATGAAACCCACTCATTACATAATTACCGATCTAAGACTAATAACCATATGCGTAAACAATTACACACAGTTGTTCAAACCACTTCCTATCTACCTAGAACCTTTAAACAAGCTCAACAAGTCTCACAGTGGTGTTGAAATGAATTTCATGCCTTAGTTCATAACAACTTGAGAGTTGGTACCATGTATCCTTCAGAAAATGTTGTGGACTGTAAGTGGATTTTCCGCATTAAATATAATTCTAATGGTTGTGTTGACAGGTACAAAGCTCTTCTATTTGATAAAGGGTTAACACAAAGAGTTGGACTTGATCTTCAATGTACTTTTAGTCCTGTGGTAAAGCCTACAACTGTTCGACTCGTTCTTGCTATTGCAACACAACAAAGTTGGACCATTCAGCAACTTGATATCAATAAAGCCTTCCTGCAAGGTCTTCTTTATGAAGAAGTCTATATGAAACAACCACATGGTTTTGAAGCTTCTGCGTATCCGACGCATGTTTGCAAGCTGCACAAGGCTATGTATGACCTTAAACAGGCTCCGAGGGCCTAGAACACTGAACTCCAAAATTACTTCGTTACTTCAGGATTTGTTATATCCCAATTTAAATCTACATTGTTTATCTTGAATAATATTGAGTTTAAGTTGTATATTATGGTATACGTTGATGACATAATTGTCACGGGTAATCAGATTCGTGGTGTTCACATAATCATTGCTAATCTTGCAACCCAGTTCTCATTGAAGGATTTTAGTTCAATTCATATATTTTCTTGGTGTTGAAGTCTTATCTTTCCTGGTTGTCTTTCGTTGTGCCAACGAGATACATTACATATCTCTTGCAGAAAGTTAATATGCACAATTGCAACGGTGTTCAAACACCAATGGCTTCTATTGTTGCTTTCCCAGAGTTTATTGAGATTCTCTAGTTGATGGCTCTCTTTATAGAAGGATAATTGGTAAACTTCATTACCTTTCTTTTACACATATGGACATAGCATTTGCATTTAGAAAACTCTCATAGTCCATGCACCAGCCCTTATTATAAAATTTTACAGCAATGAGTGTCTCCCTCAGCATCTTCACCAAACATCTTTGTTTTTCCTTCAAATTGCGAAAGAACATGATCACCATCAGCTAGCCTACTCAAATTTTGATTGAGTTGGAGATCCCGTTGATCGAACAACTACAACATATTATGTTTCTTACCTTGGTAGTTCTCCAGTATCCTGGTCCTCTATAAAGCACAAATCTGTCTCCCGCTCCTCCACAGAAGCAAAATATCGGGCTGTTGCAACAACTGTTTCTGAAAACAAACTAGCTAACAAGTTTAATCCATGAACTCCGGTTTCATATTTCCACCACTCCTCAGATATTTTGTGACAATGTCAGCACCATATGCATATGTACCAACCCAGTGTTCCATAGTCGGATGAAGCATATTGATATTGATATCCACTTTGTTCGTGTACAAGTTCAAAACAAGCATATCTCAGTTCAACACCTTCACTCTGCTGATCAAGTTGCAGTTAAACTTCCCAAACCACTTCCAAGACCTTCTTTTCTCAAGCATTTCTCCAAGTTGGGTGTTGTTGACACCACCAACTTGCGGGGGAGTAATAAGGGATGTGTTGGGCTTTGTGGAGGCTTGTGAGCCGGCCCGACCCATTACTGAAACCCTAGGTTAACCATTTGGTTTTCTTATAAATATGATCCTTGTATTTGTAATTCTTAAGCAGCACAAGTGAAATAAAATCCTCCTGTTACAGTCGTGGAGTAGGGAAACCGAACCACGTTAAATTCTTGTGTGTCCCGTTTGCGTTCCGTTTCTCTTTTCTCTAGATTATTTGTGTGTGTTGTGTGTTTAATTCCCAACAATTGGTATCAGAGCAAGGTTTCAACAACACTGTAACACAAACTGTGAGAAATTGTCACCTAGGGTTCTTGTGTGAAGAACTGTGTGCAGGGAGGAGAGCCGCCGTTACCGTGTGGGTAACCTCAAGCAGCAGCCGGCTAGGAGAACCGCGCAGGGTGCGAACAACCGTCGTCCGTGTGCTGTCCGTCGCGCCGTTCCGTTGGCCGCCGCGTCGGGAAGGAGTGTGCCGCCGCCGTTCGCAAGCTACAGCCGTGCAAGACGCCGAGGATCTGGAACCGCCATTCGCGAGCAGCAGCCGCCGCGAACCAGGCAGCCCAGATCGAAGGAGATCTGCCGCAGATCGTAGCCCAGCGAGGGAGAAAGCCGCGCAGCAGTAGCGAGGCAGAGAACGCCGCTGCCGTCCAGTGGCCGCCGCGTCGAAGAGCCTCAGATCCAGCCGCGAGCGTCCAGATCGTAAGCATCGTCCAAATCGCCGCCCGCTGTCAGAAAACGCCGTTAAGGGAATTGCCGAAGATCTGAAATTAATTGTACCGAGTATCTCATTTAGTCCTTTGAGATGGCAGAAGATGGGAAGTTCCGAATTGAGAAGTTCGATGGTACAGATTTCAGTTGGTGGAAGATGCAGATTGAAGATTTGCTGGTTCAGAAAGATTTGGACGTAGTGTTGGGTGACAAGCCAGGAAAATTGTCTGATGCAGAGTGGGCAGGTTTGGATCGGAAAGCTATGTCAGTTATCCGACTCTCGTTGACCAAGAATGTTGCTTTCAACATTCTTAAGGAGAAGACAGCGAAAGGCATCTTGGAAGCCTTGTCTAACATGTACGAGAAGCCATCTGCAGCAAACAAAATTTTTCTGATTAGAGAGTTGGTGAACACAAAGATGAAGGAAGGAAGTTCAGTTACCGAGCACATCAACTCATTGAATTCGATCTTAGCCAGACTTTTGTCAGTTGGCATTAAGTTCGATGATGAAGTTCAAGCTTTACTACTGTTATCATCATTGCCTGACAGTTGGTCCGGAACGGTTACAGCAGTTGCCAGTTCAGTGGGACCTAATGGATTCACCTTTGAGAAGATTCGTGATCTCGTTCTTGGCGAGGATGTCAGAAGAAGGAGTTCTGGAGAATCATCAGGTGATATGCTAAACGTCGTCAGAGGCAGAGGAAATAACAGAGGTAGTGGGAGCAGGAACCGAAGAAGGAGTCAGTCGAAGGCTCGGGATGGCTCAGGTGTAACATGTTGGAACTGCAAGGAGGTGGGGCATTTCAGGAATCAATGCCAGAAAGACAAACAAGTCAACATTGCAAAAGACAGCGCCGACGAGGATTTGTTTATCTGTTGCGCGGAGAGCAATGTGGATTCCTGGGTCATGGATTCTGGTGCTTCTTTTCACGCTACCCACAGCAGTGAAGCACTGCAGAATCTGGTTATTGGAGACTTTGGAAAGGTAAGGCTTGCAGACGATAGAGCTCTTGATGTTACGGGCATGGGTGACATGGTGCTGAAGACGCCAGTCGGTTTCTGGACCTTGAAGGATGTCAGAGTTGTTCCAAGCTTGACGAAAAGTTTGATTTCTGTTAGGCAGTTGGATGAACAGGGACATCATGTGAAGTTCGGAAATGGGCAGTGGAAGGTCGTGAGGGGCAATCTTGTCATGGCTCGTGGAACAAAAAGAGGATCGTTGTATATTGTCGGATTACCGTCTGAGGGAGTGACCGTCCCAGTTCAGAAGAAAAACAAAGTCCGGTTCACAGAATCTCGTGGGCAGAAGAAGGTTGTCTTTGTAAGAAAGAAACCCAGAGCCACAGGTCAGATTCAGGATGAACGAGCAAGGAAAGGTTCAGGAAGACCAGTCAGAGGCGTTTGTGGCAGTGGGAGCACCGGCCGTGCTTCAGCCAAGGCTCCTAGAAGACAGTGGGTCAAGAGAACCAGTATTCCAGCTGTTGATACGTCTCCAGAAAATATCTTGCTGAGTATGGAGAGTGTTTGTTCTCAGGGAGTTCTAGGATCCGGCAGTTCGTGTCTCAAGTGGGAGCCGGTAGGGACCGAGGACGAGTCAAGGGCAGTTTCAGCCGTGACTGATGTGTTGAAGCTTCGGGGAGCTTCAACGGGCCTTTCAGTTGACTGATGAGAAGGCCGCTGTAGCAGGAGAGAGTTGAAAAAGATTACTAGACATACAAGTGTTCTAAGTGGATGACAGTTGAAATTCTTCAAGCCTCCAAGTGGGAGATTGTTGGGCTTTGTGGAGGCTTGTGAGCCGGCCCGACCCATTACTGAAACCCTAGGTTAACCATTTGGTTTTCTTATAAATATGATCCTTGTATTTGTAATTCTTAAGCAGTACAAGTGAAATAAAATCCTCCTGTTACAGTCGTGGAGTAGGGAAACCGAACCACGTTAAATTCTTGTGTGTCCCGTTTGCGTTCCGTTTCTCTTTTCTCTAGATTATTTGTGTGTGTTGTGTGTTTAATTCCCAACAGGATGAGACTCCTTACTTTTGTAGGATTCTTATTTCATACTTCTTAATCCTCAGGAATATATTTAATAATCTTTATATTTTCAAGATATAGTTTATATTCTTTATATAGCAGCCATATGGTCAATAATTCGATATACAATTTTGCTATCTTAGCTCTCGTTTCTTTAGTTTCAACTATTATTACTTGTATACTTGTGCTACTGCAATTATTTATATATATATATATTACATTGGATCGTCGATAGAGACCTAGAGAAATAATATATAAAATAGTTAGCTTTAGATTGTCTATGTCATTTGTCTCTTGTTCTTATATGGTATAAGCGCCATGGCGATCTCTTCTTCCTCTTCTGCCTTGAGCACTTCTTAATCTCCAGTCGCTACTTAATTTACCTCTCTTTTGTCTTCTCTGACATCACTTAATCATTCCCACCACTTTATCTCTATAAAATTAACTTTCACAAATTATCTTTTTTGACGCACACAATTGTTTCCTTTTCTTCATGGCCAGAATCTCCATGGATTTGTCGATGGTAGTAACCTTTGCCTAGCTTCCCATGTATCAGCTACCAATGCTACAGGTGCAGACTCCCTCACGTTAACTATCAATTCTAATTATGAAATATAGATCTAGAAAGATCAATTGATATTGAGTTTACTCATGTTCTCTCTATCCGAAGAAATATTTCCCATTGTCATTGGCCTAAATACATCAAAGGCATCTTGGGATACCCTTGAGGCAGCGCTGTCACATGGATTTTAAGCCTTCATATGCAACTGCATAACTTGAAGCAATATGATCTAACTGACACACAATATCTACACAAGGAAAAATTCATTTCGGATGAGTTGACGACTGTTGGATGCCCTCTATATCTTGAAGACCAAACCATATATATATTCATGTACGAGAACACTAGATTTAGAGAATTTTCAAGTTTTATATGGGCTACTTAACTACACTTGAGATGATTACAATCATCTAGTACATCACTATTTATACTACTCAAAATAGAAAATAAAAAGTCTTGAACAATTAATTAGATACATGAATCACAAATTACTAGATACATGTTTTATAAAATCCTGAAAGACTTCTTGAGAAACTAAGAGACAATATTGAAAAAATAAACATTAAGGTATAAATACATTAATTCCAACACATCCCCTTAAGAAATTGCTTAGAAAATCCAATGCCTTCTCGAAGATGGCAAAACATTTCACTTGAAAGTGTTGTGGTGAAGTTGTCAGCTTGTTCTTCACCTGTCTGACAATAATTGCAACTGAATTTCGCCACTCTCTTGCATTTTTGAATATCTCATTTTTGAATGAGTTTGGTTTTGAAAATCCACTTTAGACATACAACTTCTCTTTCTTTGGGTATACTCACACACTCCCAAGTATTATTTTTCTCAATCATCCGAATTTTTTCTGCCAAGGCTTTCTTCCAAATATCATGCTTTATTGTCTGCTCATATTTTCTTTCTTAACACCAATAATGTTGCATCTTTGATAAATTTCACTCAACAATTTTGTTCCTCTTGGAAGTGGTTCTTCATCATCTGAATCTGAGATTTCTCCTCCTTCAGGGATATCTTCCTCTTCCTCGTCCTCTTCTTGATTTGACACATCTAATGATATAATAGAAATACTATCTAGCTTATTCTTAGTATGTATCTAAAAATGGTCTTGCACCATCTTTTTTTTATTGAGAAGTTTCAAACCATGAAAATTCAAGTGACAAAGTATTTCATGCCAAAACCATGAATTATCTACAACATCATTTTTGAATACATTGTAATGAATTGTATAGGAAATTTTCTTTTTATCATATTTACTTCAACAATGACTTGATATGACTCAATTTTATCATAAATATTGCAATAATTAAATCTAAACAAAAAATAATAACCATTTTCCATGAATTGACTAACATTAATCAAATTTTCTTCCAATTCAAGAACCTAAACCACATCATTAATTTTCTTACCGCTCCCTTTTATGTTGATTTAAGTGGTACCTTTACCTTTTGTATCAACTAAGGCTCCATTCCTATTCTCAATTTTGTAGTGATGCTCATATTTATTGAGAGGGAAAAAAATTCATCTACAACAACTATCAATATACCATTCATGGTTTTTTTTCAAACATCACATTGAGAAGCAAAGAAAATATTTTCTTCGATTTCATCAACTGGTTCCTCACAGAAATTTGTTTGCTCCTGTTGCTGGTGCCAACTATCATTCTCAATGTTGCCAAATTGTTTTACAAAATTTACAATAGGGATTGACTTTGTGCAAACATATATTTTTGCATTGTGATTAGACCTTTTTCAAATTTTATAAAAAAGAGTAGTACTTATCTCACCTATTTCTTCAACCTTCTTAGAAGAATCATCCTGAACCTGCTTCTTTTTTTTATTGTGATTCTACTTTTGTTTATATTTTTGAGAAATTTTAAGAATTCTCATTTTTTCTGACAAGAAAGCCATCTCGATGGGTTCATCTTCATGGAAAATTTTTTGCTTCTCGTGTGCGGAAAAAATCTTTGCTTCTCGTGTGCACAAAATTATCCAACTAGCTCTTTCATCAAAAGCTTAGAAAGATCTTTCGTCTCCTCAGTGATAGAAACAATGTACTGATACTTTTCAGTGACACTTATTAGAATCTTTTCCGTAACTTGTTTGTTAGAAATTGTATCACTAAGATTTCTTATTTCAATACAAATATTCACGACTCTTTTGCAATATTCATATATTTTTTTACATTCTATCATCTTCAAGTTATGAAACACTCTTTTAAGAGTTTGAAGATTTATATTTCTTACCTTTTCATCACCATACACTTCAATTTCAAAAGACACCCAAGCTTGCTTTGCAGACTCACAACTAGCAATTTTTTCAAAATATGATCTTGAGACTCACTCAAGGCTTTTGCATCTTGTCGGTACATGGACTCAACATTTGTCAAGTTTGCTATTTAAAGTTCACCATCGTTTTCTAGATCTTCATAAATGTAACAACCCTAAAAATGTATATACTAAGTGATGGTTAATGTGTCAAGAATGACTATGATTAGACTAGGATTCATACGGATTCATGCACGTTGAACCAGACCTCGGAACCCTTGCTACAGCCAAGCCAACTAACTTGGGGAGTTATTTGTGCTTGTAAAGGTTGGTTACAACCATGTACGGCTCTCGAATACGAAGATTTACTCGAAGGAGTCTTTACCACACTTAAAAAGAGGAAATCTTAGGCTTGGAGGGTCTAGGGGTAAAATAGTCTTTTTCCAGGCTAAGGGTAATACTGTAATTCCCCTAAATATATAATTAATTATGTAATTAATAATTTGGAGGGGAAATTTGGTGAGAGAGAGAGAGAGAGAGAGAGAGAGAGAGCTGAAATTGAGCTCTTGAAGTGAAGTCTTGCTTCACCCGAATTCGAACCTAGGTGGAAGCAATGAATTTATGTGATTTTTATTTAAGCTATTGAATTGATATAATTAATTATTAATTATTATTCATTATCTGATCAAAAAGAAAATAAAAATCAAATTTTTAATAATTAAGTAAACCTTATTTGACTATGTCCTAAAATAGACTCCAAAGCCTAATATAACTCCTACTCTCTCACGTTTATATCTCAACTCTCACGCTCAATCTCCCTTATGATTTCACACAAAATTTCTCTGCCAAAATAAGATACAAAAGCAGAAAAATAAACTAAGTTCTTCACTTTGAAGAACTCACACGAAAACAAACATTAATCGCACACTAGGCTAAGGGAGGTTGTCATTCAAGTGGAGTTGATATTGAGTAGGTTTAGACGTGTCCTTGGGTGAAGTTTTTGGGAATAAATTCAAGCTTTTAACATCACAAAGGTATGGGTTTTCTTCTCTCTTCGTCCCTTTCCCAAGAGACCCCTTAAGGTTCATATTATTCATTCGAAAACTAGGATTATTTCCCCTCTTGCATGTCTCTGTCGCTAGCTTCCAAAGAATCGTAGGGTGGGTATAATTGCTGGTAGTTTTAGGTGTATGTTATATTTCGTGATGAATATGATTACGTTGTTTACTTGAAATCGTATGATAGGCAACCATTTATTGAAAGTTTATGCTAGTGTGTACATGTGCAAAAAAAATGTTATTGTGAATGTACTTGAATGAGGCCAAATTAAGGATTCAAGTTTAATATTGTTTTGGTTGTCATATTACATACAAAAATCTATGTAATTGTGATGTTCATTAAAATGGAAATGGGGCTGATTTGAATGTCAACATTTTGGCTAAACGAATCCATGAAATACCCCCCCCCCCAAAAAAAAAAGTGTTAAACGATCCATGAATTTTCCTAAGATTTTAAGTGGAAATATTGATGAAAATAAGTTGAGAAAATTATGAACTTCCAGCCAAAATTAAAAGTTTTGTTTAGGCTAAAATATAGAGGTGAAATCTGGAAAATTTAATTGATTTTAAAGGGATGGGGCCACACGAATTCGAAGCTATGACCTCATCTGTATAACACCTTAAGTTCGCAAGAAAAAGAAAAGGGGTCAGGGGGATTCAAAATGTGGTATATTGGATGAGAAAGGAGAGTGTAAAAAAATTAAATTAATCAAAATGGGAGGCGTGGGAATTGAACCCACGACCTCCAGGCAGTGAAAGAAGAAAATTGAAGAAAAGAAAATATGAGGCGTGGCAATCGAAACCACGACCTCAAGGCTGGAAAAGAGAAGGGAGAAATAAATAAGAAAATAAAGTGAGGCTGTGGAGGCTGGATCCCACAACCTCACTGCCAAACGCCTAACTAAGTCAATTGTAAATAAAAAAACTAAGGAGGCTATTGGGGTTCGAACCCACAAACTCACAGCCCCTAGCGAAATTAAAGAACAAATAAGGAGAGGCTGTGGGGGTTTCATCCCAAAATCCCTTGGTATAGGAGAATTGGACAACACAAAAATAAAAGGGGTTGTGGGGATTCGATCCCACAACTTTCGGCCAAATATGAGGAGAATCCAAGGAGAAAAATAAATATAGAATGTTGATGTTGAGCTCGATCTAGGGTCCCAATGTCATGATGACTAAAAATAAAGTCAAGGAAAATGTAAGTATTGTCCAAGGGGTTCAAACTTGGGTTCCCTTGCCTAAATTTCCTCATTAATACATAACGTGAATTAAATGTTCAAGAATAATGCCACCTACTTAGATTGAAATCGAGATCTTGGCATACATACAAGATACATAAGTCTTGTACTACATAATCTTAGGACGATATGAGTTACTTAAAAAACTAAGAATGAAGCCTCATGGCTTATATGTATAGACCCTTTAGTCTAGCCTACGATTAAAAATAAGTGAACCTAAGATGTATGTACTGAAATGATGAAACCCTAGAAGGGTTAACTACGAGTGTAAGATGCACTAAATGGCCAAGTGCATTGGCATATGACGAAATGAACAATTAAATGATAAAATGAACAATGAAATGATGAAACCCTAGAAGAGTTATGTAAGAGTCTGAAACACACTAAATTTCCAAGTGCATTGTTATATGATGAAATGAACATTTACGTAAAAAGGGGTGAGTAATTATGAAGAGCAAATGTGTTAATGTAAATGAATGTGGTGACAACATGATATGAGGCTAATGTAAAAGATGAGAGCAATCTGAAATGAGCCTAAGTAGATGTTACTAAAACGTACTCACCTATGAGAGTGTAAAGTAAATGAAGAGAATAGTCTCTATAAAAACTCTAATGAAAGTATTGAGATGAACACACTTAATACTAATGATGAGATGAAAGATCATCTATTGAGCTATGATATCCTCATACTAGTAGCCAACTTCCATGACATATGAGTTGAATGTAAATAAACTTTATACTGAGCACTGATTGACTAGCTATGAGCGGTGATGCCTTCTTTTGGGAAGGGTGAACGTTCATGTAATTCTCAAGAGATGAGACTGTCCGGCATACCGAGTATGGGTCTCCTTATATCTCCTAGTCTTCAAACCTATACTGCCAATATAGGGATCTGGCGGGGTTAATTTCCCATGTACGCTAGCATGTTTTAGGTAACTTTGGCCGGTGGTTCCACCTCTTTCCGATGTGGGGTTATATTACACTGGATTTCATGATGCTCACATGATCTATGTCGGTTAAAGTTAAAGTTCCCAATGAATGAGGGAGGCCGACCTCAAATGATGCACATAATGAAGTTAATGATACCAAAGATGTTAGGATAGGATAATCAAAAGGTGATTTAGATACAAGTAATGACCTTAGTTCATTCTTTGTTATTACACAATGAACCCGATAAAATTCTTTAAACTACATCCTAGGTATAGCTGGTGTGTACACTGTCCCATGAATGAAATGAATTGGAGTAGGTATGAATGAACGAAGCAGACTCTGTGTTTGCTAAAGCAGACACCCTAGTTGATGTCCCATATGTTGAGCCCCAATTTTTGGAAAGTCTTAATATTAAGTCAGTGATTCAAAGGTCTCATTGCATATGAATGAATGTTATGAAAGATGTTATGTTCTATATGCAATATGATATGTGCTAAGTTTAAGATGTTATTTGTTGTGTGCAATATGATAAGTATAATGATTCATGTTATCCTCATGGCATGACTTTCCTAATGGAAATTTGGAAAGCTCACTGACTTTCCTAATCCAAATTTAGAAAGTTCACTAACTTCCCTAATATCAATTTGGCAAGTCCACTTACTTGGCTTTTATAATCATGTTGTTAGGAAAGATATATTCTTAGTCATGCATGTCCTTGGTATGTTCCTGCATATATTCATACATAGTACAAGTGTGTACTAATCCCATACAACTCTATATTTTTAGGGGTGGGCATAGGTGGACGCTAGAGCTCACAGGTTGACGTTGCAGCTATTCGGACGTGGAGTTTTTCATCCAAACTTGGTAGGCCCTCATGCTTTCGAGGATTTCTACCGTTATTATTTAGCTTAGATGTAGGCTTTAGCTAGTGGAGCATGTTCCACTAGCATTTCTTTCCACTTTTATTTCAGAATTTGTATTGGTGCCGTTTTGGCAAAAATACGTTTAATGCAATTATGAACTGTTTCTTTCATTTGATTATTTATATATTCGATGGTTGATTTCTAGACGCCTATGATGTTAGGTTTAAAATGTTTAAAATGCAATAAGGAGACAAAAAGTTCAAATTTTCTGCTAAAATTAACCTAGATGAAGTAAGGATAATGTATGTAAGGTTGTCTGCGACCTCTTAGAGGTCAACGACGCCGGCCTCTTCTGGAGTCTAGATTCAAGTCGTGACAAATTTTGTATCAGAGAACTAGGTTATAATTTGAGAATAATAAATTTACGTCAACCACATTGAGTAGTTTCTGTGTCATGGTAGTAAAGTCCACCACTATCCTTCATTAGAGACTGCATGATGCGTAGGAAAATTTCCTTCTTCTGATTTTATCGTGCCTTTCCTAATATTTGACTTTCCTGATGTTATGAGCGTGTCTAACATCAATACCTGTTGTTTACAGGGAATGAACACTAGTAGAACTATTTGTCAGAGGAGAGGAGTAGCAACTGCTAGGACAATCAAGTTACACCCTAGGCTCCAGCTGAAGGAATAGCCATGCCACTTAACCCTATTGGGTTAACTGATGCTGAGGTGAGGGTATCTCGGCCCAGATGGCACAGTCCATCACCATGAAAGCTTAGGCCATGACTTACTATGTCAATCAACAAAATGTCCAGAAAGAGAAACCACAAGTTTGCAGTATGGCTGATGGATTGAGGGATTTCACGAGGATGAATCCTCCAATTTTCAAAGGGTCAAAGACTTCAGAGGACCCCCAGGAGTTTGTGGATGAGGTGCATAAGATTTTGGTGGCAATGGGTGCAACCAATACTGAGAGAGTAGAGTTGGCTTCTTATCAACTTAAGGATGTTGCACAGACTTGGTGCAAGATGTGGCAGGAAAACCGAGCTTTGAGCGGAGTTCCGGTCACTTGGGATCTGTTTAAGACAAACTTCCTGGGGAGATTCTTTCCCAGGGAGATGAGAGAGGCGAAGGTTAAAGAGTTTATCAACCTTAAGAAGGGATCAATGCAGTCAAGTAGAATTTCCTGAAGTTTGTCAAACTATCCTGGTACACTACTTTTGTTAATATCTAACAACAAGGATGAGATGAGTACTGAAGTTTGTTAAATTATCAAGGTATGGTACATCCCTTGTATCTGACAACAATGATGAGATGAGCAGGTTCCTCAAAGAAATCAGCAGAGATCAGGAGGAGGAGTGTCGGTCTGCGATACTCCATAATAACATGGACTTCTCCAGGTTGATGGTGCATGTCCAGCTGGTAGAGGACAACTACTAAAAAAGGGCAGTCGTGATGCTAGGAGGACGAAGCCTCAAGATCAGGCAGCTCCAAGCCGTGGAGGCCATAGAAACAATTTTGGCGTCCATAAGCACCGTAGGTTCAAGAAGAGGGAAATTCTAATTCCCATAGAAGTACAACACTTAGAGGAGGTATACCTGAGCCCAAGAAGGGCAATGGAGGTGAGATGTTGCGTCCCAAAAAGAACTGTGCTAAGTGTGGCCGTGCATACAGTGGAGAGTGCAAACAGGGCACTAATGCCTAATTAGGTTGCAGTAAGAGTAGGCATATGGTTAGAGTCTGCCCACATAATAGAGGTCAGGCTGAAGGTCATGCTCATCCTAGGCCTAAACCACAGGGTGCAACAACAGCCAAGCCTCCTAAGAGGAACAAGTACTATGCCCTAAATTGCAGGAATGAGCAGGATAAGTCCGCTGATATGGTCAAAGGTATGCTGCAAGTGTGCTCAACTTCAGTTTATGCTTTGCTTTATCCACGGTCTACGCTTTACTTTGTAACTACTTCGCTTTATCTCACTTTTGAAATATTGCCTGAAGTTCTGCATGATCATATAGTGGTTAGTACATCTTTAGGAGAAAATGTAAGAGCATATAGAGTATACAAGGATTTCCCAATAGTTGTAAGTAGTAAGACTATGTGTGCAGACTTGGTTGAGTTACCCATGCATGATTTTGATGTTATCCTAGCATGGACTAGCTTCACATTTGTTATGCTTGTTTGTATTGTCGTAGTAGAGTGGTTAGATTTTGTTTCCCTAATGAAAAGGAACTAGTCTGGGAGGGGTACAAATCAAGTTGTCTTAATCCCTTGATTTCAAACCTTAAGGCCAATAAATGATGTCCAAGTAGTTATTATGTCATATTGTGAGTGTTAATGAATTAGATCATGACATTCATCCCATAGACTCAGTGCCTATTGTGAATGAGTTTCTAGATGTATTTCCTGATGATTTTCCTAGAGTCCCTCCTCCACAAGAGATTGATTTTGGTATCGACTTAGAACACGATACTAAACCAATTTTGATTCCAACCTACAGAATGGCTCCAGCTGAACTCAAAGGGTTGAAGTTGCAGTTACAAGATCTCACTTATGAGGGTTTCATTAAGCTGAGCATGTCTCCTTGGGGATCTCCAGTGTTGTTTGTTAAAAAGAAGGATGGGACCTTTCGAATGTGTATCGATTATCGGCAGCTCAACAAAGTCACTATAAAGAATAAGTATCCACTTCCCCGAATAAATGATTTGTTCGATAAACTCCAAGGGTCTAGTTTTTTTCTATGATTAATCTTCATTCAAGGTATCATCAGCTTAGGGTTAGGAATGGAGACATCCCAAAGACAGCCTTTGGTACCTGTTATGGTCATTATGAGTTCTTGGTTATGCCATTTGTTCTCACGAATGCACCTGCTGCATTTATGAATCTCATGAACAAGATCTTCCGTGAATACCTTGACTCTTTCTTCATAGTATTCATTAATGACATTCTCATCTACTCTAGGACCAAGGAAGAGCATGAACAACATTTGACACTTACCTTGCAGGTACTTAGGCAACATCAGTTGTATGCCAAATTCAGCAAGTGTGAACTTTGTCTAAGATCAGATAACTTCCTGGGTCATGTTGTGTCCTATCAAGGTGTAGAGGTGGACCCCAAGAATACTGGGAGTGTTAATAACTGGCCAAAACCTCTTACTACCACAGATATCCGTAGCTTCTTGGGATTAGCTGGTTACTACCGCAAGTTCATGGAAGGCTTTTTTTCCATTGCTGCCTCACTGACAACTCTGACTAAGAAGAAGGCCAAGTTTGAATAGACGGAGGCTTATGAGAAGAGCTTCTTGGAGCTCAAGGACGGACTCACTTCTGCCCCGGTGCTTACTTTGCCAAAGTGTGGTGAGAATTACACTATTTATTATGATGCATCTAGGGTTATTTTTGGTTGTGTTCTTATGCAGGGTTGTAAGGTGATAGCCTATGCATCCAGACAGCTCAAAGTTCATGAGAAGACTTATCCCACTCATGACGTGGAGTTAGAAGTTGTGGTGTTTGCACTGAAGCTGTGGAGGCACTACTTGTATAGAGTGCATGTGATGTGTTCACAGACCACAAGAGTCTCCAGTACGTGTTCACACAGAGGGAGTTTAATCTACGTCAGCGGAGATGTTTGGAGATGTTGAAGGATTACGACATGAATGTTCACTACCATTGAGGTAGGGCTAATATTGTAGTCGATGCTTTGAGAAGGATGAGCATGGGAAATACAACCCACATTGAGAATGAAAAGAAGGAGTAAGCGAAAGATGTACACAGACACGCCGGACTAGGTGTGACTGGTTGACTCTACTAGTGGTGTGTTTCAATTCATCCTAGTTTTGAATCATCCTTGGTATTTGAAGTCAAGCAGGGTCAGCATCTCGATCCTGTGTTGATGGAACTGAAATACTCAGTGTTGATAAAGATGAATGAGTCTTTCGCTTTGGGAGGTGATGACATACTTAGGTATCAAGACAGGTTGTGTGTACCAAATGCGGATGATATTGCAGACCAAGATTGTTGTAAAGGCCCATGGTTCAAGATATACATCTAGGTTCCACCAAGATGTATCATGATATTAAGAAGATCTATTGGTGGGATGGCATGAACAAGGATATTGCAGAATATGTGGCCAAGTTCCTATTTGTCAGCAGGTTAAGGCAGAACATGTTAGGCCTGGTGGTCTTACTCATATTATTGATGTTCCGACTCGGAAGTGGGAGACCATTAATATGGACTTCGTGGTTGATCTTCCAAGGACTAGGAGACAGCATGACTCCATATGCGTTATTGTGGACAGATTAACAAAGTCTGCCAACTTTATCCCTGTGAAGTCTAATAAAAGAGCCGACGACTATGCGAGACTCTAGATAGATGAGATCGTGAGATGGCATGGGAATACTCTGTCTATCATTTCAGATACAGGAGCTTAGTTTACTTGACATTTCTGGAGATTGTTCCAGAAAAGCTTGGGCACGCAGGTAAAGCTTAGTAATGCTTTTATCCTCAGACTGATGGGCAGGCAGAGTGCACATATCAGACATTGGAGGACATGTTGAGAGCGTGTGTGATTGACTTCATGGGTAGCTGGTATGACCATTTGCCTTTTATAGAGTTCTCCTATAACAATGGCTATCACTCCAGCATTGGGATGGCACCGTTTGAGGCACTGTATGGTAGGAGGTGTAAATCTCCAATTGGGTGGGTCGAGGTTAGAGAGTCATCCATTTTGGGTCCAAAATTCACTTATGTGGCCTTAGAGAAGGTCAGAGTGATTAGGTATAGGTTGACGACTGCTTACAGTCGACATAAGTCATATGTAGATAACAAAAAATGGCCCTTACAGTTTGATGTTAATGACCAGGTCTATCTAAAGATATCACCTATGAAGGGGGTGATGAGGTTTGGCAGGAAAGGGAAGTTGGGTCCGAGGTATGTTGGGCCTTACGAGATCCTATAGTGTGTTGGTGAGGTGGCCTATTAGTTGGCTTTGCCTACGGAGTTAGCTTCTGTCCATCTAGTGTTTCATGTATCCATGTTAATGAAGTGCCTAGGTGACCCAATATTAATTATACCTTTGGAAGGTTTGGGAGTCGATGAAGACTTCTCCTATGAGGAGGTACGTGTTGAGATCTTAGACAGACATGTCAAGCAGCTGAGGAACAAAGAGATTTCCACAGCGAAGGTATTGTAGAGAAATCATTTTGTTGAGGGATCTACGTGGGAGGCTGAGGACGACATGACATCCCGTTACCTTCATCTTTTTATCTCTTGAGGTTAGACTTCCTACTCTTAAGTCTAAGTTTCCTTATCTCTTCATATTTTGGTGGTATTGCTTGGTTGTGCATAGTAATTATGTTATGATCAGACTATCATTACACTAAATAGTGGTAGTGTCATTGGGGGACAAATGTTCCTAAGGGGGGGGGCGGATAATGTAACAGCGCAAAAAAAGGATATACTAAGTGATGCTTAATGTGTCGAGGATGCCTATGATTAGAATAGGGTTCACATGGATTAATGCGCGTAGAACCAGACCTCGAAACCCTTGATACAGCCAAGACAACTAACTCGGGGAGTTAGTTGAGCTTGTAAAGGTTGGGTCCAACCATCTAGGGCTCTCGAATAAGAAGATTTACTCGAATGAGTCTTTACAACACTTTAAATGAGGAAATCTTAGGTTTCGAGGGTCTAGGGGGAAAATGGTCTTTTTCCAGGCTAAGGGTAGTATCATAATTACCCTAAATGTATAATTAATTATTTAAATAATAAGGTGAGGGGCAATTTGGGGAGAGAGAGAGCTTAAATTGAGCTCATGAAGTGAAGTCTTGCTTCACCCGGGTTCGAACCTTAATGGAGGCAATGAATTAATGTGATTTTTATTTAAGCTATTAAATGAATATAATTAATTAATTATTATTATTAATAAGCTGATTCAAAATAAAATAAAAATCAGATTTTTAATAATTAAGTAAACCTTATTTGACTATGTCCTAAACTAGACTCCTAAGCCTAATATAACTCCTACTCTCTCACGTCTATATCTCAACTCTCACGCTCAATCTCCCTTATTTTTTCACACAAACTTTCTCTGCCAAAATAAGATACAAAAGCAGAAAAATAAACCAAGTTCTTCACACTTGAAGAACTCACACGAAATCACAAGGAAACAAACATTAATTGCACACTACGCTAAGGGAGGTTGTCATTAGAGTGGAGTTGATATTGAGGAGGCTTAGACGTGTTCTTGGGTAAATTTTTTGGGCAGAAATTTAAGATTTTAATGTCAAAAAGGTATGGGTTTTTTTATCTCTTTGTCCCTTTCCCAAGAGACCCCTTACAGTTCATATTATTCATTCAAAAACTAGGATTCTTTACCCTCTTGCATGCCCCTATTACTATCTTACAATGAATCGTAGGGTGGGTATGATTGCTGGTAGATTTAGGTGTATGTTATATTTCATGATGAATATGATGACGTTGTGTACTTGAAATTGTATGATAGGCAACCATGTTTTGAAAGTTTGTGCAAGTGTGTGCATGTGCAAAAAAAATATTACTGTGAATATACTTAAATGAGGCCGAATTAAGGCTTCAAGTTTAATATTGTTTTGGTTGTCATTTTACGTACATAAATCAATGTAATAGTGATGTTCATTAAAATGGAAATGGGGATGATTTGTGTGTCAACATTTTGGCTAAACGAATCCATGAAAGGCCCCCCCTCCCAAAAAAAGAGAGAGTGTTAAACGATCCATGAATTGTCCTAAGTTTTCAAGTGGAAATGTTGATGAGAATAAGTTGAGAAAATGATTAAGTTCCAGCCAAAAATATAAGTTTGGTTAAGTCTAAAATATAGAGGTGAAATCTGGAAAATTTACTAGCTTTTAAAGGGAGGAGGCCACAAGGATTCGAACCTATGACCTCATCCGTATAACTCCTTAAATTCGCAAGAAAAAGAAAAAGGGTCAGGGGGATTCAAAATGTGGTATATTGGATTAGAAAGGAGAGTGCAAAAAAAATAAATAAAATAAAATGGGATGCGTGGGAATCGAACCCATGATCTCCAGGCAGCGAATGAAGTGAAAGAAGACAATTAAAGAAAAGAAAAGGTGAGGAGTGGGAATCAAAACAATGACCTCTAGGATGGAAAATAGAAGGGATAAATAAATAGGAAAATAAAGTGAGGTTGTGGAAGCTCGATCCCACAACCTCACTGCCAAACGCCTAGCTAAGTCAATTTTAAATAAAAATAAAATGAGGAGACTATGGGGGTTTGAACCCACAACATCATATCCCCTAGCGAAATTAAAGAATAAATAAGGAGAGGTTGTGGGGGTTTCATCCCACAACCACTTGGTCTATGCGAATTGGACAACACAATTTTAAATGAAAAATAACAGGGGTTAAGGGGGTTCGGTCCCACAAACCTTCAGCCAAATAAGAGGAGATTCCAAGGAGAAAAATAAAGATAGAATGTTGATGTTGGGGCTTTATCTAGGGTCCCAGTGTCTTGAAGACTAAAAAAAAGGTCAAGGAAAAATGTAAGTACTCTACAAGGGGTTCAAACTTGGGTTCCCTTGCCCAAATTTTTGTATTGGTACATAAATCATACTTGAATTAAATGTTCAAGAATAATTCACATACTTAGATCGAAATCGAGATCTTGTCATACATACAAGATACATAAGTCTTGTACTATATAATCTTAGGAAGATATGAGTCACTTTAAAAACTACTAATGAAGCCTCATGGCTTGTATGTATAGACCCATAAGTCTAGCATACAATTAAAAATAAGTGAACCTAAGATGTATGTAATGAAATGATGGAACCCTAGACTGGTTAGTACGAATGTAAGATACACTAAATGACCAAGTGCATTGGCATATGATGAAATGAACAGTGGGATGATGAAATGAACAATGAAATAATGAAACCCTAGAAGGGTTAAGTAAGAGTGTGAAACACACTAAATGGCCAAGTGCGTTGTCCTATGATGAAATAAACATTAACGTAAAAAGGGGTGAGTAATTATGAAGAGCAAATGTTCTAATGTAAATGAATGTGGTGACAACATGATATGAGGCGAATGTAAAATATAAGAGCAATCTAAAATGAGCCTAAGTAACTGTTACTAAAAAGTACTCACCTATGAGAGTTTAAGTTAATGAAGAGACCAGTCTCTATGAACACTCTAATGAATGTATTGAGATTAACACACTCAATACTAATGATGAGAAGAGAAATCATCTATTGAGCTATGATGTCTTCATAATTGAAGCCAGCTTCCATGACGTATGAGTTGAATGTAATAGAAGTTTATATTGAGCACCGATGGACTAGCTATGAGCGGGGATGCCTTCTTTCAGGAAGGTCTCATTATATATCCTAGTCTTCGAACCTATACTACCAATATAGGGATTTGGCGGGGTTCAATTCCCATATGCGCTAGCATGTTTTGGGTCACTTTGGCCGGTGATTCCACCTCTTTTCGGTGTGGGGTTTTATCACACTTAAATTCATGATGCTCACATGATCTATGTCGGTTAATGTTAAAGTTCCCAATGAATGAAGGAGGCCAGCCTCAAATGATGCATATAATGAAATGAATGATACCAAAGGTGTGAGGATATGATTATCAAAAGGTGAATTAGATTCAAGTAATGACGTTAGGTCATCCTTGGTCATTGCACAATGAACCCGATGAAAGTCTTAAACTACATCCTAGGTATAGCTAGTGTTTACACTGTACCATGAATGAACGAAGCAGAGTTTGTGTTTGCTAAAGCAGACTCTCTAGTTGATGTCCTATATGTTGAGCCCCTATTTTTGGAAAGTCTTAATGTTAAGTCCATGATTCAAAGGTCTCATGATATATGAATCAATGATATGAAATATGTTATGTGTTATATGCAATATGATATGTGCTAAGTATAAGATGTTATTTGTTGTGTGCAATATGATAAGTATTATGATGCATGTTATTCTCATGGCATGACTTTCCTATTCCTAATTTGGAAAGCTCACTGACTTTCCTAATCCAAATTTGGAAAGTTCACTAACTTTCATAATCTCAATTTGGCAAGTCCACTGACTTGACTTTCGATAATCATGTTGTTAGGAAAGATCTATTCTTACTCATACATGTCCTTGGTGTGTTCTTGAAAATACCAATACTTAGTATATGTGTGTACTAATAACATACAACACTATATTTTTAGGTGCAGGCACAGGTGGACGCTAGAACTCACAGGTTGATTTTGCAGCTATTCGGACATGGAGTTTTCCATCCGGACTTGGTAGGCCCTCATGCTTTCGAGGATGTATACCGTTATTATCTAGATTAGATGTAGGCTTTAGCTAGTGTTTCTTTCCACTTTCATTTCAGACTTTGTATTGGTGCCGTTTTGGCAAAAATATGTTTAATGCATTTATGAACTATTTCTTTCATTTGATTATTTCTATATTAGATGGTTGATTTGTGAACGCCTATGATGTTAGGTTTAAAATTTTTAGAATGAAATAAGGAGACAAAAGGTTCAAATTTTCCGTTAAAATTAACCTAGATGATGTAAGGATAACATATGTAGGCTTGTCTGCGACCGTTGAGAGGCTAACGATGCCGGTCTCTTCTAAGGTCTAGATTCCAGTCATTACAATAGCCATTTAAAATGATAGTCTGCAAACAATCTGCTTTTAGATGTGTTCTCATTCTTATCTTCCAGTATTCAAAATCAGTTCAATAAAAAATGGAGTAAGAACAACAGAAGAATCATCACCTTCATTTGTTTTGGATGCGGTAATTTTTTTTCTCAAGTTGTGACAATGCTCAAGTCTTATATAGTCTACTTAAGACCACTTGAGATTATTACAATCATCAACTACATCACTATTTAAACTACCATAAATAGTAAACAAAAAGTCTTGAACAATTAACTAGATACATATATCACAAATTACTAGAAACATGCATTACAAAATCCTAAAAGATTTCTTGAGAAACTAAGACACAATATTGAAATATTAAGCATCAAGCTGTGAATATATTAATTCCAACAATTCAAAGGTCTGTGTTTAGAATTTCAAGATATTGTCACCACTTTATCAGCACGACCTCAACCGGTTACTTTTGCTTAATTACATATCCTTCTACTAAACCACGAGTTTCATAATGGCTCGTCACTGTCTAACCTCTCAATTTCTAGTACTCCACAACAATCTGCAGATACAGTCAACACCCCTTAGCAAACTTGGTCCACAGGAATCCACAATCTTATCGTTCCTACAATAACAATTCTAACTGAGGTCGTGGAAGGTCCAATCGACGTCGTGGTGGAAGAGGTGGTGGATTTAATTCCAAAAATTATTCCACCTATAATAATCTTTGAAATCTATTCAAAAACAAAAAGAATATCAAATTTGTAATGGCCGTAACAACACTGCCCCAAATTTGTTCAAACTTTACAACCAAATCACCAATCTGGTAACTTATCCATCACATACATCTGCAAATGCAGTATCACAATAATGGTTCCATGACATTGGAGTGACGCACCATATCAGCAATGATCTCACCACTTTTCACCAGATCAAGGATTATAATGGACCTGATCAAGTTCATGTCGGTAATGGTAATGGCATTCCTATCTATCAAAGTGGTAATGAATTTTTCCTTTTTCATTTTTCTATTTCATTTAAATATAATTCTTCTTATTCCCTCTATCACTAAACGTTTACTGTCTGTCCAAAATTTTGATCATGATAATAACGTTTTCTTTGATCGAACAATTTTGTTGTGAACAATCAGGTTCCCAAGACAACAGTTCTTTCAGGCAGGAGTGACGGGGGACTCAATGCAATCCAACTGTCTTCTACTTCTAAGTCTACTTTAACCTCGACTCTTTATTCTAACAAGGAATCTCCATCTTGTTGGCATCTTCGTCTACGACATCCTTATCAATGAATTCTTCATAAAATTATTAGGACACATATATTGCGTTGTACTAGTTCTAGTTTTCATTCTATTTGTAGTTCTTCTCAACATGGAATGTCACACAAATTGTCTTTACCTTTGAGCAATAATAAAAGTTCTTCTTTATTAGAATTATTATATGTCGATGTTTGGGGTCCCACACCTATTCTGTCATTCCAAGGACACAAATATTTTCTTGCTTTTGTTGACGATCACACAAGCTATTGTTGGGATTTCCTCCTTCTAATAAGTCTTATGTGTTACTAACATTTAAACTTTTTTGCAACCTTGTTGAAAGACAATTTATTACCAAAATTAAAGCAATCCAATCTGACAGGGGCAGGAATTCCAATTCTTATCATCTTTTCTTGGTCAACTTGGCATAGCTCTTCGAGTATCATGCCCTCCTACCCATAATCAACAAGGAGGAGTTGAACGAACGCATAATCATGTAGCCAAAACCGGCCTTAGCCTTTTTGCTAACAATTTTCTTCATGTTCGCTTTTGGCACTACACACTTGAGTTTGTTATTTTTAAATAATAGCCTTCCTTCAGTCACAACTCATGGTCTATGTACGTATGACCTAGTCCATCATTCCAAACCTGATTATTATTTTCTTAAGGTCTTCATTTCTATGCTTTCCTTACCTCCGACAATACAACAAAACAAATTTGATTTCTAAAGCAAACCTTGTGTGTTTCTTTGGTATAGAATATATCACTTAGGGTATCATTATTTTGATCGATCCGCGGGACATATTTACATTTCTCAAAATTTTTGCACTCATGAACAAAACTTTCCATTCACAAAGCCGTCTATCCTTGGCCCAGCACCATATAAGGCTCCATCTAACGCACATTGTTGTCCCTTCCCGTGTGTGACTCCATATAGAGTCGTTCATAAGTCTTCATCTATCTCATGCCTTCCTCCGTTGCTGTCTCATCCTACTCAGTCACCTCCACCGTAAGTAGTTCATTGTACGATTAATTTATGAGGATCTTCCTCTAGGTCGTTATGTCCCGAACACACTAAAAGTCCCCCTATTAAAGCTATTCATATGTCCACTTTGGATTCTTCCACTCTAACATCAAATTCATTCCAAGGTTCTCCCAACACCTTTTCCCCTGGTTTGCCTCCTTATATCGATTCAATTAACTCAAACATGCTCCCAGAATGTTCCCCAACTTGGCTTTCTCCGCCAACTCATACCACTAGACTCACAACTCTCCCAACGCTCATATCATATGGTTCGTAGCATATGCCCGATCTGCATATTGGCCACTACCTCATATATGTTACCCTGTTCCATATGTGATCCATCATGGTTTACTTAAGCTCCAAATATAAAGAGCAACGGGGATGCTATGTCATATGAAATGGATGTATTAATACGGAATGCCACATGGTTTTCGGTTCCGTATGATCCTTAATGAATATTCAGGGGTGCAAGTGTTTGTTTTGAGTAAAAAGAAACTCTTTTGGTGTGATAGACCGCTACAAGGCTCGCTAAATTGCAAAAACATCACTACTACAAAACAGTCAGCCCTATTGTTAAGCCAACTACCATTCACATTGTTCTCACCTTGGCAGCATCTCACAACTGGGATTTGTGTCAATTATATGTACACAATTCTTGTCTTCATGGTGAGCTACAAGAAAAAGTATTTATGTACCAACCATCCGGCTTCATACAACCTCAGTATCAAAATAACATTTGCAAGCTTAAAAAATCCCTCTACAGTCTCAAATAGGCGCCTCGAGCATGGTACATGCTCCTTAAGTTCCTTCTTTTAATTGGGTTTAATACTTTGAATTCAGATACATTGTTCTTATATATGAATTTCAAGGTCTAGTGTCTTATATCATGGTCTACGTAGATGATATTATAGTCACTGGAAACATCATCTCCAAACTTGGTGCAGATTTTTTAGTTTTGACCGTAATTCCTTGAGTTATTCCTTGGTATTCAAGTGTCTTACAGTAGGTACTCATCCCGACATTGACTTTATCTTCATAAACGCTTGCAAATTAATGTATAATTTCTACGATCAATCAACGGGATGCCCTTAAGAGTATCCTACGCTATTTCAAGCACACTCAACATGTCAAACTTAAAGTTCCACGCTCCTCCACGTTGCTCCTCCAAGCATTCACTGACTCAGATTGGGAAGGTCCTAGATGATCGTAAGTCAACTAGTGGCTATTATCTTCCTTGGTGCTGCTCTCATATCTTGGGTTTCGAAAAAACAATGTACAGTGGCACAATCCTCCACTGATTCAGAACACAAGGCACTTGTTGATGCAGCCATTGAGCTAACTTGGATACACTCTATCATAAATGAGCTTGGGGTGCATATTCCGAAAGCTCTTATTTTGTAGTGTGATAACAATGTTGCTTCTTATATCTCTATTAATAAATTTTTTAATGCTTATAATAAGCATGTTGAGATAGATTTTCAGTTTTTTTGAAATAGGGTCGCTAAGGAGGACGTCCTGATACAATTTTTTTTCATCCATGGTTCCATTACCAATGTTTTGACAAAGACTTTTTATAGTTGCAGACTTTGAGTTTCTATGTCCCAAACTAATTATGTCTTCGTCACCTTCCTTTTGCAAGGGGAGTATTAGACCGTCTCTATCACAATTCGAGTTTGGATAGGTTTCAACTATTATTACTTGTATCCTAGTGCTACTACAACACTCTCTCTCTATCTTTACACACACACACACATACACACACACACACACACACACACACACACACACACACATATATATATATATATATATATATATATATATATATATATATATATATATATATATATATATATATATATATATATATATTACAGTGAATCATCTCTAGAGAAAAAGAAATAATACAATATCAGTTTCACTCTCACAATTAACAAACTTAATTCTTGATTTAGAGGATTTGATTCTATAATCACTCATACATACCAACTTGAACACCAAATCAACATTATATTTTGTCTTTTCCGACAATATTGTTGTGCTTATTGTTCCACGAATATCCAATTGATTCCAAATGATAGGATATGTAACTTCAAAGAATCTGCAAAAGCATTGCAAGAAACATTTGTAAGGATAATTTAATTTAAATAGATTAATAGATATGTAGGACTTTAGCAGATGCAAATGTAATTTTTTTTAAAAAAGATAATTACTTTTTATAGATATTTTTTAAATTGTTACCATCAAAATATGGACAAGAACCAGTGCACCATGTTTGTGTCATATAAAGACCATTAATTGTGAGGTAGTGAAGCCATTAATATAAAAGTGTCTCCATTAAAGGGTGTGAATCACATTTTTTAAACTACAGATGAATTTTAATCATCTTAGTTGTCTTCTAATTGACCCTAATTAATAATATCATATAATATTATTTTACTATACTATGTTAATAGAGGGAAGCTCTTAATTTAAATCTCTGAGTATTAGCCTTTAGCTACCAAGAAACATTTCCTACAAAGAATTTTTTCATATCAAGAGTTTGAACCTACAACCTCTAGTTTAGAAAGGAGAAACCCCATCCATTTCCTACATTGTTTGATGTTAATATTTGCTCTTAGTTGTTATATTAATATAACATATCCTATCCAAATTCATTCTCTGTGCAAATCTATTAAGTTTAGTCACCATTAGTTATGGAGTTATAATTAACATTTAGTCTCTTCATCTACCAAATATGAATATGGAAATAGAATACATAATGTAATTTATGTTATTTTTGTATCTAGACCAAATTTCCATAATATTCAATTCAATGCATATTAAAATGAAGGTAATAATTATGCATAATTGTACGCTACACGTAAATGAAAGTATATCATCATTCATATTCCAACGCTTATTTTCTTGTCCTTTAAGTTTCTACTGTTACAATAGCATTTATACGTATGTTTTAGTTTATAACTTACATAAGTAAGACATAGAAGTGTCAAATAATTTGATTCTTTTCATGTTTGTCCACAACATTTAATGTACTGTGATTTCACAGTATTTCTAATACATTTCACTTGAGAGTTGTGTGTGCATAGAGCCTTCTTATATTGGTTTTAACAAGTTTTGTGTCTTGTTTTGCATAAAGATGTTAACGTAGAAAGTGAAGAAAACAACTGAAAAAAGTATAGGAACAGACCCACGGAGGAAATTGATGGACTTTAGATGGTGAACATAGACGAGCAGTGCATGCATTGGAGTAAAATAAAGGAAGTTCATCAAGTGTGGAACCATGATTGGCATCGACGGTCTATTGATTTATCAACGGACCGTACTGGTGAATTATTGTTAGATTAAGAGAGGGTTCCAGTACCTGATATTTTAAGATTCTATGTATAGAGATATTGAGAAGCATAGATGGACGGTAGATGGAATATAAGAACGTGTTGTTGGTCCATCGTTTTATTCATAGAGGGTATCATCCGAAGAGCAAAATATTTTCTAAGTCCTGATTGATGGAATCAAACCACGGACCGTCGATTGCAGTCGCGTACATGAACAAAACTTTTCTTATTTGAATTCATTTTTCATTAACACTTTATGCTAAAAGAAGGTATGGTGTTGGGCCATAAAATATCAGAAAAAAGGGATAGAGTTTGATCGAGCCAAAGTTGAGGTTATATAGAAGCTTCCACCACCTACCTTAGTTAAGGGTGTGAGAAGTTTTTGTGGCCCAATAGGTTTTTATCAGAGGTATATTAAGGATATTTCAAAATTTGTACATCGTTTGTGCAAACTGCTCGAGAATGACTGTAAGTTCTATTTCAATTAATCCTGTCTGAAAGCATTTGGAGAGGTTAAAGGGAAGTTAGTGTCCGCGCCCATTATTATTTCATCAAATTAGAGTGAGCAATTTGACGTGATGTGTGATGCGAGTGGGCTTACACGTGGTGTAGTATTGGTATAGAGAAGGGATTATATCCCTCACCCCATCTACTATGTGAGTAGAGCCCTGAATAAAGCCCGAAAAAACTAAGCCATAACTGAATAGGAACTTCTCGCATTGGTGTTTGCATTCGATAAATTTCGCTAATATTTGCTTGGCACGAGGTTCATAGTGCATACCGACCATCAAGCTTTGAGGTATTTGATGGCAAAGAAGGATGTGAAGAAAAGATTGATCAGATGTGTATTATTGCTCCAAGAGTTTGATTTTTAGGTGAAGGATAGAAAGGGGATCAAAAATCAAGTGTCCGACAACATAATGATGTGTTCCCCGATGAGCATGAATTGAATGCTTCTCAGTATCTGATCCCATGGTTCACAGAATTTGTGAACTATCTGGCAAATTATTTAGTCCCATCGAATTTTACTTTCCACCAAAAAAAAGTTCATGCATGGTGTGAAAAAATCATTTGGGATAAGCCTTACTTATATCAAAGTTAAGCCGATGGGATTATTCATCGTTAAACCTGAGGTTGAAATGTTATGTCTTCTAGAGGTATGTCTTTCATCGCCTGTTGGTTGGCACCATAGTGGCATTCGAATGGCGCTTACGATCCTACACATTGGGTACTATTGTCCCACCATCGACCAAGATGATCATGACTTTGCCAAATCATGCAATCAGTGTCATGAGATGGGGGGATTTCAAGAAGGTAAGAGCTTTTCATGGACCCTATTGATGTGATTGAGCTATTTGATGTATGGGGCATTGACTTCATTGGCCCGTTTTTGAGTTCTTACAGGATGAAGTACATTCTTGTGGCGGTTGACTATGTATCAAAATGCGCGGAAGCAATTGCTCTCCCAAACAATGAAGGTAAGAGTGTCACCACATTCCTGAAGAAGAATATCTACTTTTGTAATACCAAGGGCCAGTATTACTGACGACGACTCTCACTTTTTTAATAAATTGTTTAAAGGGATTCTTGGAGAAATATGGTGTTCTTCATAATGTGGCTACTGCTTACCATCCACAGATTATTTGTCAAGTTGAAGTGTCAAATAGGAGATCAAACAGATTCTGGCGAAAATTGTAAATGCTAATAGAATGGATTGGGCAAGGAGAATATCAGATGCTTTTTGGTCCAACCACACTGCATACAAGACCCCCATCGGTATGTCTTTATACGAACTTGTATATAGGAGGTATGTCACTTACTAGTCGGCCTAGAACACAGGTGATGTGGGCAATGAAGAAATTAAACTTTATTGGACCGGAGCGTCAGAACAGGAGCTAAATGAGTTGAATGTCCTTGATGAGTTTCTCCTAAAAACCTATGAAAGTTTAGCCATCTACAAAGAGAAGAAGAAGTATTATGACAAAATAATTGAAAAGTAAGAATTTGCAGTTTGTGATCTTGAGCTTCTATTCGACCGTAGATTGCACTTATTTCTGCGCAAACTCATGTCAAAATGGACAGGGTCATTCCTCATCATCAAAGTGTTCCCTCATGGAGTGGTTGAACTAGGGAACAAGTAAGGCGCAAGGTTCACAATCAATGGACCAAGGATAAAGATTTGTCTGGGTCATGAAATGAGTTTCACAAAGTGGTGCAGGTCTATCATATTGAAAAAGTACGAGTAATAAAGGAGCCTATGTCATTTGACGATGTTAAATCAAGAAATGTTGTGGAGGCAACCCAAGGTGTACTCTCTAGCAAATAATATGTTTTGTTTTCAATGTAGAAAGAGTCGTTGTTTTGTTTAGTTGCTCTAAGTGATTCATTTTTTCATTCTTGGTGTGTTAGTGTTGTCTAGAGATTTTAATAGGGTCCGTTTCTAAAAAGTGACTATCAAAATACAAAAAGAATGGCCTAATTGGTGTTACATGTGCAGGAGGCAAAATTAAAAACTGAAGAAAATGGTCTGCTGCAAAGGTCTACGAACCCCATCAACGGTTCTTCATTTAAAAACAGACTGTAAACGACTTCGGTATATCCCAGGTAAGATTTGAATTTTTGTAAGTCTAAGAGTGATCAACGGTCCAAATCGACGGACCTTCAACTGATCCACAGACCGTTGAAAACATCTCATGGATTCAGTCTACCAGTGAATCGACCCAACCCAGACGGTTAATTTAAAAACCCCATCTTTCAAATTCATTCCCTTTTTCTATTGTCTTTCAAAAATCTTGCCAAAATCGTTTCCACCCATTCAACTCTTCCCTAAATAACTCCCTAATTCAATACCATATCTCCACAAATTATCTTCCCCCTCACTTTTCCCAAACACCAACCATTTCCCTCCCACATTCTCTCTTATTTCATCCTCAACAGTTTGGTGATTAGGTTTGACGCACATTGGCTTTGTCTTTAGGTTGCACATCATTGTAGGCCCACAACCAAAAAGATCTTCTTTGTTTGTAAGATAATTCGACTTCCCTCACTTTGTTCGCATTCATAGTTGAATATAGAAAGTCGGGAGTGTTGTCTTGACCTCAGGACTAAATTGAATAACTTTGCATGCAATAGTCGTGTAGTAACTTCCCTTGGAATGATAGACAGTAGTTGTGTAGAAATTTTACTACCAATAAGTATGTGTATCTAAGTCTACATGTAAGTTCCGACCTAGGGTTTCACACCTTATAGAAATTTGTTGGATAATTGTATGAAATCAGAACCCTAGGATGACGAACTAGCATATGATAAGTTGAAATGAAAGTTTAGAATTGATTGTTGTAAATTGTCTCACTAAAGAAACTTCAAACTGTCACAGACCTCAAGTACATGACCCCATATACGGATCGTCATTGTGTCAATGGGTCGTCGATTGGTTATGTCATATAGAACGCCCAAAAATAAGCCTAAGTGTCAAACGACGGATATGGACTTCGATTCATTGATTGATAGATGTGCTGCTCTGTACATCAGTTTTTTCTATTAGAGAGTCTATCTTTACCCATCCAAAACCACGGAAGGGCACGAAGGACCATAGATCACTTAATGAACCATCGATTGGTCTCGTCAACCTGAATTTGCACTCAAGAGTTGTATTTTTATTTTCCTGTTTTCTTCTTTCCGTTTTTATTTGAGTGTGTCATTGAGCTTCTAGTATATGAAAAATTGCTCCAAGGGTACAATGGACCCAAATAAATAAGTGGTCTAGTCCAAGAGGGGAAAATCCAATTCGTTCGCCCCATTTTATCGGCTAATTGATTAAGACACGACTATAGAGTAAGATCCAGCCTATGTTCATCCAGGTACTAAAACACCGACGACATTCTCCCAAGCCACTAGGGGCACCCCAACATAGTCACTGATTCCCAGTCTAATGAGGAGCGCACACTGATCAGTTCACCAACCGGGGCTACTTCCAGTTTATAAGGGGGCTCATCATCTAGCTTTGAGTATGGCACAACTTCAGGATCAGGGTCAGCCCATTCTTCATAGTACTAGTCATCCATTACACCCAGTTCTAACTCTCAGGGAGCCATCTAATCAGGGGATCAAGAACAAAAAGCCTCGTGTGATGAGGCAACTAGTTTAGAAGTTGCACATGTACCACGAACAGATAACCCCAATTTGGTTATAGATGAACCAAATAGTTGTGCGTGGAGGGGAAATCTCATGAGTATAGATATGCAAAATTCTCAATGAGTGTGATTGGATGGATCAAGACTTGAACTCATATGGAGAAGAGTTTATTCGAGAGTTCTAGACATCCTTTGTTCCAACTCTTCGAGGGTGTATAAACAAGCAGGTAAAACCTGCAAAACAGGACCCTCTTACCTCAACAATGGTTCGAGGATGTCGGGTGGATATCTCATAGGCCACCATACATGGACTCTTAGGTGTTCAAACAACTGGTAAAACATGGAGCCTCAACATCGCATAGTTTAATTAATGATGGGACACATTCTACAGAGGCAATTTTTAGAGTAGTGCCGAGAAAAGGTAGGCGGTAAAACTGTGGCTAATTCGGTATATTGCAGCAGATGGGCAAAAGTATGATTGGGATATAGAACCCCAAGGACTCATCAAGAAGGCTACACTTACTTTTGTGGCCAATTTTTTCTTGATGGTGGTCCAACATCCAGTATTTCCCACAAAGGTCAAGAATGTACTTACATGGGATAGGTTGGTTATGGTGGCAGCACTTATAGCTAGGATAGAGATCGATTTTGCATGGATAATTTTAGCGGAGATACAGGAGAAGACGTTCAAGAACTCCACTACTTATCCCTTTCATTGTCTTATCTTTAAGATATGTAGGGACACCAGAGTGCCAATATGGCACTGTGATCTACTCCATTGACCGATCAAGACATTGTATATAGGTCTTATTGTGGATAAAGCTAATGTAGAGGAACCCCTTAGAAGGATCCGGATCTAGGCCGACCCATTGGGAAAAAACCTTGCAGATACGGTTGATCTAGCACACGTGACAGACCCTGCTGCACCAGATCACGCCAGCCCTACCCCAGCCCCCTCCTCACATGCAACCAACACGGCCCCCAACTCATCCATATCTACACAATTAGTTGCAGTAGTGATCCATATAACTAGAGTTTAGAAGCTAGAGGCATATATGACCACTCTGCTCTAGCATATTCATCCATGGATGGTGAATTCCATAGTAGTGGTAAAGGACTTCATAGAGAATCAGGTAACAATGAAAGTGTAGCAATAAATTCAGGTGGTTCTCAAACTACTTGTTGTATTTGAGCTGCGTATTCTAGCACCACCAGCTCCTGTGACTAACCTCACTGCCATCGAAATGAGTTGTCCATCTTGCGAAACGATGTTGATGCCATATTAGAGATATGAGTGGTTGAGCCGGAGCATGCCCCCACCGAGATAGCTAAGGACACTGTATTTGAGGCCTTGTTCAAGGCACCTGCTGAGACACAGTCCGACCCACATATTCGTGGCTAGAGTCTTCGTTTTAATCGTACCACTGAGGTTGGTGATGAGGCTCGTGCTAGTAAAAAAAAGGAGCGAGCGGAGATGGAGCAGGCTAGGAGGGTCTCATTAGTGGATAAGGAGATGCACCAGAGGAAAGTGAAAGAATTAGCAGTGAGGGCATCCAGTTCTGTGCTTGTGAGCGAAGCAAGGAGCATTAATGATGAAGTAGAGATTGAGGTGGATGGCACTATTAATGGTTTCATCACTAGAGATGTGGGCACTACTGATGGTGACCCAAATGTTGATCCTGCAGGCTCTGGAATACCGGACCCACCCACTTAGTGAGAGATCTTCGGTGCTATGCACCATAGGTTTGCTTCAGCTACAATCATGTGTTTTTGTTTTATTATAGGGTAAATGGAATGTGTGTTATAGATTGAAGTCTGAGTAGTCAAACTCACGATCCTCTCTTGGGGTATTCTTGCTTCTGTTATTTTTCCCTAACACATTGCTTAAAAATATGTTGAACCGACATGTATTTGTGAGTATACCTGTAGAATTATCAAAAAAAAAAGAAGCATAATGGCTTATTAAAAATGTTACCCCGTCAAGTGTAGTACTTGCTTATATTGGTTCACATGATTTGAATGTTTTGCCTCTAAACCTGAAATGAAAAGGCACCCACAACATGACCTTCAACTAAAACCTAAACTGGGAATTCTAATAATCTGATAGTGCAACGATGAGCCAAGAGAGTGTGAGGATATTTGAGTATTTAATAGTTGGTGCCCAACTAAAACTTTCTCGGTTAGTCCTTCAAAGGAAGTATACTCTAGAAGCTAGAAAGTGATCATATGAATAGCCCATATTTAACCTCAAATAAGTTGAACAGATTAAATAATTGCCTCTTTTGACCCAAATATGTTGATTTTGTAATATACCAATTTTTTTATTAACCAACTCACCATCCAAGGTCTAATATTTTGGCCAAAGTCCCTTCTTCAACATGTGCACTTCGACATAGACAAAAAGCCTAATTTGAGGGCGACTAATGCAAAAAGTGACCTCGTCTTGGCCATGAACTAAAATCGGGTATTGTTCACCTCGACTCATGGAAAAGCTATGAGTTGAGGCTTGTTATTATGAGAAAAGACAAAAAAATGGGTATGAAAAGAGTTGGATGTATGAAATAAAAGCATAAGTAAGAGACGGATGTGACTTAACAAAAATAAAAGAAATATAGATTAAAAAAAAGGAAAAGAGTTTTCTGAGAAAAAGATACAAAAAAAATTAAAGCCACATCTAAAAGGGAAATGAGGCAAAGGGAAGAAGAGAAAAGAAATAGGGGGTAAAAAATATGTTTAGTCCTATGACATTTTAGTAGCTGCTAATGATTTAGGTATATTGCATGAAACTAATGACTTTCTCTCTATGAACAATGAAATGAAATATATGGGTGAGACATCCTATGTGATTGGGATAGAAATTTTCCACGATAGATCACAAAGATTACTGGAACTTTCTTAAAAGGCCTATGTAAAAAAATGTTCTCGAGATATTTAACAGAACAACTATTCAGCAATATTTGTTCCTGTATATGACAAATTACAAATTTAATATCATGAAATGCCTAATGAATGATGTAGAAAGGGAAGAAATGAAATCAATTCCTTCATCTTTTATTTTTGAAAGTGATGTATGTTAAAACTTGTACAAGACCACATCTTAGTTTTGCGGTCAAAATGCTAGAAATATATCGTAGTAATGTTTAAATTGAATAACGAAAAACACTGTAAAAAAAAGTTTGTAGCATGTTTATGAAAAAAACAAGTCATGTGTTATGGCTGCGGAACTTCATTTAAGGACTTGGTTGTTAACACTGTTACCAAGCCGCTAAAAGTTTTTTGTGATACTGGTACAGTGATATTATTCTCGAAGACCAATAAGTAATCGAAAATGTCAAACATATAGAATTAAAGTACTTTAATTTTAAGTAAGAATTTCATAAACAAAGAGTGTTGCTTGAGAATATTAGAATTGATCTCATGATTGCAAATCTTTTAATTAATGGCTTAAATTAAAGATATTGAAAGAACATGTTCAAAGAATGGGTCTTTGTTGTACTTATGATTGATGCATTTATGATGTTCCTACACTCTAAGATCGAATAATGTGTTTTTGATATACATAAATGAATTTCTTGTTTCTCATACTGATGTATACATTATTGTTTTGAGATATTAAAAGATAAGTCTTTCTGAGACATTATGTACACCATAATGTTATAGATTTTCATAGCTTAGGAACCTGGTATGATAAGGGACTAATGTAGTCGTAAATGGAAGGAAGTATATAGCTTCAAATTTATGTACAACCACCATAATTTGTATTAGTAGTTTGTTATATTTCGGTATGTATGTTAGACATTATAGAAGAGGTTTATTATACACGTAACTAATGTTTATGAAATATTAATGTTATATGGTTATTGGGCAAAGTGGCAGATGTAAGAATTATTATTAATTATTTCTTAGTTATCCCCCAATTTTACTATTAACCCATGTAATATAATAAACAATACTCCCTATTATTCAAAAAGAGTGGCCTAGTTTGACTTGACTCGATGTTTTGAAAATAAAGAAGACTTTTGAATCTTGTGGTACTAAATTTGTTATGTCAAATGTATAAAATTTCACTTTAATTTTGTGCCTTAAATATGCCATGCGAAAAACAAAAATTAAAATCTTACCAAAAAAAGAAAGAGGTCATTCTTCTTTAATCAGACTAAAAGGAAAGGTTGTTAACATTTTTGAAATACATGGAGTATTTGATAAGAAATATATGTCGTTCATACCTATGTTATTTGATGGACGGACCAGATTAACTCGTCACTGATGTACCGTGGTTCACGGTATTTTAAAGATTTTTTCCTTAATATTGGTGTGTGTCTAGAGCCTTTTTGTAGAGGTTTTAATATTTTTTTATCTTTGTTTTGTAGTAAATGTGTTCAAAACCAAAAAGCAGAAAACAATTGAGATTTATTGCAGAGGTGACCCACAAAGGCTATCGACATCTAGTCATTACATCGACGAATCATAGATGGTGACTCTTGACTAAAAGTTCAGGCATCCGGAGAAAATCGGCGAAATCTAAAAAAGTATGGGGTTACGGAAGGATCGACTTTTGTAGATCAATCGACGGACCATACTGTTGAATCATCGATCAGATTAAAGAAAGTCCCATTATCCGGAGTTGAATAAAGTCTAAGTATGGAACGTCGGAAGGCATCGACGGATCGTACATGCATCAATGTACCGTGTTGTCGGTCCGTCGATTGAATCATAGAAGATGTTAGTTGAAAGATGAAAAAAGATGCTAAGTTTGGCCTCACGGAGGCAGTCGACGGTTCGTCTATGATCGACGGACCGTCTAAAGGGTTGTCGATTAAAGTCGTGTTTTTGGACAACTTTCCTTATTTGAATTCCTTACAATTTAGGACAACATTTATTACAAATAGGGTGTAAAACCTCATTTTGGGGTTAGGTTCTATTACTACTTTTCTTAGTTTGTTTTTCGGTGATTGGGTTTTGCAACTTTAGCATTAATTCAAATATCCGGATTTGGTATTCAAGTGAATTCTTATTGTTTCAAGTTGAATTTCTGGATTTTCTTCGAATTAGTCAAAGTAAGTTCATGATGTATTGTTTATCCAATATGAATTGTGTTTTTCCATGCATGGGTAACTAAATCCACAACTAGGGTTGTGGGAACCATGGGTGATTAACAAAGTAAACTAGATTAATAACAATTCTCAAATAGGTCATTGTATGCATTGATAATTCTTTCGCTTGGAAGTCCTTTTAACGAGTTCACACATTAGAACTCGACTTATTTCTATATGATGGACCAAGGAGGTAGTTAATAGAAAAAATATTATCAACATAGATTTAGTGGGATACTATCTATAGGCTAGTTTCGATCGGTGCGAAGTAATAACTAACCCATACATCGAATATGAGGCTTAATATGAAGTAAAGGTAAGGGTTAGTAACTTAGACACACTAAGCCGGACAAAGTATGGGGTGTAACTCTCTAAATGTCGGACTAAGGATTTAGAGATACCTGACTTATCACTTTGTATGCAAAACACTTGGGAAGAATTGTTATAGCTAGGAATACGATGTTATGAACCTATGGGGAACACTTACACCCTAGTATCTCTCACGACTTGATAAACATCAAATATTTACGCCTGTTACTTGTTTTACTTAGCAATATTAAAAAACTTTCTTGTTTTATAAAATCCCCCCTTCTTTACCTATTTTCTCAAGGGACTTGACTAAATACAAGTAATCGTATATTGAAGTTAAATCTAAACAATTTTCCTTGTGGGATTGACCCCCACCTAATAGTTGGGTTCTTTACTTGATACGACCACTTATAGTTATTTAGGGAGGTGTAATTTGAGATTATCAAATTTTGGCGCCGCTGCCAGGAAAGTGGATTTTTTATTAACATTAATAACATTACTTTATTTTAGTCTACAATTTCCTAATTTAGTTTTTTTATTTTGTTTTTGTTTCTCTCAAGTCTAGGTCAAGTGTATGCCAAGTACACGGAGTCGAGGAACACCAATACTTCCATTTGATCCTAAATTAAACTGGACACTCCGAAGAATGAATAATCAGCAGAACCCAGCTAATCTAGGTTATGGGATGAACCGTCACCCTCCACCACCAGTTGATTCTCCCAATCAAGTGGTAGTGGAAAATCCAGTTGATGATGCATTGAGGATGAAACCTCCCATACCTTGACCTCAAGATTTATAATGGGGAAACATCAATATCACTGATTCTGATGGGCGTCTTGTCCTATCTTCTCTACCGCAGGATCACAAGTTCGTGGTAACTAGTAGTCTGTTGCAGATTCTCATGGTGAGGGGTTTTTCAAGGCTACCATCTGAAGGTCCCCATGCCCACATTGCCAAACTGAGGTCGGTGTGTAAGAGTTGTGTGGGGAGGTCAGACGTAGACATGAATTTCATCACGTTGAGAGTTTTTCCTCTATCACTGATGCGTGACGCCGTAATATGGTTTACTGAGTTGACCTATAATTCTATCTATACCTGGGATTAGTTGAGGGATGTGTTTCTAGCACGGTACTACTCGGTGTCCAAAAAGCTCCACAAAGATAGAGTGTACAACTTTGTGGCACTAACTTGGGAGTCGGTAAGTAGCTCTTGGGACATATATACTGCGTACGTGAGAGGGGTCCCAAACAACCGTATAGATGATTAGTCATTGAAAGAGTACTTCTATTGGGGACAATATGATAATAATAATGTAGTGATTGATACTATTGTGGGTGGTTCTTATGGTGAGTGCACATATGCAGATATCGCAGAGAAGTTGGAGAAAATCTCTCGCAACAATAAGGCTTGGAGCACTAGAAAGTTTGATACTGGGAGAAACACCTTTGCAGTGCAAGCTACACACAATCCAGCCACAGATAAGATTCGTGATGAAAAGACTCAAATGAGAACTGAGCTAGCGTTGACATTTAAACATGTCACTAGAGGTGTAAAGAAGGTAAATGCGGTGAAGTGCTTCACTAAACCAACACCACCAGTGGATGTCTACTATTATAAAGAGGATACTTATGCAGTGAATAATCAGACCGGGGGTTTCTGACCGAACGCCCAAGGCTCCAATCAGGAGTTGGCGTCAAGGTCAAGGAAGTCAATTCGGAACGATGGGAATCACAATAGAGAGGAATAGTATGTTAGAGATGGAAACTACAACCGCGATAACAACTTTAATCGCGTTAACTATGCTTACAGAAAGGATCAAAGTGGGCCCTATACTCCTCCTCAAAATCGGGTAGTTTCTCATACGGATGGTGGAGGTAGTATGGCGCGAGTTGAAGATATGTTGCAAAAGATGATGAGAAGGTTTGATGCTAGTGATGAGCATGCCAAGGAATTGATAGGTGATTTAGCTAATATTTCGCAAAAGGTGGATTCACATGCAGTCTTGATTCAACATCTTGAGTTACAAATGGCCTAATGTTCCACTACTGTGAACCCACGACAAACAGGCACTCTTCCTAGCAATACCATTCAAAATCCTTAAAATAATGGACATTGCATGGCTATCACTACTCGATGAGGTAAGCAAACTATTGATCCACCTATCGCGTCTGTGGTAGAAGATGAGATGAGAAAAGATGAAGAGGTGGTGGAAACTAATGGTGAATTGGTGGACAAAGCGGCAAATAAAGCAGATGTTCCCCATAAAGTGGTATCCATTCCTAGACCACCTCCACCATTCCCTCAGGGATTGGTGAAAAATACTAAGGATGGTAAATACTGGTGTTTTATCACTATGTTGAAGCAGTTTTCCATCAATGTCCCTTTCATAGAAGCTTTGGAAAGAATGTCTGGTTATACCAAGTTCATTAAAGATATGGTTACAAAGAAAAGATCGATTATTTTTCAGTATGATGATCGAGTGCAGCATTGTAGTGTTATCCCTACAAGGTCTTTTGTACAGAAGAAGAATGATTCGGGCGCTTACACTATTCCATGTACCATTGGAATACTACATTTTTCCAATGAACTATGTGATCTAGGTTCAAGCATAAATTTCACGCATCTTTCCATATATAACAAATTGGGTTTGGTAGACCCAAAGCCCACTGCATTGCGATTATTGATGGCCAATCTAATAGTGAAGAGGCTCATTGGTATACTCCACGATGTACTCGTGAAGGTGGATTCATTTATATTTCCGGTCAACTTAGTTATTGTTGACTATGAGGTGGACTTAGAGGTCCCTATTATTTTTTGGAGGTCGTTCCTTGCTATTGGTCGCACTTTGGTTGATATGGATAAAGGACATATGAAGTTTAGGTTAAACAATAAATAAGCAACATTCAACATTTGTAGATCCATGAAGTAGAGTGGTCAGCTTCAAACGATATCCAGTATATCCTACAGGGTTGAGAGTACGCCTAAGGTACAAATCGAAGAGCGCATTGATGTTAAATCACTAGCAGTAGTGAACATGAATTTTTAAAGTTCTAGTATTGAAGAGTATAGGTCTTTGGTTGCAACACTTAAATGAGGCAAATATCGGTCCAAACCAAAGAAATTAGAGATAGATATGAAGCATCGCGAGTCTCCACCTGCGAGAACATCTATTGAAAAGGCCCCAAAATTAGAGATTGAGGATCTACAAGCTCATCTAACGTATGTATTCTTGGGTAGAGATGACACTTTGCCGGTAATGATTGCACCTAATTTAAATGTGCAACAAGTTGTGTTTTTTGTGGAATTTTTAAGAGGTTAAAACGAGCCATTGGTTGGACGATTGTAGACGTTATTAGGATCCCTCCTAGTATTTATTCACACAAAATAAACTCATGCCCGATAACAAGTTAAGTATTAAGAACCAGAGGCGGTTGAATCTACCTATGCAAGAGGTAATGAAGAAAGAGATCATTAAGTGGTTGGATGCAAGAGTCATATATCATATTGCTGATAGTAGTTGGGTATTCCGTGTTCAATGTGGGGACAAAAGGGGGGAATGAAAGTAGTGTCCAATGCGAGGAACGAGCTTGTTCCAATAAGGCTGGTGACTGGATGGAGAGTTTGTATGGATTAGTGAAAACTTAATGCATGGACTGAGAAGGAACATTTCCCAATTCCCTTGATGGACCAGATGTTAGATAGACTCGTAGGAAAGGGATGGTATTATTTTCTTGATGGCATTCGGGTTACAATCAAATCACTATTCCCCCAGAGGATCAAGAGAAGACAACATTTACTGACCTTATGGAACATTCGCGTTCAAGAGGATGCCATTTGGGTTGTGTAATGTTCCGGCCACTTTTCATAGATGTATGATATCAAAATTGTCCTATATGGTGGAGGACACTATTGAGGTGTTTATGGATGATTTTTAACTAGTTGTCGACTCCTTTGATCAGTGTTTGAGTCACTTGGCCGAGGATCTCAAAAGATGTGAAAATTGCAATCTTATGCTAATTTTGGAAAAAATATCCCTTTATGGTGAAAGAAGGTATAATATTGAGCCATCGCATCTCACAAAAGGAACTAGATGTTGATCGAGCAAAAGTTGAAGTTATAGAGAGACTTCCTCCACCTATCTATGTAAAAGGTGTGAGAAGTTTTCTGGGACATGCGGCCTTCTATGAGAGGTCTATTAAAGATTTCTCAAAAATTTCACATCCTATGTTCAAATTATTTGAGAAGGAATGTAAATTCATTTTGATAAATCTTGTGTGAAGGCGTTTGTAGAGTTGAAGGAGAAGTTGGTGTTTGTGCGCGTAATTATTTCCCCAGATAGGAGTAAGCCATTTAAGGTTATATGTGATGCTAGTGCAGTTGCTCTTGGTGTGGTATTGAGAATAAGAAGGGATAAAATTCATTACCTCATCTATTATGCAAGTAAGTCTCTAAATGAAGCACAAAAGAACTACACTATGACTGAACAAGAACTCCTTGCGGTGGTATTTACTTTCAAAAAATTTCGCTCCTATTTGTTTGGCACGAGAGTCATAGTTCATACTAACCACTCCGCTTTGAGGTATTTGATAGTAAAAGAAAGATACGAAACCAAAGTTGATTAAATGGGTGCTACTACTGCAAGAATCTGATTTTTAGGTGAAAGATAGAAAAGGGACAGAAAATCAACTTGATGATCACTTGTTTAGATTGTAGGATGAAGCTATACGAGAGTTGGGTTAAAAGGCTGAAATTGATGATACCTTCTCTATTGAGAATTTATTGGTCGCTTCTTATGATTTGATTCCATGGTTTGCCGATTATGAGAATTATCTGGCTAGTGATATAGTCCCATCAGACTTCTCGTTCCATCAAAGGAAGAACTTCATACATGATGTGAAAAATTTCTTTTGGGATGATCCTTACTTATACCGGAGTTGTTCTGATGGGCTTATTTGTCGTTGCGTGCCGGAAGTGGAGATGCTAAGTGTTTTGGAGGCATGCCACTCATGCCTGTTCGTGGGCATCATAGTGATATCTGGACTGCCCATAAGTTTTTGCATTGTGGGTACTATTGGCCATCCATTCACCAAGAAGCTCATGAGTTTTCCAACACCCATGTGATAGGTGCCAATGAGATGGAGGAATTTCTAAAAGGCAAGAGCTCATTTTAAATCCCATTCTAGTGATTGATTTGTTTGATGTATGGGGCCATAATTTTAAGGGCCCATTTTTGAGTTCTCATGAGATGAAATATATACTTATGGTGGTGGACTACGTGTCAAAATGGGTGGAAGCCATAACTCTTTCTAATTATGAAGGGAAGACTATCACCGCGTTCTTTAAAAAGAACATTTTTTCAAGATTTGGCGCGCCTAGGGCCATTATAAGTGATTGGGGATCTCACTTTTTGCAATAATTTGTTCAAAGGGCTATTGGATAAATATGGGGTTCGCCACAATGTGTCCACTCCCTACCATCCACAGACTAGTGGGCAAGTTGATGTGTCAAATCGAGAGATCAAGCAAATTCTATCAAAAATGGTAAAGGCTAATAGAATGGATTGGTCAAGGAGGCTTGATGATGATTTTTGGGTCTATCAGACTGCATACAATACTCCTATAGGTATGTGTCCATACAAACTTTTATGTGGGAAGGCTTGTCACTTGCAAGTTGAGTTAGAATATAAGGCCATGTGGGCAATGAAGAGAATGAAGATGGATTAGAATAAAGTAGTGTAACAAAGACTTAATGGGTCTAATGTTCATGATGAGTTTTCCCTAAAAGCATATGAAAGTTCAGCCATCTACAAAGAGAAGATGAAGAAGCACCATGACCAAAAGAATGAAAATTGAGAATTTGAGGATGGGGACTTGGTGCTGCTATTCAATTCTAGGCTACACTTGTCTCCAGCAAAACTCATGTCCAAGTGTATAGGGCCATTCTTTTTTACTAAAGTGTTCCCACATGGAGAGGTTGAGTTGGAGAACAAGGAGGGTGCAAAGTTCGTTGTCAACGGGCAAATAATAAAGATCTACCTAGGGCATGCGGAGAGTGTGCATGAAGTGATTGAGGCATATCACCTTAATAAAATCTGAGTAATCAAGGATCTTGTGTCGTGACGCGATGCAAAATTAAGCGCTTCTTGGGAGGAAAACCAAGTTGTATCCTCTAGCCAACAATTGGTTTTTCTTTTCTTTGTAGTAATAGTTGCATTCTCCTGTTTCGTTTTTGTTTTACTCATCTTCATGCATTATTTTTTTAGTATTTTTGCTAGAGATTAGTTTAGGGTCCGTGTCACAAAAGTGTCCATAAAAACATACAAAAATAATAGCTTAATGGGTGTTCCATGTGAAAGGACCAAAACCAAGAATTCTGCAGAAAATGGTCTAGTGCAAAGATCTACGGAGCCAATCGACGGGAGATCATCCAATCCATAGACCGTTGATGGGGTCCGTAGATCCCAGGTATATCTAGAAATTTTGTCAAAGTCTGTGTGCAATCGACGATCCAATCGACGATACGTCAACTAACTTATGGACCGTCGATGGGTGTCATCAGTCCATAGAAACAGTGACCCGACCCGACCCAGCCGGCTATATTAAAAGAAAACTTTCATTAACATCCAAAAATATTTTCAAATTCATTCCCAACCATTTTGCGCCCCTTATTCCCTTCCTTTCCCATTAATTTCCCATATCCTTCCTTTCAACTTTCATCAGAATCCCCAAATTCTTCTAAACTACCACAACCTTCTCCTCCCCAAATTCTACTTCGTCTCTCATGTTTTTACAAGTCGGTGTTCAAAGACAAGCACTTAGGTTGTTGAGAAGATCACCCACTCATCCACTCATTACTGTTTTCAATTAATTTAATTCCCTTTGCTTTATAAATTTTTATTCATTTGCAGTTGGAAACGAAAAATTAGAATGTGGGTCTTGACTCAGGGATGCAAGTGTATGTGTTTGCTTGTTAAAAATGGGTGATACGTCCCTTTTAATGATAGAAAGTTAATGGGTAGGGGTGTAATCTATTTAAAATATAATTGTTTCCCTTTTGACTTAGAGTTTGATAGCATCGTAGAAATCGAGATTGAACCTTGCAACATTGAAGCCCTAAGGATGAAGAATTGGTCTTGTAGTTGTTGTAATATATTGGGAAAACTTATAAGGTCCTAAAAGGTGTATAAATGTGCTGATATAAACAAGGTATGAAAGTTGTCCCTGTCCGACAGCACGAGACCCCGTTGATGGATCGTCAGCTGATCAACCGGCCATCAATGGGGTCTTTTGATTGATCCACCCCAAAATTGCTGAACTGTGAGACGACATAAGTGGACTATGATCCTCGATTGATCGACATGACGTTATGTACGTTCGTCGTTTTTGACTGAAACTCTAATGTGTGAGAGATTAAAATTTGTTTTAAGTGACAGACGATGGAAGTGGACTATAGTTCATCGATGGATCGATGGGCTATTTTGCACGTCCGTCGTTACCAACTAAGAGGTCTGCTGAATGAAAACTAAAAAAATTTCCCAAGTTTGCAATGATGTCACTATTGATAGACCATCAATAATGCCCGTCAACCAGTACTGTAGTTTTGCACTGAACTATGATTTGTGTTCTATTTTTCTTGTTTGATTGTTTTGTGTGTTTAATAAGATTTTAATAAGCCTAATAAACAATTTTCCAGGTACATATGGCCCCCGAATTGGAAATCATCTATTCTAGGGGCGAGACCTATTCCATGGCACCATCCCGTCAGATGATTGGCATTTTCGACGATGAGCGGTATCTTGAATATGTGCCCCAGACATCGGGAACCCTACACAAGCTAGAAGATTCACTCGGGGGACCCCAAAGAAGATGGATTCCAGCGAAGTCACTACCTCCTAGTCTGATGAGGATTGCACACAGACCAGCACACTGTCTAGATCTACTTCGGGTTCTTAATGAGCGTGTGGCTATGAAGCGATATCAGGTTCAGAGTCGTCCTATTCTACAGGTTCGAATGAGGCCAATTCCTCCGGTTCCGGATCACTTAGAGACACTCACGCAGAGGTGGATGCCGCCATGCCTTGTCTAATGAGGCTCATATCTCGGAGTCTCCTCCGGCACACAAGGATGATATTTGTGCACCGGTTGGTGATGAGCCAAATTGGTGGTGCGTTAATGGTTAGAATCAGGTCTATAGGTACGCAAAGTTGTTGAATGGAAATATGGTGATGTCTTAGTTGATAAAAGTCGAGTGGAGAGTTCCTATAGGGAGTCTTCACATAGTGTCTGATCTACATAGATTATTTACCCACCACAGGCTTGAGTGGATGTCTAGGAGTCTGGGGTCATATAGCTAGGAGGTTGTAAGAGAGTTCTACGCCTCAAATATGGAAACTCTTAGAGGTTCTTTGTATAGGTGGGTATACCCTACCAAACAGGACCCACCCACAGATGTTCTAGTTCCAGTCTCTCGGGTGGACATTTCTCCTACTTCCATCCGCCGCTTCCTGTACAGTGTTCCCACTAGTGCTTTGCGGGATCCCCTCACTCCGGAGTTGGACTTTATGTAGAATTTGTTCAAGAGTGGACAGCTAGCAGAGATAAGAGAGAGTCCACAAGGAGGTGGATTGCAAAATAGATGTCCATTGACGGTGAGGGAGCTGACTGGGTCTTGGACCCAAAGGCCTCATCAGAAAGGCAAACATCACTTTCAATATCCAAGTTCTTCTGGCGTTAGTCCGCCACCTCCTATCTTCCACGGCAGTAGATAACATTCTTACATTGGGTAGAGCGGTATTGGTTACAGCATTGGTGGTCGGGTTGGAGATAATTTCGCAAAGTTATTGATCTCGCTGATACATGAGAGGGCTTTTAAGACCTCTACTACTTACCCATTCACCTTTTTTGATCTTCAAGTTATGAAGGGATGATAGACTGCCCATTTAGCACAGTGATGCCCTCCGTACTCCGACCGGGACTTTGGATAATGGTCTCATCAGGGATGAGGCAATGTGGCTACACCTCGGAGAGGGCCTAGAGTTAAGTTGCAACCGCTGAGGAAGAATATAGCAGATACGGTAGAGCTAGACATAGGGGATGATCCTGCCAATTAAGAGCCTACTGAGACCACCCTAACTGAGTTTGCCCGTGGCACTAGTAGAGCACCCAGTTTCTCCCTGTAAACTTAACTGTGTGTAGCACCGGTCACGAGAGTTGGGGTCCAGAAGTTAGAGGCCTAGAAGGCCACCTTGATGAATCATATCAAGCCTCGAATGATGAAATCTATTACCGAGGCTGAGGACCGGATTTAGAATAGGGTGACCCATCAGACGGAGCAGAAGATTGAGGCGGTTCACAAAATTTTTGATGCATTTGAGTTGGGAATTCTTCCACGTCCAGCCACCACCATTTACTTGACTACTATTCAGGAGTTTGTGGCGAGTTTCTAAGTGGATATTGGCAGTATCCTCGAGATGAGGGAACACGAGACCGAGACTGCACCAGTTGAGCTAGCGGAGGACACAGTGCTTGCAGCACTATTCACAGCTCTACTGTACCGCAACCTTAGCCACGGAGCATGCAAAGAGGCATCGTTCCAGCCACACCATTAAGGGAGAGGATGCTCGTGCAAGGAAGAAGGAGCGTGTGATTCTTGAGACTGCGAGGAGAGCCTCGTTGATTAATGAGGAGACTCATCAGATGAGGGCTCGAGAGTGGACTGTTGGGGCATGTAGTTCTTGATTTGAGGCGGTTAAGAGGTAAACCACTGAAGGTGCGGAGATTGTTGTGGGAACCACTAAAGGTTTCCCTACTACAAATGTTGTGGGTTCAAATAAATCAGACCCGCCTTCATGTTGATCTTCGGTGCTATGAACCTCAAGTTTTCTTCTACTACCACCCTGTCTTTCATACTTTTTATGCATTGGGGACAATTGCATTGTTTTTTATTAGGGTTGGGGTAAATTGAAAGTGACTCTTACGGTGAAGTCTGAGTAGCGCAACTCATGATCCTCTCTTAGGGGTTTTCTTGCCTATGTTCTTTTGCCCCAAGAGACTAATTACTTTCTTATTGAACCGACATGTTGTAACTTGTACAAAGTATGAAAGTGACCTATGAATAAAGATGTCTAAGCATAAATGATATCCATTTAAATTAAAGTGCTTGGATGAAAAGGTATAAAGTAGTTTGAATGTGTTGTCTTTAATCATGACATAGAGATGCAACCACTTCATAACCCTCAATCTAACACTCAAACTAGGTGTCCAACAATCTGATAGGGTAGAGAGGTGTGAAGAGAGTGTGAGGAAGTTTGATTGTTCCACCGTTTGTACCTAGCTAGAACTTGCCCGGTTAGTCCTTCAAAAGGAATATGCCTTAGACAACTAGGAAAGGATCATAGTCCCTTGTTCAAAGTAATAAAGATCTATCCTAATGTAAAGTGAACCAAATGAAATTTTTATCCCTTTTTTATCCAAATATGTTGATCCAATAATAGAACATTATTTTCTTAACCAACTCACCTTCCCTGGTGTAATGTGTTGGGCTTGGTCCCTCCTTTGACATGTGCGCCTCAATATAGGCAAAAAGCATAAGTTGAGGTAGGCTAATACACAAACTAACCTCTTCTTGGCCATGACCCAACCATGGGTAATGTGTACCTTGACTTATGACAAAGCCTTAAGTTGAGGGTAGCTATTATGAGTGATGACCCGAAATGTTGATATGAAAAGAGTAGTGTGGAAAAGAAAAGGAAAAATGATCAAGAGAAGTGACTCTATAAACATTATCAATTAAATGAAGAAAAAAAAAGAAATAAAATATATGTATGATGTTGATTAAAAAGATGTAAGAGTCATTTCCACAAAGAACAAAGGAAAAATCAAGGCAAAGATGACAAGAAAAGAAAAGGTAGGCATAATATATAATGAAAGAGGTAGGACGCTTAGCCGTAATGTAAAGGATAGCAAAAAGTCACTAAAATGTACCCTTATGTACCATACCGGACCCTGACCCTATGTTAAAAGACAAGAAAGTCTTATCGTGATCCTAAGAGTCTAATGTGGTGGATTAAAGAAGTGGAAATAAGGGCAAGCCTATGAAGAAATGTACTAACTAGGTGTGAATTTGTTTTGAGCGTGAGTGTTGAATAATCATCTTTACTCAAAGTTAAAATCACTATGCGAAAAAAAAGGATATCTTTTGAAGTGAGGGCACTAGTTGCAATATCAAAAACTTTGTACCTTGGCGAGAGGACAAAGAGTAGAAGTATCGGTGCATGGTGAGTTTATGTCATGGTAAGATCCACATGAGTGATATTATCAAGCCTAAGAGTAAAAGCATGAACTAAAGCAACAATCATGTTGGGATTGATATCCATATGATTGCAAAATCTTAAACGAGGATACTTTCGTAGGAAGTGTTGTGTTTGAGTCATAGTACGTCGCTTGAGGACAAAAAATTAATTTAAGTTGAAGGTGTTGATGTATTGTGGTTTCATGGTACTTTCAATGTTTTTTCCTTAAGATTGGTGTTTGTCTAGAGCCTTTTTGTAGATGTTTTAATATGTTTTTATCTTTGTTTAGCAGGAAAAGTGTCCAAGACCAAAATGCAAAAGGAAGCTGAGACTTATTGCAGAGGTGATCCACAAAGGCCATTGATGTCTTGTCGTTACATCGACGGACAATAGATCGTGACCGTCGACTGAAAGTTCTAGAGAAAACTGGGGAAATCTGAGCATGTGTGGGGCTATGGAAGGATCAACGGTCCTTCTATAAATAGACGGACTTTCCAATTAAATCGTCGATCAAATCAGAGAAAGTCCCTGTACTCGAAGTTGAAGAAAGTGTAAGTATGGAAAGAAGAAAGGCATCAACAGATCGTAGATATATCGACGGACCATGTTGGTTGTCCATCGATTGAATCAGAGAAGATGCCAGTTGAAGGATGAAAAAAGATGCTAATTCTGGACTTACGAAAGTAGTCGACAGACCGTCTTTAGGGGTCGTCGATTGAAGCCGCGTTTTTGGACAACTTTCCTTAATTGAATTACTTTTTAATTTAGGACAACATTTTTTTATAAATATGGTGTAAAACCTTGTATTTGGGGTTGGATTCTGTTACTACTTTTCTTAGTTCATTTTTTGGAGATTGGGTTTTTCAACCTTAACATTAATTCAAATTTCCAGATTTGATTTTCAAGTGAATTCTTATTGTTTCAAGTTAAATTTCTGGATTTCTTCGAATTTCTCAAAGTAAGTTCATGATTTATTTTTCATCCAATATGAATTGTGTTCTTCTATGCATGGGTAATAAAATCCACAACTAGGGCTGTGTGAACCATGGGTGATTAACAAAGTAAACCTAGATTAATGGTAATTGTCAAATAAGTCATGGCATGCATTGTTTGCTTTTTTTTAACTGGCTCCTTCTTCTTTGTCAACGCTACTAAGGACCTATAGGTTTGCATACTTTAATTATTAAAGATAATGAGAATGGGTATTCAAACAAAAAAGGAAAATCCCTACATAGTTTCGCAAGCCTTTGTCATTATCAGTAAACTAAGAAGGTCCTGAGGCCCCCTGCGATTCCATAAATCTGAGGATCATTCTGCAACAAAAGGATGGTTCTCTATGCATTTCATTTTTTATAATTCTTTCGCTTAGAAGTCTCTTTAATGAGTGCACACATTAGAACTCTCTTTATTGGTATTTGTTTGACGAAGGAGGTAGTTAAGAGGAAAAGAATGATCAACATTGATTTAGTGGGATACTATCTAATAGACTAGTTTCGATTGGTGCGAAGTAATAACAAAGTCATACATCGAATATGATGCTTAATATAAAGTAAAGGGAAGTGTTAGAAACTTAGACATACGTAGCCGGACCAAGGTATGGGGTAAAATTCTCGAAATGTCAGATCAAGGATTTAGAGATGCCCAACTTATCACTTTGCATTGAAAACAGTAGGGAAGGATTTTTATAGCAAGGAATACGGCGTTATGAACATATGGGAACCCTTACACCCTATTTTCTCTCACAACTTGATAAACACCAAAGATTTACGCTTTTTATTTGTTTTACTTAGCAATACTAAAAGACTTTTGTTTCACAAATTCCCCCCTTTTTGTTACCTATTTTTTGAAAGGAGTTGACTAAATAGAAGTAATCGAACATTGAAGTTAAATTTAAACCAATTTCCTCGTGGGATCGATCCAAATCTAATAGCTGGCTTTGTTACTTGATACGACCACTTATACTTCTTTAGGGAGGTGTAATTTGAGCGTATAAGTAATCCCTATAAATTAGTCCTTCTCAACCCATCAAGGTTATTATATTATCTGCAATAATTCAAATTTAGGGAAAAGAGGTGAAACAAATTTATGACTAACGCTTCTTGTTCTCTATGTGATGGTATCTTTCGCATAATTTATATGACCTTAACAATATCTATGTATGATTATCAGGTTAAAGATAATGATATATATTGCTAAAGTATATAATCTTATATCGGAGACATGGGGTTTATTTCAAGTGGTTAGTCATAGCATTCCAATATCATGATGAAATGTTGCGAGGAGAACGAAAATTTTTTGAGAAAGATTTCGAGATTAAGAAACAATATTACACTAGAGATATCACAAAAAAGGTGGTTCATTTAGGAATTTTTATTTGTATAGCCCTTATGTTCTAGCTGCTAATAGTCGTTTGATCCAGAATCCTCTAGTATAACCCTCTTCCTCATCACTTGTCCAACCTTCCATGGACACAAAACCTTCCCTTGTATCCTCTATCTCTACAGTGATGCCTAGTCATACCCGTCCTAACCAACTTGGCTCTGATACTAATGGTATGGACGGACCGAGTCAGGGGATGAAATGCTAAGGAAATTTGGGCAAAGTAACAGAAGGGAGCAAAAACAAGTAAACACTTAAAAACATAACTTTAAGAAAACTAAACTTTTAAAAACAAGGAAGAACAAGAAAGTAATAACAAAACCTAAATATGTCACGACCCAAAACCGAGCCGCGACTGGCACCCACACTTAACCTACTATGTGAGCGAACCAACCAATCTAAACCCAAACATATTGGATAAAATACAATGCGGAAGACTTAAACTCATTATATAATTCAAACAAAATAACTTCTAAAATTTATAACTCATTATCCCCAAAATCTGGAAGTCATCATCACAAGAACATCTATGATCAAATTACTAAACTAAGAGTATTCTAAGAAACTAAAATACATAAAAAGCTAGTCCATGCCGGAAATTCAAGGCATCAAGACTTGATGAAGAAGATCCAGTCCAAGCTAGAAGCATTAGCTCACCCTGAAGTCCGGTGTATTGAAGACTGGCTAGAATTACGGTTGCGTTGAAGACGACGGCGCGTTTGCTGCACTCCACAAATAACAAAGAAAGAAACAAACAAGTACGGGTCAGTACAAAACACGGGTACTGAGTAAGTATCATCGGCCAACTCAAAATAGAAAACAGTATATATCAGTTAATATCATAAATCGACTACAATACTCAACATGTAGCAACAACAAGTACCATAATCATCAATAAGTACCACCAAGTTCATCCAGGAGGACTCAAGCCTCCGTGCCATACTCATTTGGGAATTAGGTTCATTATGTTGAGTATATTAACATCTTTCAAGATTCATTATCTTTCTTCCTCTTGTGTCGGTACGTGACACTCCGATCCCCTACTACTATGTGTCGGTACGTGACACTCCGATCCCCTAATCTACGTGTTGGTTCGTGACACTCGATCCCCTAATACTATGTGTCGGTACGTGACACTCCGATCCCCTAATTCTACGTGTCAGTTCGTGACACCCGATCCCTTAATACTATGTGTCGGTACGTGACACTCCGATCCCCTAATTCTATGTGTCGGTTCGTGACACCCAATCCCTTAATACTATGTGTCGGAACGTGACACTCCGATCCACTAATACTATGTGTCGGAACGTGACACTCCGATCCACTAACATCATTCTATCAATTCATCAAGCCTTCTCTTATACCAAGGCATCATCAATCTCATTACTTTAGTTCATCAAGCCTTCTTTTATATTAAGGCATCATCAATCCCATTAACAAAGTGAATTAGGGTTTTCTTTCAAGATTTGGGATTCAATAGATTCATCATGCTTATTTTATCACAATCACATAATCATATTCATGCAAGCATACAATTAAGCATATAGATAGGTTTACAATACTACCAATACATATCATTCGCTATTAAGAGTTTACTACGAATAACGTAAAACAAAACCATAACCTACCTCCACCGAAGATTCGTGATCAAGAAAGAAAATTCCCAAAGCTGCGTTTTTCCTCCCTCTCGATCGTTCCTCTCTCTCTCTCTCTCTTTGTTCTTTTTATTTTTCTTATTCAAACCCTCTTTCTTTTACCCTAATTAGTATATAATTAAGTATAAAAGATGGCAATAGTAACCCACTAATTAACTCAAAGTTACCTCTTTTATCCCCCAAGAAACTGAGTTATTAATGTTAACCCACGAAATTTGTAATTATAGCAGGAATAGTCCAAAACGCCCCTTTAAAACTTAACCAGAAATCCAACTCTGACTGGGATTACGCAACCTGTGACGGCCCGTCGTGCCTGTGACGGCCCGTCGTGCCTGCGACGGTCCGTCCTGCAGGTCGTCGCAAAGATCAGAGACTCCATTTTCACTAAAGAGTCTGTGACGGTCCGTCACGCCTGTGACGGTCCGTCCTGCACTTCCGTCACGACGTTCAGAGAATCGTTCCCTGTACCAAATTCTCAAGAGTTGAAGTGTTTTGAAACGGGGGCTCACGACGGTTCGTCGTACCTGTGACGGTCCGTCCTGCAGGTCCGTCACAGAGTTCAGAGAGTCGATTTCAGTACTCAGATTTCAGAATTCCTAAGTGTTTTGGAACGAGACACCCTCGACGGTCGTGTCCATGACGGTCCGTCGTGGTGTCCGTCGTCTCAGCCAGTTTTTCCAGAAATAAAATCTGCTGATCAAAACGACTAAATAGGTCGTTACAAAATATTAAAACATGAAAATAATTAAATAGTAGTAAAGAAGATACAATCACAAAAACTTTTATTGATTATGGGAAAGGAGAGAAAACATTGAAGATGGAAATGGAAGTGGAAATGATGGGGGGAATGGAAAGAATTGTAGAGAGGTTTCAAAGTCGTATAATTTTGAATTCCCTTTATTGATACAAGTTGAAAGCCTTAAATAGGCCTCAAAAGTACTAACTAATCTAACTAATTATGCTATCTATTTTATATGTGTGCATAATATAATACACATAATTCCTTTTAAACAAAATTACTAACTATTACAAATAACTGATTATAATTGTATGTGTCTTGGAATAGATGTCACGTAGCTGGAACTACTTACATGTAGCCTTCACTGCATATTTATTTTCTTTTCCTCAAAACTTATCTGCAAAACTAGATCTTGTTATTTGGTCTTTTTATACTTTGTGGGTTTGGACTCTTGTTCCTGCGGGGTCCACATGTTTGCTTATTTTTTGACATAATAAATGTTATCACATGCTTGGGTTATTCTTGTCTTCGTTGAAGATGATACATATGCACATTACTTTTTTAAGTGGTATGTGAGGATGTAGAGTCTAATGATTACATTATCTTTTAATATAGGTAGTTTTGTTAAAGATAAGGCTTCTTCCAGCCTTCTTTTTAATTGTTCTTTTCAAATGTCGAATTTCCTTTGCGATGAAGAGCTGACGACTAATTTGTTATCATAAGAAAAGTTCTTTCTCTCTTAATAGTCAAGATAACGAGCAAGAAAGTTGATGTGCTAAGAAGCAAGGTCTTTCATGAAAAATTTATAATTTTCCAATAAATATATTACATGATATTTCGATGTCCATCCTTTAATTTTGATATTCTTAGTCAGGTATTTATCCTTCCAACTTAATGAATCTTGATGTACCAACTAAAAATATAAGATATATTTTTTAAAAAAAAAGAACTTACACCATTTAATATTTTTTGGGAGTATATGGATATTTTTCTCTACCCAGAACCTTTAAACCGTATTAAAATTTTTGTGATAATGCCCGTTTATTCCTCCAAACTGGATCCATTATTAATAAAAAGGGATCGTTGCATTTTTCATATCTTCTTAATATTTAACGAACCAAGTATTGGTATTTGGTCAGAGATACAAAATTATACCAAGATGCCTTGTAATCATACCAATTATACGTCTAGGGATGATAAGATGTTGATAGCGGAATGAGGGTGAATCTTTAAAATTGAATATTATCTGGATCATTCTTATCTGTAAATTTATGCTCAATCCGCACAGAAAGAGTATATGTTAATATAAACTCATAATACCTTCGGGTTCGTAGTGGATTCTCGGTTTCCACAAAATTCCGATTAGTAACACAATTTCAGGAGGTCGGGAACTCCAAAAGAATTCATATTCTTTATGAAGCATCATGATAGGAAGTACCCGCAAAATTGTAATTGGAAAATTCTTTTTATTTGACTGAGTAACTTTTTCCTTATTGTTGTCAGCGTAGTTTGAACCACTGCCTCTGAGTACGTTTCTGGTGGTTTCATTTCATAACTATCTTTTGTTTGGACAAAAATACATGATGATGAAGGTGTATATAATGATCATGAGTTAGGTTTTGGCAAGTTTTTAAATTCCTCCAGGACAGAGTAGCAATTCTCTAAATTTTTATCGCCTTCTTTGAAGGGATTTTTCTTTTTATCTTCTTGTTTGAAGGGCTGTAGTGGGAGCCTCAGAGGCCTTATTTCCGGTACTGCAGGTCTCATTATTTCCCTGTTGAAAATTCTCTTCTCAAAAAGTCAAGGAGATAATTGTTTTCTCCTTTTATAAATTCTATTTTAAATTAAAAGTTAGTAAATAATGCTTGAATTTAGAAAAATTAAATACGAAATTACGTTTTCAACTTCCGTTTTCAAACATATTTGGACGCATACACTCAATTATTAATGAAAAAATATTATTTATTTAAATCATCTTGAAATTTGGTAAAACATAGTACTTTAACAAAATTTACCTTTATAATAGTACTATAATTTTATTGAGTGTCATTTTACAATCCTCAAGCGAATCTCACTATTTTTTTAGTGGACCGTGCATAAATTTTTTGTTGAAGTATGCCTCCATACCCTATATCGAGGCATCTGTTTGTACTTTCATAAGAGCCTCTGGGTGTGATAAAGCTAGACTTGGGAGTTTTTGAAGTATTATTTTTATTTTTTGGACTCCACTAGTATGCTCTAATCCACATGGCTCTTGATTTTTTTTTTAAGGGCTGATAAAGAGGCTTACAAACCTGTCTAATACTAGGAATAAAATTAGCAACATAATTGAGACTTCCTAAATATCTCTTGAGTGGTGTTTTATTTATTAATTCATCCAGAAATTTTGATGAGAACTCTATGGCACTTCAAATGGGTTTATAGGTTCCTTGATATAAATCATAGCGAAGGAATCTAATGGAAATGTGGAATAATTAAATATTTTTAGCACTTAATATTAAACCATTTTTCTTAACAACCTTTAAAAAGGTTTGGAGCTGCTTAAACCATTGATGAATATCTTCAAAATATATTAATACATCATCTATGTAGAGACTATGGAAATATGACTATGCTGATTCAATATATTATTCATGATATAATAAAATTCCGACGAAGCCTTTTTTTGTCCGAAAGTCATTACATTCCATTCTTTTTGTCCAAAAGGGATATTGAAGGTTTCCTTATATTTGTCTTTTTTTTTAATTGTATCTGGAAAATCCTTGATCAATGTCAATTTTTATATAAATATTAGCTTTATATGTTTTCCTAAGAACATCGCGTTTGTTAGGTATGGAATACCTAATCCATTAATACCTTATAAGAGACTTATAATTGATAACTAGCTTTGGAGCACCTATTTCCTTTGTGGCACTATTATTAACATAAAAGGCCGAGCAAATCTAAGGTGACTTGGATGGTCTAATAATACTTTTACAAAGAAAGTCATTAATTTCCTTTTTACAATATTCCATTAATTCGTAGTTCATTTGACTCGGTATTGCCTTAGTGAGGATGATATTTTCATCATATCCCTCAATATAAGGTAATTCAACAACATGTTTTTCCTTTCCAACAATGTATTAGAAAAATCTAAACAAACTTCTTGATCGTTCTATATCATCTTGTAAGCTTTTAATTTTAGCTTCTACTTCTGGAGTTTTAAAACAAGAGTGAATTCTTCTTTTCTTGATATCATCTCGTAAATAATTAATTTGTTTTGAGAGTAGATTCATTCAAATTATCTTCTGACTTTTTATATGGTCACTTTCCTTTTTGGATATACTATTTAAATATGGGAAAATAATCTTTTTTTTCTTAAGGTAGTGGTGTGAATTCCATCTATGGTAGGCATATATGGTTTTAGTTTTGTTATAAAGGGAGTGTCTAATATTATTTCTTCATTTAAGTCTATTATTTCTTCATTTAAGTCTTTAGTTATTACAAAATCATTTATGGAACAAAATCCATAGTTACATATATGCCCCTTGTGGAGTTTATAATTTTTTTTAAGTCTTCTCCTTTTACCTAGAATAATCGAGTAATACTTTTTTCAAGTTACTTAGTAGGGATAGTTCCTTCAATGATGTAACTTTGATCTGCACCAGTCTCTAATAAATCAATTTTTTGGATAAAGTAATTTTTATTTATAACTAAAGTAATGGTTATATCTATGGGCTTTAATTACTGAGATAGTATGTACTTGTAATTTTATCATTTGAGTTATTTCTAATGGTTTTTTATTGGAAATTTGGATTTTGGGGTGGTGTTTCTTCAAAAGTGTTAAATTTTTGTTTAATTTTTTGAAGTTCTTTCTTTACATGCATTAATTAGGTTTGAAGATCATGAAGTGTTGTTTCTTTTGTTCTCTATTTGTCATACTAAAAGGTTTAATAATGTGATTATTGGTTTGTTGATTAAGAATTATATCCTCACTTAAATATTTTTTCTTTTACTTTGGATCTTCAATTTGCAATCATATCAAAGAAAACCTCTTTATTATTACTGTTAATGACATTGATGGAGTGGTTTTGGCAGGTGCAAACTGCACCCTCACATCCATAGTCGGCCGAATTATTACTTTCATAACTATATCTCATATTACATTGCTCATCTCTACTAGTATTTCCTTTGAAATTATCGTGATTCTTATTACGAATTGAGTATAATTTATTTACAATATTAACTTCTAGTTCTAACCTATTTATCTTATCCTTCTTTTTGTTAGGGGCTTGATAATCCTCTGCATGGTGTCCGGGTTTGCCAGAGTTCCAACATAGTATTAGTTTCGTTAATACCTAATCTAGCTTTTATTTTGTAATAATGGGATTTTTCATGTTTACCTCTATAACTTTTACTATGATGTTTAGCCTTTTTTAATTGATTTTTCAATTTCATATATCTAGTAATATTTTCAATATTTATGAGATCAACATATGTAAATTATTTATAAGAGATTTTTGTTTTAAACTTATCCTTAATGTGCCAGTAAATCCAACTGTAATTAAAGTAGTTGATTGTTTATATAATAAATTTTTCATTTTTTATGTCGTAATGGTTGTTCATATTTTATGTAGTTTATTATAAATTTTATGCTCCGTGATTCCATCAATATTTCATTTAGTTATTCTCTTCCTGAATGCGAAATATGAGATAGACACTCATTTTCTCTATATATTCGGAAACCAAGGTTCCTTATAATAATTCTTTTTTGTAGAATAATGAGAGCTTAATTTATTAATATCATTATCATTGTTTTCAGATAAGGAATTAATATTAGTAATTTTTAATTTGGATTTTAGTTTTTTATTAATTGTTATAAGATCATCCATTATTTAAAACTTCTCTTGAAACATAGGGAATTTTTTATTAAAAAATTCTGGTAGTTTAAATATTTGATAAGTTTCTAGTTTTTATTTTTATCCTTAAAAATTGATTTATTTTGGGATCTTCTTTAGTATTGACTATCTTTCTTGTAAAGGTGAAGCAGTAACAATTCGACCATCTATGGATCGACTAATTTCTTCTAAAGGAGGAATTTTTTATTCAACAACCTTATTATTAGTAGTATATCATTTATTAACAAGAAATTTTTAACACTCATTTTGGTCGTCCAATTTCCCTAAGTTTTACAATCATTTAAAAAACTCTAAATTACATTTAATCTTTTCATATCACTAAATCATTTAGTTCTAAAGCTTATTCTTTGTGATAAAGAATACTTTTGTGTATACCACTATTTTTAATGGATTTTTCTAGACTAGTCCAATGTATATATAAATAATTAATATCTGGTTCAAAAGGTTCATCTAAACTAATCAAGCCAATACAATTTTTAACCCTTTTGATAGATTTGACAAACAAGTATTTTTACTTATCATTTTATTACCCTTTATGGTTGTCACGACCCGATCTACACCCAGGACGTGACCCGCACTCAAGAAGCAATGTTTGTCCCCAAGTTAACCCTCTTCTTGGCTGATTACAAATGGAAGACTAACTTAAGAATGCAAAAGCTTAGAACATAATAATATTCATGAAACTGAAATACAAAACTTAAACTCAAATGAAAACTCTAATTAATATATTATATTCAATTTTTCATAAAATAGGCAACTTAAATCTTTTAAACATTTAATAATATAAATGATTAGTACAGACTCCTAAAATATACTGACATTCTATGAAGCCTCTAATTGATAATGATGGAAGTCGGGATAAGACCCATGACCTCCTAACTAAACTAAAAAGTAAATGAAATCCTCTGGAAGAAAGGAGGTTCACCATAGGTAACTCGAACTCTCGGATGTATCAACAAAGCCCTTGTCGATGATCCTGAAAAGCTGTGATTGCATCATCAAAAGATGTAGGCCAAATGGCTCAGTACGTGGAATATATGAGCATCTAAGGGGAATTATAAAGTATAAAATAAGCTTGAAACTTGAATAAAAAAGAAACATAGTTACCTCTTTTCAAACTCACTCAACTCAACTAACTTAAGAATAAGGTACTCAACACCAGAATTGGATACTAAAACTTCCAAGATATGATACACGACTCAATGAAATACATATTACTTAAAGATACTCAACTTAAGGTACTTAACTCGAAATACTCAAGTCCTGATAATGAAATCATTTCGATATAAAAAAGTTTAAAACAAATTCAATATAAAGAAAATTGTTTTAAAACATGATGTCAACTGTATGTATATAATAAGGATACAACATAACTCTAAAATGTATATGAAAATACAAATAAATTATGTACATAAAAATACAATTACTTTTGTGGTATTTTCTCTATTCGAAAATCATCACTTAAGAGCTATAGTGATTATACAACACTTCACCTTATACTGCCTAGGACTATCATATACCTTGCCATCAATATAGGACCTAACTTAACTTAGTGGATCAACTAGTCTACATTGAAAATCATTCATCTAATAAGTATGACCGTTTTCTACTCATTGTGGCTATATATGGTTTTATGTAGACCTGAGTTATCTTAACTCATGTGCACCCCTAACTCGGTGCTCAATACTACTCCAAAATTATACTAGATCTTATGTTTTTACAAAATACTTCTTCTGTGATTTGAGATTAGTGCTCAAAAAATTATCTCAAAGGCTATCTTGGAAATCATAGTTTCTTCTCACCTTAAATGTAAAACATTTATTATTTGGATTACTTAGCTCCCATATATCATTTTTTTTAAAAAAAAAAACTTTACTATTATTCTTTACTCAACTTTAATGCTTACGTCTTAAAACAAAGTTAAAATATTTGTAACAAACTTCTTAAATATGGTTGTCGAATTATGGATGTGAACGACTCAATGCAATATTTTTAATAGCCATACATATAACTCAATATTCAAAAATTAGATCTTGAATATAGAAATCCCCCAAATGGTACTCAATTCATGGAGTTCATGTAGAAGTTTGGACATGAACGACTTGATTAGAAGGTCTGCATAAATACATGGAACTAATGTGTACAACTCTGTTCATTCTCTTTCTTATTTCCTCCAATAATAGCTTAAATCAATAGTTAATCTCAAAAGATTTACAATTGAACTAAAAAGTTTTCTTGAACTCTACTCTTAACTCTCTTTTGAATGTGAATTATGAATTCAAGAGTTATGGTTCATGATATGAAGAATCTCATCATGAAGACTTTTTACTCATCCTCTTACTTACTTACTCGAGCCTTGGAAAAAATTACTACAAGTTTTAGAAGACTCATCAAAAGGACTCAGAAGGACTTTCTTTGAAAATTCGAGAAAATTCTCAAAATTGAACTCTAAACTTTACCTTAAATTTGAATAATGAATTCATGGTTAGGATCATGTTAGGAATGATTTTAGATAGGAAGAACAAGTTTATTGAAGTATCTTTGATAAGAACTTGAATAGAGATCTTGAAACCCTAGAAATTGAGATTCTAGAATAAGTTTCTTGAATCTCTATGACCAAGAATTATGATTTTCATTAGTAAAGATGCAAGTTTGATTGTTTTGAACCTTTTATTAGTCAAGAAATTCGTTTATCGTTTTCTAGAGAGTAAAAAAAATGACTCTTTTTAATATTTTCCCATTGGCTAACTTGTAACAACACTGTATAGGTTACTAAAATCATCAAAACTTTTTACTCAGAAATTGGATTGACGTGAAATTTGTGGCATTGGAAAGTAGATTCAATTGACTTTGATTGTATAGGTTATGGCTCACTTTATTCTAAATATTATAAGCGATATGGTTCTTTAAATTTTACCCAAGTAGAAACTTACATCAAAATTTAATGAAATTTCAAAAACATTTATCAAGAACTCTAATCTTTTAACTTTAAGAATTAAATTGCGCAAAAAGAAAAATGATTGGCGAGATGGTGAACAAACCCAACACTATGGAAGCTTACATACCTATGAGGTATTGAACACATGGAGAAATTCCACAACATGACATAAGAACCTCGATGAACGCTTGATCCTCTCTTCTTTTCTTTTCTTTAACCCTCAACTAAAACTCTAGGTGTATATTAGGATTAGAAAACCGAATCTAAAAGGAATAGACCCCTACAATATTACTAGAAATGAATTAAATCTGATTGGGTAAGGAAAGGACCAAAAAACCCCTCATATTTTCGGCTAACTATCCTTAAATGGACAACCTATTTTAATAGGTTATATATCACTCATCAGAACTCGAAACTTATCAAACTTAATGGCGTTGGAAAGCTAATTCAAAGATATCTTTCAATGTATCTTTTAGCACACCTAAATCATCATGTTCTAGGAGTTATGGACCTTTGAAGTTGATCGAAAACTCATACTTAGCTTAACTTGAAAAATTTCATATTTTGGTATTTCCAATTTATTTCTTTTTGGAAACCAAGTTAATAAATCTAGTAAACTAGACATAATATGACAGAAATTTTTATTTCCATGGTGAAATCTCACTCACCATGATAAATTACTCAATTCTTAGTTTGAAAAAGTTTCTGGGGCGTTACAATGGTACTATCCTTACTTATAATTCTATTAACTTTTTTGGTAGTCATTATTATGTACTAAAACTCCTTTATAGATGGTATAGTAAACATAGATAATTAAATCTTTAATATAGTATTGAATCTAGCGGAGTGAAGAACACTATCCGTGTTCTTGATTGTCTACTTTAAAAATTACTATCGGAATAATAAACTCTTTGTGTAGTAATTATTTTTACCTTTTTTCACTAACCTTGTTTGATCTTATTCCTCTAGTCTTGGCGACGAAAATTCCCTCTAGGTCTACCACAAACCTAGTCTTAGCTAATCCATCAGAAAATTAAGGGCTTGGCAATGTTTAAACCAGAAATTAACCGGTTAACCCATTTTAAGGAATGAAAGTAAGAACATAAGTGAATGAATAACAACAACTACCAAACTCCGAACTTATCAGATTAACCGTAACCTAAGTTTCGAAGTTCATCACCCAAGGAGAACAAGGGGACTTAGCCGCTCCTACACATACCATTCCCACAAAACTCAACTCTGATACCAATGGAGAGGACGAAACTTTTCTATTTGTTCTTCCCTGAGTTTCGAGACGAAATCCTAGAGAAAACTGGATTTTTGGGAAGGAATCTTAATGAAATTTGGGCAGTGTAATGGAAGAGAGTAAGAAAAAGGAAAAACTTTAAAAGAAAACTTAAGAAAAGAGAAGAACAAAAAAACAGTAGTAAAAACTTAAACTTTAAAACATTAAAATAAATAAACAAAATAGTACAGAAAGTACGCATACAAACTACTTTTTATTGATTTTGGAAAGAGATCATGGATGGGGGAAATGGAAAAGTTGGGGAAATGTAGGGAGTAATGTACAGTGGTTTTCAAAGTCGTATGATTTTGAATGCCCTACACTCATGCAAGTTGAAAGCCTTAAATAGGTCTCAAAAGTGCTGACTAATTTAGGTTATTATCTTATCTATTTTACATGTGTGTATATACTAATATACTTTCTTATTTTTACACGTGTCAACTAATTATTACAGATAATGGATAATATGTATACGTGGTAGGGAATATATGCCACGTAGCCGGAACTTTCTACACGTAGCATTGACCTTTGTTGCCTGTATATATTCTTGAAGATGTATTTGTTGATTACTGAAAATTGATTTAAAATATGTATCATGATATGAGGTCCTTTGTCACTTTGTGGCTTGGACTTTGTTCCAGCGAGGTCCACGTGTTTGTTGAATTGTTGACATAGTAAATGTTAGTATTTGATTACCTGCTAAACCTGTATAGTAGTCTCGATAACTTTTTTTATCTCTTTGCCATCAAGTTGTATGGCATGACTTTGGATGTAGGGTACACTCTTTGATGTATCCTTTCTTGATATATCTTTTGTTTATCATCATGTTGTGATGACACTTTCTTTTAATTAAGAAGGTATGCTTGTGTTATTCGTTGTAGGTCTAACACATCTCTGTTGTTAAGCATGTCATATGAGGCAGCAATATCTAATAATTTAAATTCTTAATTTGTCTGAGTGTTGAGGTTTAGTAAGGCTCCCTTGACACTTTTTTAAATCTTTCTTTGGAGTTGTAATCCCTTCGTGGCGATAAACTTGAAATTAACTTATCATTGCAGACAGTGAGCACCCGAATTTTAACTTTTATGATTTAATATTTTATCCTCTCAAATTAATGAATGTTGGAGGGCAAATTACAATTTTTCAAATTGCCTTTGATGTTGAGTTGATAATATCTGTTGATTTTCTCAATTATACGCTCAATTTTTATCGAATGTATCTGTTAAGATAAACTCATAATACCTCCGGGTCCTGCGGGAATCTTCCGTTTTCACCTAATTCTTGTTGGTATAGCAGGCTTCCATAATTTTTAGTTTTGATGAAATGCAGCGGTTAGTAGTACTTGTAGCACTGTTGACCTGTATTTGGTTCTTATTTGGAGCTATATTTTTTCTTTGATTCATTTGTGGGTATGTATTTACAATTCTCATCTTATGACTAGCCGATGAAGTATAAAAGGAGTTTTTTTTTTTTTTTTTTTTTGTAATTCCTGTTATCATTAATTCCCTAGAAAATTCTTTTAAAAGTTTTGGGAGATTTCATTCCTTTATTTGGAAATCACAACTTGATAATAAAATATAGATTGTTTAAATTATTTTTGAATGTGGGTAACTCCTAGTGTTAAGAAAGTTCTAGGAGGAGGAGAAGGTTTAATAACCTTTATTATAAAATTTTGTTGATGTGAAAGTGAATTTATTTGAAAGATATTTTTATCATTATAAAATTACTTTCATCTTTTGACATAGTATTTAGGTAGGGGAAGATGAGATTTTCGCCTAGCACTCTGGTATAGATTCCATCTAATTCGGAGGTATTGGGATTTATTAGGGTGATGAAAGGAATAACTTATATAATTTCTTCATTTATGTCATTGGTTATCATGAAATCATATATGAAACAAATTTCCTTCGATCTGATTCTGTATCAAATAATGTAATTTTATGAATTATATAATTTTTATTTATAACTAATGTGATAGGTAAGTGGTAGCTTTGTGGTCGAATGACCACAATTGTATAAATTCCTAATTAGGATAAAGGTTCTAAAAGAGGCTCTACTTCTTATCATGTTTCTCATGGTTTGGATTCACATTCTTCTTGTTCTTGTTTAGGTGGTGGATTATTTAATTATTTATTAGTAATTGATTCAAGATCTAGAGCGTTGAGTCTCTGCTTAATTTCATATATTTCATCTCTTATTTGTAATAATTTTGTCTGAATACTTTGTAGAGTGGTTTCAGGTTTAATTTGTTGTTTAAATTTAATTAAAACACTTGTCATATCAAAGGGCTTAGTCCTATTAACTAATTGTCTATCAAGAACTAACTCTCTTAAGGCTATTAAATATTTTTTTCTTAAAATCAGGATCCTCAGTATGATCTATCATATCAAAGAATGTTTCTTTATTACTACAAGTGATGACATTTAAAGAATGCTTCTTGCAAGTGCAAATTGCACTGCCACAATCACAAGGGTGGAACAATTTACTATCATCAGTCTCATAAGCTATATTTAGTTGTTCGTCACTACTATGATTTTCATTGGTGGAGAAGTGATTTTCATTTTATTCTAGGATAGAATACAACTTATCGTTAACTTCTTCTTCTAATTCTTACATATTTATTTTGTATTTCTTTTTATTAGAGGTTGGGCAGTTGTTGGCTCGATGAGCCATTTTTCCACAGCCCCAACACCTGTCTATGTTGTTTAGTTTAAATCTTGTTTTGCTAGTGTCATAATTATATTTCTTGAACCTCATTATGTAATGATGTGATTTTTCTAATTTATAGTAATTTTTATGGCTTCTTTTAATTCTTTTAGACGCCTCTTTTGATGGGGCAAATATTTTAATATAACCGAAGTCTTCACAAAATTTTCCTAGTTCCTTTTATGATATTTTACTATCCCTTCCTTTTGAACAAATAGTGTTGGTGAACCACTAATAATACTTTCTTTCAATAGTTATGATTTTTGTCTTTGCGAATCATAACTTTGTGTATGAAAACATCTTTATACAACCTAAAATTATCTAATCTTTACAACATAGATTAGATAATATTTCTAAACTTCTATCTTGAAAGAATTAAGTTTCACCTATAAAGTGTTCAGCTATACTATAAATTAAGCTGACATTGACATCTTCTAAAATTTGATTTTCTATAGTTTGCCCTCCAGGATCAGTTTTAATTATAGGGATAATAGTCGTTGCATTTATTACTTTTTACCTATTATCTTTGGTGAGGTAGTTGTCCCATCATTTTCTTTAATGTGCCTGTAACTCCGGCGGTAATTAAAGTACCAACTTGTTTATTGGATTAATTTTTTATTTTATATGACGTAATGGTTATACTCATTTGATGTAGTTTACTATATATTTTGATATTCCACAAGTCCATCAATATTACATTCCGTAATCTCACTTCTAGAGTGTGAAGTATTAGATAGAAATTTGATTTCTTCATACTGGAAATCAATAAATGTAGGTCATTTGTAGTAATTCTTTTTTATTAAAAAATTAGAATCTACTTTATTAAAAACATTATCATTATATTTAGACAATGTATTTATGGCCTTGAATTTTAACTTTTAATTAATTATTCCTATAGGTTCATCATTAATGTCAAATTTGTCTTGAAAGTTAGGATATTTATCCTTGGGAAGTTCAAGTTGTCACACCCCGTGCCTACACCATGGGCAGAACCGACAACTTGAAGACCATTTCTGCTCCCTAAGCGAACCCTTGGCCTGATTTATTAACTCAAAAGAAGACTAAACTCAACTTACAGAAGAAGTAAAACATGTTCGAAACAAATACTTCGTAATCTCTAGCTAAAGTGTCACTTGAGTTTCTCTAAGGAAAACAACTTCAATTGATATACTACAGTCTACGATGCCTCTAAACTAACTGAAGAGAGATTTTGAGACAAACCCAACAACATCCTAAAAGCTAAACTAGTAAAGCAATGAAAATGATGTCCTGCGTAATGCAACAAGGCTCATTAGTTACTCTGGAGCATGGTCTGGAACAATAAAGCGGTGTGTGTTGATCCTGGGTAACTGCATCTGCATCATAAAATGATGCAGGTCAACTGGAATCAGTATATGTAATGTACGAGTATGCAAGTTGTAATCCTAAGAAAAACTCTAAACTTGAAGTGGAGTGAGGTTGATTTGACCTTGGCTCTACTCAAATCCTAAGGTAACAACTCAACATAAAGCAATATATATATATATATATATATATATATATATATATATATATATATATATATATATATATAAAAGATAAAAAAATAATAAACTCAACTTTACTTATATATGAAAGTAAAATAACTTTGGTGGGAGATTCTCAAACTGACAACCACCACAATGAGCCTAAGTGGTGATACAACGTCTCGCCCACGCTGCCAGAACTGTCATAGACCTTGCCATGTGTATAGGACCTTACTTAGCTTAGTGGATCCACTTGATAAACTTACGTGGTCAACTGAAAAGAATGATCCATCAATTTCCATGATGACTTCATGGTTTACATAGAGACTTGAGTTAATATGAACTCTCATCCCCACATAGGTTCTCAATATTACTCCCCAGACATGCTTTAGCTCATACTTTTAGTAAAACTTTATTTTCTTGGGTTTAGATAATTTACTGAACCCCATTAGCATTAAAAAGCTCCTTTTGGAATTAATATTCCTCTTTTAGTTCAAAACTCTTTTGAAACTTCATAGTTTCCTTTTAACTTATAATGTAAAACATATATCAACCTTTAGGGAATACTTAGTCCCCTTTATAACTTTAGAGAAATGAACTCTAACTCTTGCTCTTTACTTAACTTTAAACTTTAACTCTTAAGGAATACTCAGTTTTACCTTTTGAGAAATGAACTCGACTTAATCTTTATTTAGCCTAACCCTTGAGTCTTAAAAAAAGTTAAAAATGCTTAAATAAGACTCTTGAAAACCTTTAAAAACTATACTAGAATTTAATTCTGAACTTTAGGCTTTATTTCTTAGCTCTCTTGACTTTTTTCTTAACTTTTCTTCAATGGATTTTGGATTTGAGGTTTCGACTTTAGTTCATTAATGACTTCTAGGTATTTAGAAATCATTTGAAGTGATTTGAATCATTGGAGGTTTTTAATGTACCTTGGAAGGACTTAAAAGGGCTACACTATGCAAACTGAACAAAAAACGTCAGGTTGGACGTACTGTTAGCGCGCAACGCCAGCCTCAGTTTACTGACGCCTAGTTCTGGCGCACTGGTGGCGCGCCGTACTAGGTCTTGGTTCCCTGAGGCCAAATTCTGGCGTCTTGCAGGCGCGCCGACCCTACCCCTACCCAGGTGCGTCTCACAAATTTTTCAAGTCATTTACCATCTTCAAATTCTCCAAAACCTCCTAGTTCTTTCACTAAACGCTGGGAATCTTCGGTACTACCAAAGTATATTGAATTAAACTCAAATTAACTCGAAGAAAAAAAAGGAATCAAATGGATATAGTAGCCAACCATCCAATCAACAAGAAACTAAAATGTTCTTTCAAGAACTTAAAGTCAACACATGAAATCGATCCACAAATTTGCTGAACTGAAACAAATTCGTGTGTGGGTGAAGTAATTACACACAAAATTTCTCAAATAACTCGTTAGGGATCATCCCGAAGAAATCCAAAACTTGAAATCTTGGTGTCCTTGCGTCTTCTTCTTCCTTCTCCTCTTTTCTCCTTTCTTTCAAAGACCTAGCCTATTCTCTAACTGGGAAAAGTGATTGGGATCTGATTAGACCCCAACTTTATTTCCAATAACGAAATTAATAATTAATTTAGGAAAAGATACCAAAACACCTTTAACAAATCCGGATTGGGAACTTTTTCCTACTCAACAAACCAACTTTCGAAAGTCATATCTTCCTCATATGACCTCAAAAATTCGTAAACTTGACATTGTTGGCAAGATATTCAAACAACCTCTCCATCCATATAAACAACTCACAAAAAATCCTCTAGATCTGTGTTGACACCCAATTTTGATCCTCCCCAATAGAAATTAAAAACAAGCTTCTTAATTGCGAACAATTTTGAAATAATTAGGTTTTATAAAATCTTAAACGTTTTAATTTACTTTTTGACTTAATCTCGTCACTCTTTATAATTTTTAGCTAGCGTTCATGATTTGAATAATTATGTACAATTAGTGTATTTAAGCACTTTACTTTTAGTTCAGCCACATATTAGTCTACTTTTTGGGTTAGTTATTTTATTACTAAGCCGATTATCTTATTTCGTTGAATTCTCCTATTAAATTCAATTTTCCTAAGCTTTTAAGTTTTTTCTCTCTTGCGTTTTTTTAAATTTATTTACAAGTTGTGCCTCACTTAAATTCACATGGCACCGAATTTGGACCATATGACCCATTTCACTTCAATACCGGGAGCCCACCAATTTTCAGCCCACTTGATTTTCTAATGCCCAGCCTTATAAGAATTTAGACCAACCCATTTGCATCTAAACCCAAAAGCCTTTAAACCGAATTTTTCCATAGACCAAATCCCAGCCGACCTATCTTTACTTTTTTGTTGACAACTTTCACATGTAACAAATAAAAAATTCATATTTGTATGTTATAGCAAAGTTTGCATAATTGCGTCTCATAGCAAACATAAAACTGTATAATTCGCTATACATATACAATTGTATAATTCGCTGACCTAAATTGTATAATTCGCTGGCCTATTTCGCTGCAATTGTATAATTCGCTATCCTATTTCACTGCGATTGTATAATGCACAATTGTATAATTCGCTGCCCATTTCGCTGCAATATTTTTATAAAATTTGCTTTGCATACAGTTGAATCGAATTAAAATGTATGCATATTGCATAATTATAAGTGTATAGCAAGAAGATATATGTTTTTCTCTCGCTTTATACAAAAACAGAAACACAATATATACACTTCTGTTGTATAAAGCTAGAGAAAATTGTATTTCACTGCAGTTGTATAATTCGTTGGCCTTTTTCTGCAATATTTGAAGTAAAATGTTTATAAATTGTATCATTAAGTGTATAACACGAAGATATATATTTTTGCATGTATATATACAATTTTCTCTCGCTTTATACAAAAAAAAATAGAATTTATACACTTCTGTATATAAAGCGAGAGAGAATAGAGAGTGGCGAGCAAGATTTTTGGGAGAGAGACGCCTGACAAACTTCAGCCAACGTTTGCTATGGAGCACAATTAAATCAGACCCTAGCTACTCCATTTATTTTAGGTTATTAGTTTACTATTATATAAAATTTTATGTTTTTTGTTTCTCCAAAAATCGACCCGCCCCTTTACCCTATATGTTGATTTCTCTTCTCCACACGTGAAACCTAGTTTCAATCGCGCATAACAGCGAACCCGACATCCCCCGTTTCCTCCGCGTAACAGCGACACACGTCTCTCCCAAGAGCATCGAACCCAACAGCTCTAGGAGGCAGACGCGTAGGCAACACACACGTCTCGTCTTCCCCCCAACATCTCTCTGAATCCGTCTCTTTCCAAGTATGATCTGACGCAGCTGTCCCGCGATTAGAGCTTGAAAATTCGTTCTTTGGGATGAGGGATCACTCCACATCAAGATCCAAGGATAACAGATTTCGCGTCGTCGACGTCCACTTCATCTTTGTGATTTTTCCAAGAAATCAAATCTTCTTTGTACAACATCAACTGTTATCTTCTTTGGGAGAGAAATTTCAATCGAAAAGAAGTTACTGCTTTACCCTTTTCCACCTCAAATCAAAGGAACCCTAACTTCAATATAACTCTTTTTTTTTTTCCTTTACTGGAGGTGGGTTTTTTTTTTCTCTCCTGGAAAAATTTCGTTAAAAAAATAGAGAAATACGTAAAGAAAATAGAGCAAGTTTTGTATGAGAAGAGTGGTAAAAAAACAAGAGAAAGCATAGAAAATTCGCGCTTAAAGCTAAAAAGGTCTCTTACTCTGGAGTTGTAGAAGGAGTCCAGTTTTTTTTTTGGAGTTGATGCGAATATTTTTGGTACTCTGTTGTGTCTGAGATCGAAGTTATCGGAGCTTTTTCTCTTGGTGTGATGTGGTGGCACGTTCCTCGCTCATTTACGTCTCTGTCTCGCTGCCCTGAAAAAAGGTGAACTTCTTCGATTCTGCTCGTCTCATTTTTTTTACTGTTTTCTTCGAAGTAGTTCTGTTCTCGGCTGGTTTCTTCGCTATCCTATGCTAAAGGTTTTCTTGGCTTCCAGTGGGTTTAACTTAGTCTATTAATGTATGATTTGTATTCCTTGTATGAGTTATTTATCTCCAAAAATCTACGGAGACTGTAACGAGCTGATTGATTTTATTTTATGTGGTTCAAGGGTTGTCTGTCGCTGGGTTTGTTTGTTAAGCATTCAGAGATTGCCGTGTTTAATCATGCTATTTAGTTAGATGAAAATATGATCCTAATTTGTGTATGGGCCGCGTGCATATTGAACTTTTTATTTAGTCTGAATAGTTATTGCATCAAGTATTTATGGCTGCATTATATTTACTGTTCACATCGTTTTACTCATCTTATGTCTGTGTTGCTTCTTCGTCATCTATTCTTCTCCATTTTAACTCTTGCTTTAATGTTTGGAGTGTTTCAAGTCACTTAGCAAACTTCTTAGCGTATGATGTATGTTTGTCCTATTATTAGTGATCGTTTGTTTGTAAATGGATTCGATGAGATACTTGTCCTTATATTATTCAATTAGTCGGTCGAGTCCAGGTCCATAAGTTTGCATCTAGTTTTGGTATTCTTTGGCAACTTTTAAGGTTATATCTTTTACTCCATCTTTCACTTCTACCAATTAATGTCTTTTGGTCTATGCTACCCCGTATTTACAGTGTTAAGTATTAGGAGATGTTGCGTTTAATGGTTATTATTCCAAGTTGTTGTGCTCATAGACTTATGCTATTTTTCTTAAAATCAACTGCTATATGTGTGGTTATTATTGTGTCGTCGCATTTTTGCCTTTTAGAGGAGAAAATGTGTAGTTTCAGCCCGCTGTACGTCTTTATTTATTTAGAGTTGCCATTTTTCTCTCTCTCGGGTTGAGCCTTCGTCGTGATTTTTCTATTTAGCTTTACACTTTGGTGCTAATGATGCTACTATATGTTTTCCTCTAAATACATAAATTTCTTTCTTCCTCAATAGGTACATGGATGTTTATTTTGCTACTTAGTTTCTTTTGTTAAATCAGTTTGTTAAAATTGCGATTGATTCTTTGCGAAGTTTAGGGAACCATGATGGTATTTTTCCCTTAAGAATTTGATTACTTATAACCATGCACGATAGATCCCTTAATGCTATACTTACCCTATTTCAATATCCGCACAAGAAGATTCACTGTGATTTAGATTAGTCCTCAAATTTAATATTTGATCGAAATTGCCAACTATAATTCTCACGGCCATCGCCAATATATTGTGCATGGTCACACATTTTTCACTGTAAAACCTCCAGTCATCTGTTCCCTCATGTACCATTTGGCTCTAATTTTCATCATTTTGCTGCCCGTTGGAATAGCAGTGGCTGTTTTATCTTTTGCAAAAATTTGAAGATATGGTGTTTGTTATCTATTTCAACTACCTATTTAGTGTTGTGGTTAACAACCTCCTTCTCTTTTACAATTTTGTATTTATCCATGTTAAAAATTGTTAGATTGTATTAAATAGGATAGATTAGACTAAAGCATTTGATATTTTATTTGATAATTATGTGGATGTTCCTCTTAATATTTTGAATGTTTTGTTGGTCTTTAATCGTGTGTTTGCCGGAATGTAATATGTAAATAAATATATATATCAAATTTGTGTGCTACTATTTAGCATATTCATTAACTTTGTCATTACTAATTTGGCTCCTTTGGTTTTTAGTGTAGTTTCTGTTCTGTCTAATTTGAATTTCTTAAGTGGTTTACATCTTTGAATTCCGTCTTGTTTAAGTTACATCTTATTTATTTTACTTCTTAGTATGATAATGCCTTACCATTATTTTCTTTTCATGTAAAAATCTATCGGAGTACTCGTGGACTCAACCTTACATTTCCAAAGGGGCCGTGAAGGCCCCGAAATATCTTTATTGAGTCATCCAACCAAGAAAAATAAGTTCCGAAAGGCATACAACTCCCTAAGTGAAAGGAGCCGTAGAGGAAGAATCGGGCCATAAATGCCCAAGTTTATTTTCTTAAATGTTGTATATTGTTGCTTTTAGGACATAAGCCACCTTGTCGTATTTTGTTTTTGTTAAATGGGTCCAAAATCGGTCCAGGCGAACTGAACCCGAATTTGGACCCAACCATCTCTCTCTCTCTCTTTTATATTTTTCGTTTAATATCTGCTTATTCGTAGTAAGCTTTAGAGTGGGAAATCTCGAATCCTTGCTAAGACGCTAGTTTGTTTTAATCAATTCAATCATGGTCTAACAAACTAAAGTATAAATAAAATTTGGAAAATTAAATGATTCATTTGGTAAAAAAAATTAATATATCATCTTACAAACAATTTTAAATATTTTTATCTCAAAATTTAAGTTAAATAGCCAAACAAAGTTAGTTACTGGATAATCGTGTTTTAGTGAATGTTTTGAGTGTGGCAATAACCTTCCTAAAATATAAATGTGAATCCTCGAATCCTCTTTTAAAGTTGTCAAATTGATTTTCTGTTTAAATCTTTTGAAAACTAAGTTTTCTTTTTTTTTTTTACTTATAAATTAAGTGGCGACTCTCAAAAAACTCAAAAATTGTAAAATATATATTTTTCCTTTTCCGAAATAAAATAGAAATGACTACTTTACTGGGTAGTTTGAGGATTCTAACCTTAAAACTAATTTTATTTGGCTACGTGAAATAATTATTTACTTGTTCCTTTATCATGTTATTAAATCTATTGCTTTTTTCATAGCATAGTTCATCCAAATGGCACATAATTGCATTAGAATAAACGAAGTTACGTGGCTTACCACGACTTCTTTCAAAAACACACAAGTCTTCATTTTGAAGTAGCAAAATGAATAGTTAGCTTGCAGTCATCTCACGTCGTTTGTTAGCTTCACCCCATCTTCTGCCTGACTCGAGTAACTGTCACTTTGAAACAAATCTAGTCAGCCAAAGAACAAAACCAAAACCAAATCTAAACAGTAGCCTAAGACGATTTAATACCCATTGCGTATTAAGTCTATTAGTTGAAAACGCGAAAATGATGTCCAAGGTCTTCGACCTCAAGACATATCATTTTATTTGAAATTTGAATGATTTACATGTGGAAACAAAATGTGGGGTAGGTAAACTTAACTAGGCTTCTGTTTTGTAGGTATGAATAACTTTCCAAGATTCAACATGGTCGTAGAAGCACCGCCCCTACTCAAAATTTGGTATAACGACCTCCACAAACATATAAGATTCCTCAAGAAGTATGTGGATGCCCTAACCGAGTTAATCAACATGAAGGGTTGGCTTGAGCTGATCAAACTCTTCACAGGTTATAGAAACAACAAAAAAATGGTGTTCCGATTCCGAATTATGGAAATCACCCTGATATTGGAGGAACTTTAGGACTGCATTGACACAGTGGGTACATGATTAGAAAGAAAAGTTAGAAAGCAAGAGGACATCCTGATACCACGGAAACCCTATGTTGAGGATATCGTAGGCTGGTTCGGGTTAGGAAAATAATACGTCTACTGGTGACAAGAATCTATCGTATCATCAAAGTCACGTTGGAATTGTCGGCCTTTTATGAACTATAAACCTCTTATAAGGCATTAAAATTGATTAGGTATACCATATCTAACAAACATTATCTTCTTAAGAGAACTTACATAGCTTATATATATAGTAAATTTTACATGATATCAGGATTTTGGCAGATACAAATCTCCGAAAAGGATAAATATAAAATAACATTTAATGTCCCTTTTGGACAATACAAATGAAATTTAATCACTTTTGGACTAAAATAACGCTACATCGAAATTTCAAAAAATCATTACCAATATATATAATCAGTATAGTCATATTTCTGTAGTCTACGTAGATGACATATCAATATATTACGGAGATATTGATCAACACTTTAACCAGCTTCACACCTTTTTAGAGGTTGTTAAAAAAATGGTCTAGTGGTAACTGATAAAAAGATTAAATCATTCGAGACTTCCATTAGATTTCTTGACCATGATTTTATATCAAGGAACCTATAAAACCATTTGTAGAGCCATAGAGAAGAGAAAAAGGTCGACAAACTATAGTTCAAGAGCACAGAGTTTTCATTAGTTCCAACCCCAAAATCTAAGGATTTCTCTGTGGAATTCATCACCAGATATTTAATAGTTCACTAGTGGGTTCCTTTTACCCATTGGGTCATTAGATTTTTGTCAGATTCTTGATTTTCATATCATAATTAAACATAGGGTCTCTAGAACTTCAAAAGATCATCATGAATTAGTTAATCATATGTTCCAAATCAGATTACCTTGTTATTACTTAGCTTATTGCATGACTTTCAAAACCCTAGCTATGTATTTTTTTGGTTCTTCAAGTACACATGCTAGGTAAGTTATTTAAGTTATTCAATTAAACATTCCTCAGTCATTATTGCATTATTATAAAATTAATTGTTGTATTCTCAGTTTACATGTTTGGTTTGACCTATCAAGAATTAACAAAAAACATAGTCAAAATCAGTAAATTACTTAATTCGTTGGGAGTAGCATAATATCAAGTTGTACTAGGGTTCAACGTACCCAAATAGTCCAATAACTACTTGCCACGTAGGTTTTACTCTGTGGGCTTCAATTTAGTGATCACACCGACATTCCTCTATATCTCTTGCAAGATATATTGGTTCCTCTTGTTGGGGCGTATAAATCGGACACCTCATTTAGTTCATGTGATTTTATTATCGGTTATTAGTAGCTCCACAATTTAGTTAGACTCCATTGCATTTACCGTGTTTCATTTTAAGACTCAACATGTTATAACTTGGTCATTGCATTCAGATTAGTAATGTTTAGTATTTCAACACCTATATCATGTTCGGATTATTTTGTTGGGTTATTTCTTTGTTCAATTATATGTTATTTCAATTACACTCTATCCAACATGTTCATTACCATTCAAGTATTGACACATACATGCACTACTTTTTCTTGTAATGTAGGGTCAGGTTCTCACCATCTACATCAAGCATAGATCATTCTTGATCTCTTGTTCAGTAAAATCAGTAGTGAGTCCTCATTCGCCGAGGACAATAGTTATAAGTTATTTTTGCAGTAGTTTTAGTCCTTTAGTTTAATTTTTCTAGACTTAGCTGTGGCGTGTCCTATCCTTTCTAGTCAGTTAGTAGCTTTCTCAAACATATTTAGATTAAGTTTACTTAATATCTTCTTTGTATTAACTTGATCTGTTTTCATATATCTTAGTTATAGTACATGACTATTCTCCATCTTGTCAATTTATTTATGATTATAGCTTCACACTAGTTTATAAGTAAGTATATCTTTACTATGCTTATGATCATGCAAATAGGGTGAGCTTGAGATTTCTTGTGGTCCTAGGTCCTGTGTCTCCATCTCACATGTAGCTTGGGGAGTAAGTAACAAAAATTAATAATGTAAAGAAAAATAAAAATGATTACATCTAATCATTTATACTTCTTAAAATAAGCAAAAATTAATTATTGTAAAAATAGATACCAAGATCTGTAAGATAAGCAATGATGTTAGTGAGTATTCAATTGGAGCAAAGTACACACATATTTAATTGTGAAGAAGGAGGAGGAGGAAATGAAGAAGAAGAAGAAGAAGAAGAAGAAGAAGAAGAAGAAGAAGAAGAAGAAGAAGAAGAAGAAGCGGTTTAGAATTATCATTGTTTTAAACTGAGAGGAAATCTCTTTATTTATAGACAACAAAGGGTTGTGTGAAAAATGCTTATGGTGCCTTATCTTAAAGGTCACAACAATTTGAAAAAGTTGCAACCCTTAAAAAGGTCATAATCTTTCATAAAAGTCAAAAATTTTCATAAAAGTCGCAACTCTTTCATTCAAGATGCAACTTTTCATAAAAGTCACAACTTTCTATCAAAGTCGCAACTCTTTGTTAAAGTCATAATTTTTTTAAAGTCGCAACTTTTCATTAAAAGGGGAAGTCTAATTTTGAAATAATTAAATTAAAGGGGAATCTTGATTTGTGGTTGTGCAAAGTTGGTAGGCCTAAAATTTTGTTTTATATACATGATATATAATATATGATAATATATAATTTCGCTCTTCTGAATAATTATAAAGTAGAAGATGACGAATATATATTATTAATATTTTCATTTACAACTAGTTTAATATCTAAATTTATAAAATTAAATAAATTTGGGAAAGAACTTAAAAATCACTTAAACATTTATCAAATTGTTGTTATACACTCTAATTTTGGGGGATTGTATGAATCCCTTCTATTAATTTAATGTGGAACAGATGCCCATATATGTTAATGTGGCAAAAGAGTTAAATACACCATCCTTAAGAGAGTGAGAAGTTATATTCTTACATTATTTTATTTGTATCTCTTTGTCTCTCATCACCTTATTTAGAGTTATTTTCATTAACACAACATATAAAAATGGATCCTCCCTAAAATCACATATCAAAACGGACAATTTTCCCTCAAATGGACTAACTATGCGAAATGAATTTTAACTCTGTGTGTTCATCAAAAAATGTGTCTGTCACGACCCAAATCGGGGACGCGACTAGCACCCACATTGACCCTCCTATGTGAGCGAACCAACCAATCTAAACCCAAACATAAATAATAAAATACAACGCGGAAGACTTAACTCAATAACGAAAAACGAATACTTAAATATCCCCAAAATCCGGAAGTCATCATCACAAGAACATCTATGATTACATTACGAAACTAAGAATATTCTAAGAGTTAAACAAAT
>CM064966.1:45212119-45279257 GCA_032847665.1 Solanum chilense | reverse complement strand
CCTTCCTCTCTTCTTACCCTAAATCACAAGATTTCAAGTCTCAAAAGTGATGAAACCAACCCACCAAGTTACTCAAAGTTAGTCTTTCAACCCCCAAGGAATTGAACTAATAACATTAACCCACTAACTTTATAAATTAAAGCCGGAATAGTCCAAAACACCCCTTTAAAATTAGCCAGAATTCTGACCCCGACTGGGATTACGGAACCTGTGACGGTCCGTCGTGACTGCGACGGTCCGTCACGCAGGTTCGTCATGGACTCGATTTCCTTTAAGGAGTCTGCGACGGTCCGTCGTGCATACGACGGTCCGTCCTGCACTTCCGTCACGACGGACAGAGAGTTGCTCCCAGCACCAAATTCTCAAGAGTTTAAGTGTTTTGAAACGGGGCTCACGACGGTCCGTCGTGACTGTGACGGTCCGTCCTGCAGGTCCATCACAGAGTTCAGAGACTCAGTTTCAACACTCAATTTCATAATTCCAAGTGTTTTGGAACGGGACACCCTCGACGGTCCGTCGTGCCCACGACGGTCCGTCGTGGTGTCCCGTTCCAAACAGTTTTCCCAAATAAAAATCTGTTACTCAAAATGACTAAACAGGTCGTTACAGTGTCACAAATAATTTAAGACACTTCACTCATAAATGGGTGCACTAGATTTTCCTTTATTAATTAACTTTTCATGTAAAACTACATCTCTTCTTCAACAATAAATATGAGGTTATTTACTTCACATTTCTCAATCATATTTTATATTCTTCTACTTATAATATTGTATTTTGTCCTTTAAAATTTTATTGTCATGTATCCATAAATTGAATGGTTATGTACACTTGATTAAACACGACATATCTAAATACAAAGAGTATTATCAAATAAAAATATTCAGGACTCTAAGGATTTCCAGTCATTATAAGTTTGTTGTTGTTTGCATTAAAAGGTAGAAATTTTAAGCTTTATGCTCTAAAATATCTAGATATAATTACAAAATGGTCAAACTATGGGGGTTAAAGTTCCTAATTGTTTGGTTTAAAAATCGTGTTAGTCACAGTTACATGGGTTTCAAGGACTGATGTAGCAACATGTGTGTAACGACCATAAAATTAAATGGGAAGAAATAGAGTTTCACATGTGTGTTTGATCTTTGTAACATGATTAAATGGTGATAAATGTCGTTTGAAGTTTAGCTTAAAGTGTTTTGTGGGTCAAAAGTCAGAAATGTCCATCACATTCGGAAACTATTCTTTTGATCTACTATGTCCGAGTGTCTTGTTATTGATGTTTGGTGTGGGGTTTACTAGTTGAAGTGACTCCAATACATAGAACATCGATTTTAGGGGTTAATGTCGGGGTACGACTCCCCAAGGACCACCCAAGGGGTCCTTTAGGAGGACCTAATCATTGGCCAAAAAGCTGTCAAAACAACATGACATACAACCCCTACCTACGACCATTAGATTGATCTACGCCCCGTCGATCATGTGCGTAGGTCAAGACTTAGTCTAGGGATCCTTATATCACATTTATAAATCTCTAAAAAAACCATTAATAGACTAGACATGGCGTCAACCCATCCACGTTCCGTGGATGGGGAGCAGTCAATTGAACATGTTTTACTGGTGAGGTCTCGACAAACTTAGGGGTGAATTGGAAATTTAACCCAAGTATGTTAAAGTGTATGGATGGTTTTTTGTTGTTATTAATATATTTTAAGAGTTTTAAAGCGTTAAAATTGTATTTTCGAATTCATCATTTCCAAAACCCCAAAAGTTAGATCATCTCTCTCAAGGAAGACTCTATTAGAGGTTTAGAACTCAAGGTTTGTAGGTTATTTCTTCAAGATTTTAGTTCTATTTAATGGGATTCTTAATGTATAAGGTATGTTGATCCATCATACTTGATTAATGTTAATTCGAGGAGTCAAATCAAAAGAACTTTGAAAGTCTATAAAAGATTAGAAATCCTATTTTCTAATCTAAGTATGGGTTTATTGGTAAATTTTTTTAAGTTAATTACATTGATGAATTAAGGTTTGATTAATTATTACAAGTTTATTTTACATTGACTTTTTTCAACACCATGATTTCCCCTAAATCTCTTTATCATGGAAAGTTATTGAAGAGTGGTTGATTATAAATGAATGTTTATAGGTTATGTCTAATTGAGTTTACATTGTTAATTGAATCACTATATATGCATAATAGTGTTAGTGAAAGATTTTGTTGGTGAATTGTTGAGTTATAATCATTTCCTTGTAGGAATATTGTGAAAAATTGAATTATTGTCATGATATTTTGAAGTTGAATGAGAATAAATAATGTATAATGCGAATGCGAAGTATATGTGTATGGATTATTATGAATGTAATATGATCATGATTAGAAGACAATGGTAAAAATTATGGTGATTATGTGAAAGGCTATTCTCATATATGCACATACACCCATGAATGAATGCATCAAGCTAATGATGATGTTAATGAATGTGAGTCTATTGAAAGGCTATTCTCAAGTATATATTAAAGAATTAATGAGGGATTTGATATGGATAGTCATCTGTGAGTAGAGGTGGAGTTTCAAGTAACAATCTCAATATTCCTTTGAGTTTTCCGGCAATGAATGGTGGATTGAGAATGATGCTCATCCATTAGTTGAGGTTGAGTATCTAATAGCAATTCGTCATCGCATAACGAGATAAGGTAATGAACGTAATTTACTCTATGGGGAATAATTTTAAGTACCAAGATGATATGATTAGAGATGAGTGCTCACCCGTAAGTGGAGAGGGGATACTTAGTAACAATCAATAGAGATGCCTGCCTACCCGTGAGTAGAGGAGAGGTATCTAGCAGAAATATCCCTATCCCATAACTATGTTCCCGCATTGGTCTATAGCTAGTGGATCCACTAAAATAGAAAGAATGGCCCTATATTAGGAAAGTACGAATCTCTTTATTCGGTGAGGGTTACGCCAGGATTCCATGTTAAGATCTCATGGTCTATGTCGGCTAAGGCTTACCCCCACAATAATTTTAATGAACTATGGGTTCCTAAGGGTGTACCATTTACTGTGGGGTGGTGGTAGGGACACCATCTATGCATTGATAATTGAACATTTTAAGGAGGTCATGATGTGTTCCTTATGATGTTAATGAATGAAATGGGATCTTGTATAATGTTAATGAAGCATGCTGATCTAATGTGTAATGTTGATGAAGGTGTTGTGACATGTGATGTGCCTAGTCTAGGGTTATTTCAAAGTTGGATTTCGTGTGAGTAGTTGTATGGGATGCTACTTGAACATTGCACTAATGTGACCTACAATTATCTTGGGTAATTGTTTTTATGTGATGATTGTGTCTTAGAATGTGTTAATGTTATTATGATTGTAAGTGGTTGAGTTAAAAAGAATTGCATGTTAACGCACCTTTGGTGACCTTAAGGTGACTCGTTGGTGTGGCTGCTTTTATGGGACAATATCCGTACATTGCGCTAAGTGTAACTTGAGGGTTGCTTGGAGTGATGAGTTAAATAAATAAAAATTTAAGGGGTTTGGTTTTTTAATACGTATCTAATATGATAAATGTCTTACATGTTGTCTTTGATTGAAGTCCACGTCTCTTATATTGTGCTTCATGGAGTTTTATTAAATTACATAATTGCATGACTTTCAACTAAATGTCCCCCTTTTCCATGTTTTTGGATGGACATACACTTAGTGCTTAATTTTACTAACACCATATTTTTCAGATTTTTACTCTGTAGGTGCTGGTAACTAAAGGATTTTCTGTAGACTGATGTTCTTAGAGTTTCTACTCCAAGTCTTGGTATGTCCTCGTGGATTCGAGGACAGTTGTTCTAGAAGTTTCTATCAATTCATGTAATAGAGTTTTAGTATTTTTTCCAATTCCAAAGGGTCTTGTCCTTTTGATGTTTTCAGATTAGATCTAGGTTGTCCATGTGAGACTTAGTCTTCCACTTGTGTATAATGGTTTTAAATGTTGATGACTTTGAGTCTTATGTTTTCAAATGAATGTTTTGACTCCGCACTATTTTTATTACATATGTGATGAATGAACGATATGAGGCTTGTAAAAGACATCATCAAGGTCGAATACACCTTATTACGACTATGGGGTAAACTCGGGTCTTGATGGTGTGCCACAACTAATTTATTGAAGTTTTTAAGCTACCCCGACAACAATTTGCGGCAATGAAAGCGCGACAGTTTAAACCCCTATTATCTATTTCAGGTTATAATTTCGCAAAGTTTATAACCTCTGGTAATCATTTTTATAAAAAGTTAGTACCTCTTTTTCAAGCCCCAAGCCTACATCTCTGATGTGGTCGGCATTTGAGAACCATCATTGGTCCCCAAGCAAAGCCTTGGCCTGGCTCAATACTCAGCGGAAGACAACTCAAAAACATAGGAACTCAAATGCAATGTTCAAATCATAATGTCTCATTAACAAAATGGTTTTAAGTCAAAACTATTTATAATACTCAAATGAATATAGTAGTGCAAGTCACAAGGGAAATGGGAAAAGACACCTTAACTACTATTGTTAATGAATCATATAAATACTGCGATGGAAGTCTGGATAAGACTTACGATATCCTAAGAAAATTGAAATGAAATTTTTTATCCCTCCTAAAGCAAGGGGGCTTACAAAGATAGATGTAATACAATGCGATCAACGGAGTGCCGGTTGATTATCTTGAAAACTAGGGTCTGCATCATGAAATAATGCAACCCAAATGACATCCGTACATTGAATGTATGAGAATGCAAGGGGAAGAATTAACTTAGGGATATATAGTTGAATTGATAGAAACGGAAAACATACTCAACTCAACTCAACTCAACATGAAAGAAAAAATAAAATATTCATTATATAAAGCTTTTAACACATTACATAATAAATAAAATGTATATAAAATTATAATAATAAACTACTTACTCTTATCTCACAGATTTTTTAGTCGACAATCATAAATATGATCTACGTGATGATGCACCCACTGTTCCACGTTGTCAAAACATTCCTATACCTTACTAGGGTACCAACCATCCTCAACTAAGTGGATCCTCTAAGCTATGCTTAAAAGATATAAGGAATCATCTTAAAAGCATTATCTTTTACCCATATTGATATATGTGGTTGTCAGGGCTTTAAGTTGTCTAAACTCATCTGCTTATTAGTGCTCAATACTACTCAAAATAATATGTAGAACTCATGCTCATATGTAGAAAAACATAATTCATCCTGGACTTGAGATATCTAGTAAAAATATTCTATTAAAAGAGATATTGTGATACTCTCAAATTACACCTACCTTAAGAAGCATAAACGATTGTTCTCAACGACGTGTATGTAATTTAATAACCCTTACCATTACCTCATATTAAACATCAGATCGATGTATGTCTTAATTTTCACACTCGCAGCGATCAACACTAGATTATTAGATAGTATCACAGTAAATCTATGCTGATAATTCTTTTTTTATTAACTACCTCCTTTGTCTGGCAAGTAGCAACAAGGCGAGTTTTAACACCTGCACTCGTTAATAAGACTTATAAACGAAAGAATCATTAATGTATGGAAAAACACTATTATATAATTGCTTCATTACTAGTCATAATTGATTAATTACTCATGGTTCCTAAAACCTAGTGGTGGATTTAGTTACCTATATTAGCAAGAACACAATTCATGTTGATAGATGAACAAATCATGAACTGAAGTCATAAGAATAGTAATCCCAGTTATTGCACTTGAATTGCAAACTAAAAGCTTTAAAATTATTATTCGGGAATCAGTTATTTTCCAAAATTGCAAAAACTTACCCCTAAAACAAGAACTAGAACAATAGTAGTCGTAGCTAACCCCTAAAACATGGTTTTATACCCTATTCGTAGAAAACAAAATATTGATTAAAGAGGAAATACAATAAAGAATGTTTGTTCAGGCACACTTCTTCAATCTACAAGACCAACTGACGGACTGTCAATGGATCGATGGTCCATGATTCTATCCCGTCACTAGATACTTAAAAATGTTTTAGCCTACAAAGTACATATTATATGAATCAAACAACAGACCAAAAACAATGTCCGTCAACAAGCCTACGGTCCATTAATGCTCCTTCATAACTCCATACATAGAGTCTTCAATTATAAGGTACTGGAACCTTCTCAGTATGATTCTACAGTGTACTAATATGGTCCATGAATCAATCAATAGACCGTCAATGCTCGCCTTGGTTCCAAACTTTGTCAGAATTTCCTAATTTCATCCAATGCCTGCGCTACTCACCTAGGATCCTCATCAAAGGGACGTGATTTACTCAACAAGCCGCTGATTGCCTCCGTAGGTACCTTTGTCTGCATTTTCTAAGGTGTCTCCTTTTTTTTATGCCTGAGCATCTTTCCTACAAAACATGATACAAAAATTATTAAAACAAATACCAATAGGCTCGAGAGACACACGACCTTTAAGTGAAATGCATTAGCAATACCATTAACTCACGGTACGTCAACACCCTCTACTTAACTTCCTTGTTTGTCTTCAACCAACGCAGTACAACCCTAATGGACACTTGCGTAGTAGTAGGCAATTTCATCTTGAGCAATCACTTAGATATCTATCCTAACTCTTCCTTGTTTGGGTTCAAGCCTACATCTCAGATTTTACAAGCTAACTCATGCGGATGATATCATGACACAAAATTACCACTCAACAAACACCTTCACTGATTTTCCTTGCACTAAGGTATCAATTTTCCCATTTGACTAGTGCTCGCACTTCAAATGAAATCCTCAATTTTCACACAATGACAATGATTTTTCAATACAGGGTCAAAAATAATCTTAGTACAGTTAGTGCTCTACGCTATAAGCTTGCCCTTATCTTCTTTTCTTAGGTTCTACAAACTAGACTCTAGGAACACGGTAGGACATTCTCGGCTTGTAATGTAGGTTTAATGTTAGGTGTGGTGCATTTTGGTACATCTAGTTACTATCTGCCCTCCTTGACATTACATCTAAGCCTTCCACCTCCCTTTTCTCAATTTTTGACACCCTATTTCTTTTTCCCTTCTTTCCTTAGATTCATTTCAACCCTTTGTAGCTTTTTTCTTCACTTACTCTCTTTTTCATGCCTTTCCATTTTTCATTACTTTCGCAAAGTGACATCCTCTTCTTTAGATGTTCTTTTCTTTTCTTTTCAGCACCTAACTCTTTTCACGCCCATTTTCTTTAGGTTTTCTCTTTTAATAGTAACCCTTAACTCATGACTTTTTTATCTATAGAGGTGAAAATTACCCGACGTCGGGTCAGGGCCAAAAGGAGGGAACTTTTGCATTAACCACCCTCAGCTTAGGCTTTTGGCCTAATTCAAGATGAACATTTCCATGAAGTGACTAGGCCAAAAACATTAGATTCTGGGAAGGTGAGTAAGAAAGTTATGGTCTATTAAAGGCTCAACGTATTTGGATCAAAGAAAATTAACTTCATTTGGTCAAATACTTTTACGCTAGTTGTGGACTATTTTGAACAAGGGCCCATGATCACTTGCTAGCTTCAAGAGCATATTCCTTTACCAGAACTAACTGGGAAAGTTATAGTTCGTAACCAATTGTTGAATAATCAAGTATTCTCACATTCATTTGGGATGTCTTTCCATTATCATATTAGTAGATTTCCCAATTCAAATTTTAGTTGCAAGTCATGCAGTTAGTGCATTATCACGTTATAATTAGAGCCAATACATTCAACGTATTTAAGCCTATACATGCAAGCTCTTTTATTTGACGGGTCTAATTTTTCACTAACTTACTAATACATAGAAGTTCAATAGAAATTTAAACAGTCTCTTTGAGAAAAAGAACTCAGGCAAGAAAACCCCAAGACAGGATCTTGACTTGGAATACACAGACTTCACCCTATCACTCATAATCCATTCACCCACCCCAACAAAGGAGACGTCAATTGTCCCTAACGCAAAAGAAATCATAGAAAGCATAATCGATAGGTGATGCAAACCTGTGGCGAAAAGCCCCGAAGACTTATCAACAATCAGGTGGGTCTGGTTTCCTGGAACCCATAGGATCACCATTAGTAGTGCTTACATCTACAAGGATGATACCATCAGTAGTTCCATCCACCACTCTATTTGTAACATCAATAGAGCTTATAACTTCATTCACTAGCGCGGAACTTGATGCCTGAACAACCAACTCTTGCACTCTTTTTATGTACATCTCTTCATTTACTATTGAGGCCCTCCTAGCATACTCTACCTATGTCTGCTTCCTTTTGTTTGAATGAGCCTCATCAACGGCCTCAGTGGGGTGGCTAGAATGATGCCTCTTTCAATGAGCATGGATGGGCTTGGGCTTTGTCTCTATAGGAGCCTCTAACAAGGTTTCAACGACAGTATTTTGAGCAAACTCCGTCATAATAGAAAGGAGATCTTTTGTGTGGGGGCTGGTCATAACATAAATCGCAACTCAAATGCGTCTAGCCATCTATGAACTATATGGATCTTCGTCTACATTTGATTGGCCACTCTTTTTCTGTGCGAATCTCGATCTCCGCTATGGACTTCAGCATCTAAGATTGAATGGTGGAGCTAGTAGCCATCTTAAATTCTAGTTTCTAGACTCTATCTAAAGGGATAACCGTTGCGGCTATGGGTGGTGTGGATTTAGATGACCTCAGGGCCCTACTAGCGGCATTAGAAGAAGCGGTCGGTGTGCTTTTGTATAGAGGGTCCAACTTCTTGCTTGTTATCCATCATGTTTGCAAGATTGTAAAAAAATGGAAGAACCTCAATCCTGGACTCTCTGCAAGGTGCAGCCACATTAGCCTCATCTTTCGTGAGGTATATATGTAATGTCCCTTCATGTTTAATAAGTTTATCACAATGACAGATCCGCACTCTAGAGTTCCTGCATATCTGAAAGACCAAACAATGAAACGGGTAAGTAGTGGAGGTCTTGAATGCCTCTCATGTATCTCATCCAGAATCATACTGGAAAATTTAATCTCAAACCCTTCTACTAGTGTTTCCACCATGACCGCCCTATCCAACGTAAGTTAATTGTGAGCCTTCATGGTTGAGACTCTACTTCTGACCAACAACCGGAAGAATTTGGTCACAAAGTTTAGTGTGGCCTTTGTGATGGCTCAGCAGGATGTTGTGACCCATTATACATACTCAATTTATATGGAAATGTATTTCCATTGCCACATTTTCACTTCCTCTCATTTCTCGGCACTTCTCTAAAAAGATCGCCATGCATTATTTCCCATATGTAATCAAAATCCACGGTTTTGAGACCCCAATTAGGACCAGTTATGGAGTCGTATAGAAATAGGTTGACGGTGGCCTCTGAGATGTCTACTCTGTATTATCAGACGATTGTGTAAGTTAGAGGGTTCTATTTTGCGGGTTTGGCCCGCTTTTCGATAGACCCTTTGAGAGTGAAAGGGTAGGAAACCTTAATGCATGCGCCCATGTCATGTGTCATCAAGTCAAACTTGTGTAGGTTGTATATTCAGTGCACCTTTGGTATTGTATGTAGGCTCCATGTGAGGACTTGGCATTCCTTAGTAATTAGTCAGGCCATAACCCCCTTCTCATTAATCATTTTTGCATCTCTATATATTTTCCATTTCCCTTGGACACACCACCTATTTTATTCACCGGCTACTAAAGAAGGATCATGAGTTCGATGATTGGTGCAGCTTCCAACCTAGAAGTCTAATCAGACAAGACTCCTTGATTATTATCCCGTAATCACTGGCCCATTGAAAGTTTGAAATAGATTCATGGGATGGATCGAACACTAAAGACTATGCAGTATGGTGGCGGACTTAGAGCCAGACATTTCGCCACCTTTTGAATTGGAGGCAGCCCCATTTAGTGATCTTATCAGTGTGCACTCCTCATTTGATTGGCAGGAAGTGATTACATCAAGGTTCACTTTTCGATGGGTTCCCCTAGTGGTTCAGGGTGTTGTTGGTGATGTTATTGTGCCCAGAGGAACATTAGCTAGGTCTCTCTCCAAGTTTGTGTCTACATCAATTAACCAAAGGGATGATGAGCAAACAACTGCAAAAAAAAGGAAGACGTAGTACCTATGGAGGGATTATTAGTACCCAAATATCTTAACTACGCACTAGAAACAATTTTAGGATGATGAGCAAACAACTGCAAAAAAATAATAATTTACACTAGCTGCAGTTTTAGGTTTACCGGTAGGGTTGACGGTCCATAGAGTGTACAATCCGTGAATCCCTTTTATGGATTAGATTGATTAAACATTCTCTCTCATAGAAACTGAGGATGTATAGAATGGATCATCAATCAGTAAACATACCGTAGCCTACATCTGTAGTTTGACACCTGTGTGTATTTCTGTGCTTATCAAAAAACCCGATCGACAATCCGTAGATGGGGTCTCATGAATGAGGTTTGTGCCAGGACGCAGACCTCCTTCAGTTTAATTTCTAACTTTAGTGATCAGATTCAACAATCAACCTAGTCTACTCATGCATTTCAACATATACAATTCTAGTTCGTCGTTCCTAGCGTTTCTATTTTGTTAATTCGCTTATGCCTATTTTTAAGAACTATGGAACCCTAGGTCGCAACTTACATATTGACTTATACACACATATTATGGGTAGTAAAATGATACACAACAACTATCCATCATACCAGGGGTGATCTATTTATCTTTAGCATGCATCGATAGTAGACTATGTCCCAAGGTCAATATCTTACTCCCATCTCCTATATTCAATCTATGAATGGGAATTCAAATTGAGGGGAAGTTGTAATACCTTTCAATCAAACAAAAGCGTCGTGATTTTATGCCTACTATAATTTGACACCCATATAAGTTGCATACGCTCTCCAAACCCGATTACCAGATTTGTGCGGATCAAAAGAGGGAGAATTTTGTAGATAGATGATTGGGATTTAGGGGGTGACTATAGAGATTATTTGTAGGGATTTAGGGAGGAATTTATGGAGATGAGATGGTTTTGGAAAATAATTTGAAAGAGGGAAATGGTTTGAATGGTGAGGTTTTGTATAGTGGAGTCTGGGTTGGGTCGGTTTGCTGGAAAATTGGAACCATGATACCCCGTTGACGGTACGTTGATCACTTAAAGGTCCGTCAATGTGGACCATCCATCATACTTATACTTACATAAAGCTTAAGGCTTAACTAGGATATATAGACACCATTCATGGTCCGTCGATGGATGGATGGACCGTCGATGGGGTCCGTAGATCACTACACAAGACCATTTTCTACAGATTCTAGTTTGACCTCATGCACATGTAACAACAGTTAGGTCATTCTTTTTGTAATTTATATATACTTTTAGACACGGACCCTAAGCAATATCTAGTCAACTTTTTAAAAAAAGATGTAAACACTAACTCATCTTGTAAAAGAAATCTTCTTGACAAATAAAAACTACTTGACATGATTCTTAAACCTATGGGTGGCTAGAGTGTAGGCATTGGGTTGCCTCCCAAGTAGCACTTGATTTAATGTCGCGGCCCAACTCCGACCTCTTGATTACTCAGGCTTCATCAAGATAATAGGCCTAAATTACTTGTTGCACATTATCTATATTTCCCAGATATAACTTGATCATCTTTCTATTCATCTCGAACCTTGTACCATCAATATTCTCAAACTCCTCTACTCCATGCGGGAACAATTGTTTGAGTAGAAATAGTGAAAACCACTTAGATTTGAACTTCGCAGGAAGTAAGTGCAACCATGAATTGAAAATAAATACAATGTCTGCAACTACAAACTCACGGTTATCAATTCGTTGATCATATTTGTAACAACCCTAAAATGTATAAAATAAGTAATGTTTAATGTGTCTAGAATTCCTACGATTACACCGGGTTCACACAGATTGATGCGCGTAGAACCAAGCCTCTGAACCCTTGAAACAACGAAGCCAACTAACTTGGGGAGTTAATTGATCTAGCAAAGGTTGGGTCCATCCATGTAGGGATCCTGAATATGATGATTTACCCAGATAAGTCTTTACCAGACTTAAAAGAGGAAAATCCTAAGTTTGGAGGGTCTAGGGGTAAAATTGTCTTTTACCAGGATAAGGGTAATATTGTAATTGCCCTAAATATATAATTAATTATTTAATTAATAAGGTAGAGCGGTATTTTGGGGAGAGAGTGCCGAAAATGAGCTCTAAGAGTAAAGTCTTGCTCCACCTGGGTTCGAACCTAGGTGGAAACAATGAATTTCAATTGTTTTTATTTGAGTAAATTAATGTAGTTAATTTATATTATTTAAATAATGGCTGACTTACAAAAAGAGGTAAATCAGTTTTTTAGTTATATGGGGCACTATCTCACACAAACTCTCCCTCACACCTAAACCTCTTCTCTCGTCCATTTTTATTTCTTGTCTGCAAAAACAGAAAAAATAACATTAGAGAAAAATCAAATGTTATCTACACTAAAAGAACATACAAAAAAATATACAAACAAGCAAGCTAACTTAAGAAACGAAAATTTTACACCATCTCCTCGACGGGATCGTGTTGAAGGTTTGGTGAATTATTTTTGTAGCACATTGAACGTGTGGAAAGCTAAAACCATGTATTGGTTTTCCCTATTGGAATCCTTTCTCCAAGTAAAATTTTTTTCTACAAAATTCAACGTATGAAACTAGGGCGGTCCCCTTTATTGTCGAATTCCTTGTCCCTAGTCTCCTTCCTATTTCAATCTAAATTAGGTTAGAAATCATGTTTTTTTGTATGGTTGCTGGTAGCTAAGTGTGAAATATGATGTTATTTGTGATTTTGTGTTTGGAAATAGCAAGCTTGTTCAATGATGTCAACCGAAAATGATATGGTGCAATGTGTAAATGTTCATGTTGTTCTCCGTTTTGAAGTCTTAAAATGGCTTGTTTGATGATTGGAATTATTGTGAATAAGGTGCGTAAATTGTGATGTTTAAATGAAGTGTAAGGCGGCTGATATTAAGTGGAAAAATCTAATCTAAAACAACAATGAATCTACACCTAAAAACGCGTTAAACAAATTGTGAAAATACTATAAAACGAACCTTTGAATTTTGTTAAATAAAGGATAGAAAATTTAATAAAATTTCCAGCAATTGGTGATGGAGTTTTCAACCACAATACTTAAAGTTTGAGAAGTTTAAAAAAAATAATCTAAAACATGTGATGTCAGTACGGATTGAACCCAAGACCTTATTACATGAAAGTTGGAAAAAAATGAGAGGTGTGGGATTCGAACCCACAACCTCTCGACCAAACAAAATAGTAAAAGGGAAATTATAAATAAATAAAAATAATGGGAGGAGTGGGATTCAAACCCACCACCTCTTGGATGAAGGAGGAGACAATGAGAGAAATAAAAAATAAAAATAATGAGAGGAGTGGGATTCAAACCAACATTCTCTAGGCCAACATGGGAAAAACTTTAAAAAAAGAGAAATAAATGAATGTTTCTATGGGGGTTCGATCCTGGATCCCCTAGTGCTTAAAACGCCTAAGGTGAAGTGAAGGCACGGAAAAAGAAAGTTAAATAATGTTAGTGAGGGCATTTGAAATTGGGTTCTCCAAGGCGAGATGTAAATCCAAAATTAGGTGAAAGAAAATTAACTAAGTGTTGTCCAAGGGATTCGAAGTCGGGTTCCCTTGCCCATTTCTATATTGACATATAAGTCATACGTAAGTAAATACTTAATGAATGCTGCCTCTAAAGATCAAAATCAATATCTCGGCATATCTACAAGATGCATAAGTCTTGTAGAACATAATCTTGGGTAAACATGAATAACTTAGACAAACTTTGAATAAAGCCTCATGGCTTGTATGTGCTGACTCATAAGTCTAGCATATGTTTAGAAGTAAGCGAACCTAATATGTATGTGATGAAAGGATGTAAAACCTTAAAGGGGTTAAGCAAGAGTAAGAAACAAACTAAATGGCCAACTGCATTGGCATATGATAAAATGAACATTCATGTAAAGGGGTGAGTAATTATAGAGAGAAAATGTGCTAAAGTTAATGAATGTGGTGACAACATGATAAGAGGCTAATGTGTCACGACCCAAGTCGAGCTTGGCACCCACACTTACCCTCCTATGTGAGCGAACCAACAAATCCAAACCCCAATGTTTACCAATTCTCCAATCATAATGAACAAAATACAATGCAGAAGACTTTTAAAACTCATTAATATAACCAATAAATAACTTCTAAAAATTAATACTTATTATTCCCAAAATCTGGAAGTCATCACCACAAGAACATCTATCCTCAAATTACTAAATCTAAGAGTATCTAAGAAGCTAAAACAAGTAAACAGATGGTCTATGTCCGAACTTCAAGGACATCAAGTCACGAATGAGAGAGAATCTAGTCCGAGCTAGGAGTAATAGCTCACCCTGAAATCTGATATGCTGAAGACTGGCTGGAGTTGCGGACGAGTCGAAGTCGATGGCCCGTCTGCTGCACTCCCTAAATAACAAAGAAGAAAAATTACAAGTAGGGGTCAGTACAAGGGACACGTAATGAGTAGGTATCATCGGCAACTCAAAATAGAAAACAATATATACCGAATAATAATATAGAGTCAACCACAATACTTAACAGATGGCAAGCAATAAATACATAGACCATTGACAACAACACCATAATAGGTACACCATCAATCACAACATCAAGCACACATTTGAGGACTCATGCCTCCACACCATACTCATTTGGAAAAATAGTTTCTTTGAATTTGAGTAAAATAATATAATTCAAGATTCTTTTCATTTAAAATACTGTGTCGGAACGTGACACTCCGATCCAAAATACCGTGTCGGAACGTGACACTCCGATCCAAAAATACCATGTCGGAACGTGACACTCCGATCCAAAAATACCGTGTTGGAACGTGACACTCCGATCCAAAAATACCATGTTTGAATGTGACACTCCGATCCAAAAATACCGTGTCGGAACGTGACACTCCGATCCAAAAATACCGTGTCGGAACGTGACACTCCGATCAAAAAATACCGTGTCGGAACGTGACACTCCGATCAGAAAATGTATTGAATTTGTTAAAACTGTTTTCAAATCATTTTATTTCCATCAGGCCTTCTTTATTCAAAACATCACTTCAAAAGAGAGAAATCAAGAACAAAGTTCAAAAGTCTCAATATTTTAGGCAAAACCACAAACCACACAATCATAACATACAACCACACAATCAAGTAATAGGAGACTTTACAATATCATCCAATACATATCAATTGCTATTTAGAGTTTATCTATCACATAGAAATAAACCATAACCTACCTCCACCGAAGAACCGAAATCAAGCAAGCTACCTCTCCGATGCCTTTGCCTTCCTTATTGCCTAAGATTCTTTTCAATCCGAAGTCCAAATCGCCTGTTCTCCTCTCCCTTTCACGTTTTTCCCTCACTGCTTCTCAGCTGATCAGTTATTCCTTCTCTCAACTAAAGACTCCATCCTCTAATAATAATGTAAGACTAATTATAAATTGTAAAAGTAACCCACCATTAGTCTAAAGTTACCTCCTTTAACCCCCACTAACTCCATTATAAAAGCTAGTCCACTAATTACATAAATAGTAGCCCAAAACATCCATTAAAATAATTAGTGGAAGCTGACATCGTGTGGCGTTACGCAGCGTGTGACAGTCCGTCGCACCTGTGACGGTCCGTCTCACCTGTTACGGTCCGTCGCACCTATGACCGTCCGTCGCACCTGTGACGGTCCGTCCTGAAAGTCCGTCATGAAGTTCAGAGAATTGCTCCCAGTACCCAGATTCCAAGAGTTGAAGTGTTTTGGAACGGAGGCTCACGACGGTCCGTCGTGACCATGACGGTCTGTCGCGGGATCCGTCGACCCAGTCAGTTATTATCAGAAATAAACTCTACTACTCGAATCGACTAAACAGGTTGTTACAATAGATACCAATTTACCCATCGTTCATCCTCGAACGATCATAGGAAGAAAAACAAGGGCAAGAAAGAGTACCTGAATCTGTAAAGAGATGTGGATATCTTTCTTGCATATCAGCCTCATTCTCCCAAGTGGACTCTTCAACTGGCCGATTCTTCCACTGAACTTTGATAGATGCAATCTCCTTTGATCTCAAATTGCGGACTTCTCTATTTAAAATAGCAACAGGCTCCTCCTCATAAGACAAATTTTTATCAAGAAGAACTGAATCCCAACGAATAATGTAATTTCCATCCCCATGGTATTTTTTCAGCATAGACACATGAAATACCAGGTGCACTCCTGACAACCCTGGAGGAAATGCCAATTCATAGGCCACCTCCCCCACACGCTTCAGAACTTCAAATGGACCAATATATCTTGGACTAAGCTTACCTCGCTTACCAAACCGCATCACACCTTTCATGGGTGAAACCTTAAGCAAGACTTCTTCACCCTCCATAAAATCCAAGTCCCTAACCTTTCGTTCTGCATATTCTTTCTGTCTATTCTGAGCTGCTAGCAGCTTCCCCTGAATGAATTTTACTTTATCTAACGATTCCCTCAACAGATCGGTACCCCAAGGTCTCACCTCAAATGCATCAAACCAACCAATAGGAGACCTACATCTCCTCCCATACAGTGCCTCAAATGGGGCCATATCAATACTCGAGTGATAGCTATTATTGTATGAAAATTCTGTTAAGGGTAAGAATTTATCCCAATGACCACCAAAATCTATCACACATGCACGAAGCATATCCTCCAATACCTGAATCGTCCGCTCAGACTGACCATCGGTGTGAGGGTGAAATGCAGTACTAAGATCCAACCTAGTTCCTAACTCAGCATGAAATGTTCTCCAAAACTTAGAAGTAAATTGCGTACCTCTATCTGATATGATGGAAAGTGGAACTCCATGCAACCGAACAACTTTTGAGATATAGAGTTTTGCTTACTTCTCTGCATTGTAAGTCATCTTGACCGGAATGAAGTGATCAGACTTAGTTAACCTGTCAACAATTACCCAAATAGAATCAAACTTACCCAATGTCTTTGGAAGACCAACTACGAAATCCATTGCAATTCTTTCCCACTTCCATTCAGGAATGGGCATTCTCTGAAGTGTCCCTCCGGGCCTCTGGTGTTCATACTTTACTTGCTGACAATTCGGGCATTGGGCAACAAAATCAACAATGTCACGCTTCATCCTACTCCACCAAAAATGTTGCCTTAGGTCACGATACATCTTGGTTGCACCACGATGTATAGAATACCTTGAACTATGAGCCTCTGTAAGAATAGTGTGAATCAAATCATCAACACGGGGCACACACACCCTTCCCTTAATTCTCAAAACGCCTTCCTCATCAATCATTGCCTCTTTAGCCTCTCCTCGCAATACCATATCTCGAATTCGGCTCAGCTTCTCATCAGCAAACTGCTTTCCCTTAATCTTGTCAAGAAAAGAAGATCTTGCCTCCACACAGGCCAAAATCCTCCTTCCTCTAGCACTTCCAGCCTCATAAAGTCATTAGCCAAAGTCTAAACCTCTCTAGACTATGGGCGTTTAGAAACATGTAGGTGGGCTAAACTACCCATGCTCCCTGCTTTTCTACTTAAAGCATCTGCCACAACATTTGCTTTTCCTGGGTGATACAAAATAGTAATATCAGTCCTTCAACAGTTCTATCCACCTCCGCTGCCTCAAATTCAAATCTTTCTGAGTAAAAACATACTGTAAGCTACGATGATCTGTATAAACTTCACTCTTTACCCCATATAGATAATGTCTCCATTGCTTTAATGCAAATACAACTGCAGCCAACTCCAAATCGTGGGTCGAATAGTTACGTTCATGCACTTTTAATTGCCTCGAAGCATAAGCAATTACATTCCTGTCCTGCATTAGCACTTCACCCTAACCAGAATAAGATGCATCACAATAAACAATAAAATTCTCACCTTCTACTGGCAAGGTAAGAATTGGTGCAGTGGTCAACAAGGTCTTAAGTTTTTGGAAGCTTTCTTCACATTTATCCGACTATACAAATGGAACATTCTGCTTAGTCAAATTTGTCAGCTGCGAAGCAATAGAAGAAAATCCCTTGACGAATCGGCGGTAATAGCTAGCTAGCTAAACCAACAAAGCTCCTTACCTCTGAAACATTTGTAGGTCTTACCTAACTCTTCACTGCTTCAATCTTAGAAGGATCCACTATCACTCCATCCTTAGAAACCACGTGCCCCAAGAAGGACACTGAATCGAGCCAAAACTCACACTTGGAGAATTTGGCATAAAGCCTTTTCTCCCTTAACAACTCCAATACGATTCTCAGATGCTCCTCATGTTCTTTCCTGTTCTTTGAGTATATCAGTATATCATCAATAAATACAATAACAAAAAGATCCAGATATGGCTTGAAAATCCCGTTCATCAGGCTCATGAAAGCAGCAGGGGCATTCGTAAGCCCAAAAGTCATTACTAAGAATTCATAATGCCCATACCTGGTTCGAAAAGCAGTCCTTGGCACATCTGCTGCCCGTATTTTTAATTGATGATAACTGGATCTCAAATCAATTTTAGAGAAGACACAAGCACCTTGTAACTGATCGAACAAATCATCAATGCGAGGAATGGGATACTTGTTCTTAATAGTTACCTTATTCAGCTGCCTGTAGTCTATGCACATCCGAACACTTCCATCTTTCTTCTTCACAAATAAAATAGGAGCACCCCAAGGGGATGCACTTGGTCTAATAAAACCTTTAACTAACAACTCCTGAAGTTGGGCCTTTAACTCCCTTAACTCAGGTGGAGCCATTCTATAAGGGGGAATAGAAATGGGGCGAGTATCCGGCTCCAGATCAATACAAAAATCAATATCCCTATCCGGTGGCATACCAGGAAGGTCTGCAGGAAACACATCCAGAAACTCACAGACTATCGAAACAGACTCAATCGAAAGTACTTTGGAAGTATCATCCCTGAGATGGGCCAAGAAAGCTAAACAATCCTTACTAACCAGCCTCTTAGCATGAAGAAAAGAGATAATACGAACTGGGGTGGAAATATAGTCACCCTCCCACACTAATGGGTCTGTACCAGGCTTGGCCAATGTCACAGTTTTAGCATTACAATCTAAGATTGCAAAATTTGGAAAAAGCCAAGTCATACCCAGAATTACATCAAAATCAACCATTTCTAGAATAATCAAATCCACGTAAGTGTTTCTCCCACAAAAGTCACAAAGCAAGACCTATACACCTTCTCAACTATCACAGACTCACCCACGGGAGTAGAGACACAAATAGGCATATCAAGCAAATCACAACTTAACTCAAGACCAGCAGCAAATGAGGAAGATACATATGAAAATGTGGATCCAGGATCAAATAATACAGAAGCCATTCAATCACAGACCAAAAGAGTACCTGTGATAACAACATCAGATGTCTCTACCTCAGACCTCACGGGGAAAGCATAACAATGGGCCCTATCACCTGTCTATCCATTGCCCCTACCAAGCTGCGCTGCAGTAGTTCCAACTTGCCCGCCACCCCTACTGATTTGGTGACCACCATTACCTTGGCAGCCACGTCCTCCAGAATGGCGGCCTCTACCATGACCACATCTACCTCTAACTATTGGGAGTCTGTAACTCTGTTTTGGACAATATCTCTTAATATGTCCAGTCTCTCCACATCCATAACAATTTCTGGATTCAAGCATAGGTCTCTGTGAGAATGACGAAGTCTGGGGATAACCTCCAAACTCAGAAAAATGCTGACTGGTCTGCGATGCACTCCCAGCTAAAGCCTGTAGTGAAGACTGAATAGGACGGGATGGGTAACCTCCTGAACTCTGCCCTCTGGAGTAAGAACCACTAAACTCACCTCCCTTACGGAACTTCTTAAATGTCGACACCATGGTGAAGTTGTCTGGCTTCACCCCCTCTACCTCTATCACAAAATCAACCACTTCCTGAAAGGATTTTGCTGCAGCAGCTACCTGTAAGGCTGGGATCTGCGAATATGACCTCAATCCTTTCACAAAGCGGCGAATCCGCTCTTGTGGACTGAAGCAAAGCTGAGTGGCATACCTGGATAGTGCACAAAATTTGGCCTCATATGCAGCAACGGACATCCTTCCTTGCTCTAGGCTCAGGAACTCATCTCTCCTCCTATCCCTTAAAGTCCGGGGTATATACTTCTCCATAAACAGGCTAGAAAATGATGCCCAAGTCATGGGTGGTGCCTATGCTGATTGACACTCAACATACAACCGCCACCACATTTTGGCATCCCCCTGAAACTGATAGGTCACAAACTCAACACCGAATCATTCTACTATGTCCATCTTATGTAGTAGCTCATGACAATCAACCAGAAAATCATAGGCATCCTCAGATTCAGCACCCTTGAAGACTGGAGGTCTCAACTTTAAGAACTTAATGAAGAGTTCATGTTGATCACTTGTTATTATAGACCCTGTAGTCAATCGAGGGAATGTGCCTACTTCCAATGATTCCTCCATGCGGGGAGCCACATCAGCTGCATGTTGTACTCCCGGAACCTGAGGTGCTGGTGCAGAATACACTGGAGGTGTCTGACCTTGATCAGATAACCCGCTAAGATAAGCAAGAACCTGATTAATCACTTCTGGGGTAGGCTGGGGTGGTAATTCCTCATCTTGAACCTGCTCATTTTCCCCTTCCTCACCTTCTCTTACTACCTCATCAGTCGGTGGAGGAGTCACTGCCCTATTCCTAGATGGACCAGGTTCTTGTCTTCTACCTCTAGTGGGCATCCTCCTGCGACCTCTACCACAACCTCTTGCCACTGCTCCTCCTCGAGCTACAGCTCCAATGATTGGCTCAGAAGCACCATGTCTTGCCGCTATTGGCACAGTTGTTTCTCTTGTTCTAACCATCTACGAAATAGAGTGAGAATTTCAGATACCAATTTGTATCACCTAGATACCAATTGGATCCAAGTAATAGCACGAGAGAAAGAAAGAGTGGAATTTTCCTAAAGTCCTATAGCATCTCGAAGAAAAGTAAAGGCGTCCCCACACCGTTCCTCAAGACTTTACTAGACTTGTTCTTGTGTGATGAGACCAACAAACCTAACGCTTTGATACCAAGTTTGTCACGACCCAAGCCGAGTCGCGAGTGGCACCCACACTTACCCTCCTATGTGAGCGAACCAACAAATCCAAACCCCAATGTTTACCAATTCTCCAATCATAGAGAACAAAATACAATGCGAAAGACTTTTAAAACTCATTAATATAACCAATAAATAACTTCTAAAAATTAATACTTATTATTCCCAAAATCTGGAAGTCATCACCACAAGAACATCTATCCTCAAATTACTAAATCTAAGAGTATCTAAGAAGCTAAAACAAGTAAACAGATGGTCTATGTCCGAACTTCAAGGACATCAAGACACGAATAAGAGAGAATCCAGTCCGAGCTAGGAGTAATAGCTCACCCTGAAATCTTATATGCTGAAGACTGGCTAGAGTTGCGGACGAGTCGAAGTCGATGGCCCGTCTGCTGCACTCCCCAAATAACAAAGAAGAAAAATCAAGTAGGGTTCAGTACAAGGAACACGTACTGAGTAGGTATCATCGGCCAACTCAAAATAGAAAACAATATATACCGAATAATAATATACAGTCAACCACAATACTTAACAGATGGCAAGCAACAAATACATAAACCATTGACAACAACACCATAATAGGTACACCATCAATCACAACATCAAGCACACCTTTAAGGACTCATGCCTCCACAACATACTCATTTGGAAAAATAGTTTCTTTGAATTTGAGTAAAATAATATAATTCAAGATTCTTTTCATTTAAAATACCATGACAGAACGTGACACTCCGATCCAAAATACCGTGTCGGAACGTGACAATCCGATCCAAAAATACCGTGTCGAAACGTGACACTCCGATCCAAAAATACCGTGTCGGAATGTGACACTCCGATCCAAAAATGCCGTGTCAGAATGTGACACTCCGATCCAAAAATACCAAAGTAAATGTTACCAAAACGTACTCACCTATGAGAGTTTAAAGTTTAAAAAGAGACCAGTCTCTATGAACACTCTAATGAAAATATTGAAGTTAATGCATACTTGATACTAATGATGAGATGAGAAATCATCTAATGATCTATGATGTCCTAATTCTAGAAGTCATCTTCCATGATGTATGAGTTGAATGTAATGGAACTTTATATTGAGTACTGATAGACTAGCTATGGGCGGTGATGCCTTCTTTCAAGAAGGGCGGAGGTTCACGTAACTCTCATGAGATGAGACTGTCCGGCATGTCAGGTATGGGTCTCCTTATATCTCCTAGTCTACGAACCTATACTACTAATATAGGAATCTAGCGGGGTTCAATTCCCATATACGCTAACATGTCTTGGGTAACTTTGGCTGGTGATTCCACCTCTTTTCGGTGTGGGGGACACACTGGATTTCATCATGCTCACATGATCTATGTGGGTTAAAGTTAATGTTCCAAGGAATGAATGAGGCCAGCCTCAAAAAATGCACATAATGAAATGAACGATATCAAAAGTGTAAGGATAGGATAATCAAGAGGTGATCTAGACTTAAGTGATGATGCTAGGTTATTCCTGGTCATTGCACAGCAAACCCGATGAGAGTCTTAAATTACATCATAGGTATGACAGGTGATTGCATTGATATATGAAATAAAGAAAAATGAAGTACGTATGAATCAATGAAGCAGACTCTGTGTTTTCTAAAAAAGACTTCCTAGTTGAGGTTCGATATGCAGAGCCCTCATTTTGGGAAGTCCTAATGTCAAGTCGATCATCCCAAGGTCTCATGCCATATGAAAGAATGATATGAACTACATCATATGATATGTGAAATATGTTATGTGATCTTTACAAAAAGATAAGTTTGATGATGCATGTTACACTCATGGCATGACTTTCCAAATCCAAATTTGGCAGGTCCATTGACTTTCCTAATACAAATTTGGCAAGTCCATTGACTTGACATTCCACAAAACATGTTGTTAGGAAAGAGCTATTCTTTCTCATGCATTTCCTTGGTGTGTGTCATTAACGGAATCTATACCCCAGACGAGACCGGCGTCGTTGACCTCTCAAAGGTCACAGACAAGCCTACATGCGTCATTCATACTTCAGCTAGGTTAATTTTAGCGGAAAATTTAAAAATTTTATTTTCCTATTTCATGATTAATATTTTGAACTTAAAGTCATAGGTGTTCACAAATCAACCATCTAATATAGCGATATTCAAATGAAAAAAATAGTTCATAATTGCATTAAAAGTATTTTTGCCAAAAAGGCACCAATACAGAGTTTGAAATAAAAATGGAAAGAAACACTAGAGGAACATACTCTACTAGCTAAATCCTATATCTAAGCTAGATAATCAGGGTAGACATCCTCGAAAGCATGAGGGACTACCATGTCCGGATGAAAGCGCCACGTCTGGATAGTTGTACATCAACCTATAAGCCCTAGCGTTCACCTGTATCTGAACGTAATAATATAGAGTTGTATGGAATTAGTATACAGTTGTACAAAATATGGGTATATGCAAGCACACACAAAGGACATGCATGAGTAAGAATATCTCTTTCCTAACAACATGATTATGGAAAGTCAAGTCAGTGGACTTACCAAATTGGGATTATGAAAGTTAGTGAGCTTTCCATATTTTGATTAAGAAAGTCATGAAATGAGTGTAACTTGTATCATTAGTCTTATCATTTTTCAAACAACACATAACATATTTCACATATCATATCACTTAGTATATAACACATAACATCTTTTATAACATTCATTCATATGCCATGAGAAGTTTGAATCATGGACTTGATAATAAGACTTTAAAAAATGAGGACTCAACATATGGGACCTTAACTAGGGAGTCTTCATTAGCAAACACAGAGTCTGCTTCATTCATTCATACGTACTTTATTTCATTCATTCATATGCTAGTGTAAGCACTACCCATACCTGGGATGTACTTTAAGACTCTCATCGGGTTTGCTGTGCAAGGACCAAGAATAACCTAGTATCATTACTTTAGTTTATATCACCTCTTAATTATCCTATCCTAACATCTTTGTTATCATTCATTTCATTGTGTACATCATTTGAGGCTGGCCTCATTCATTCATTGGGAACTTTAACTTTACTCGACATAGATCATGTGATTATCATGAGATGCAGTGTCTGCCCCACACCAAAAAGAGGTGGAAATACCGGCAAAAGTGACCAAAAACATGGTAGCGTATCTAGGGTATTGAACCTTGATAGATCCCTATATTGGCAGTATGAGTTCAAAAACTAGGAGATATAAGGAAACCCATACCTGGCATGCCAGACAGTCTCATATAGATATACGTGAACCTCCACCCTTCCCCAAGGAAGGCATCACCCCTCATAACTAGTCTATCGGTGCTCAGTATAAGGTTTCATTTCATTTAAGTCAAACGTCATGGAAGCGCGCTTCTAGTATGACGACATCATAGCTCAATAGATGATTTATCATCTCATCATTAGTATTAAGTCTATTAATCTCAATACATTTATTAGAGTGTTCATAGAGAGTGGTCTTTTCATTATCTTTACACTCTCATAGGTCAGTATGTTTTGGTAACATCTACTTTGGCTCATTTAAGATTGTTCTCTTCTTTTACAGTAGCCTTATATCATGTTGTCACCACATTCATTAACATTAGCACATTTGTTCTTCATAATTACTCACCCCTTTTTACGTGAATGTTCATTTCATCATATGCCAATGCACTTGGCTATTTAGTGTATCTTACACTCATACTTAACCGTTCTAGGGTTTCATCATTTCATTACATACATCTTAGATTCACTTATTTTTAGTCGTATGCTAGACTTATGGGTCTATATATACAAGCCATGAGGCTTCATTGATAGTTTGTTAAGTGACTCATAGCTTCCTAAGATTATGTAGTACAAGACTTATGTATCTAGTATGTATGCAAAGATTTCGATTTCGATCTAAGTAGGTGAAATTATTCTTGAACATTTAATCCACGTATGATTTATGTATCAATACTGAAATTTGGGGCAAGGGAACCCAAGTTCAAGTCTTTTGGACAACACTTACATTTTTCCTTAATTTTATTTTTATTCCTCCTGACATTGGGACCCTATATTGAACCCCAATATCAACATTTCTTTGTAGTTCCTTTTTCTAGAACTTCTCTCCTTTGGCCGGGGGGTTGTGGGTTCGATCCCCCACAACCCCCTTTTTATTTTCCTATCGATTTTCCTTGTCCATTTAGGCTTATCCAGGTGGTTGTGGGATCAAACTCCCACAACCTCTCTTTATTTTTTTATTTAATTAGCATGGGACTTAGAGGTTGTGGGTTCGAACCCCCACAACCTCTTTATTTTTATTTTCATTTAAAAGTTAAGTACTTAAGTGTTGGCAGTGAGGTTGTGAGATTGAGCCGCCACAACCTCACTTTATTTTCTTTTTTATTTCTCTCTTTGTCTCCTCCTTCAGACAAGAGGTGGTGTCGAATCCCACTCCTCCCATTATTTTTATTAATTTAAAATTTCCCTCTTACTTTGTTATTTGGCCGAGAGGATGTGGGTTCAAATCCGACACCTCTCATTTTTTTTCCAGCTTTCATGTATTGAGGTCTTGGGTTCAGTCTCCACTAACCTAACATGTTCTAAATATATTTTTAAACCTCTCAACCTCAAGTATTCTGGCCGAAAAATTCCATCACCAAGTGCTGGAAATTTTATTAAATTTTCTAGCCTTTATTTAAAAACACTCATACGTTCGTTTTGAGGTACTTTCACAATTCATTTAACACATTCTTAAGTGTCAATTTATTGTTGTTTTATCTTAGATTTTTCAACTTAAGATCAGCCACCTTACACTTCATTTACATCACTATTTACACACCTTATGCACAATAATTTCAATATTCAAACAAGCCATTTTAAGACTTCAAAACGGAGAACAACAACAAACATTTTACACATTCCACCACATCATTTTCGGTTGACATCATTGAACTTGATCGCTATTTCCAAACATAAAATCATAAGGAAAATAATATTTCACACTTAGCTACAACAATACATAACAAAAACATGATTTCTAAACTAATTTAGATTGAAATCGGACGGAGACTAGGGACAAGGAGTTCAACAATAAAGGGGACAGCCCTAGTTTCATACGTTGAATTTTCTAGAAAGAAATTTCTCTTGTAGAAAGGATTCCAAGAGAGAAAATCCATACCTCTTCTTGGTTTTGTTCAAAACTCAAAGTTTCTGCCCGGAATCACCACCAACCCAACGTCCAACACCGAAACTCCCACCTTACTCGTTGAGAAGATGATGCAAAATTTTTGTTTCTTAAGTTAGCTTGCTTGCTTGCTTGTATATATTTTTTTGTATGTTATTTGAGCATAGAGAAATTTTTATTGTGTTCTAACGTTTATATCTTCTTTTTTTGCATCCAAGAAAAAGAATTTGTACGAGATAGAGGGAGATATTTAGGCCAGAGAGAGAGACTTTGTGTGAGATAGTGCCTCATAAAACTACGATAGTTGGCAAGACTTAGACAATTTAAAAAAATCATTAATAAATAAATTATATTTAATAGTAAAATCTGTTTTTCCTTTTTAAATCAGCCATTAATTATTATCTTATTAAATTAATTCACCAATAACAAAAATAACATTAAATCATTGCTCCATGTTAGGTTCGAACCTGGGTGGAGAAAGGCTTCATTTCAAGGGGTCAATTTCGACACTCTTTACCCAAATTGTCCCTCCAATTTATTAATTAAATAATTAATTACATATGAAGGGTAATTACTATACTACCCTTAGCAAGGAAAAAGACCATTTTATCCCTAGACCCTTCAAACCTAAGATTCTTCTTTTTAAGTCCGGTAAAGACTCCATTGAGTAAATCATCATATTCGAGAGCCCTACATTGTTGGACCCAACCTTTCAAAGCTTAACTAACTTCCCAAGTTAGTTTGCTTGGCTGTAGCAAGGGTTGCGAGATCTAGTTCTACGCACATCAATCTGTTTGAACCCTGTTCTAACCGTAGGTATTCTTGACATATTAAGCATTTCGTACCTTATTCATTTTTAGGGTTGTTACATTATCCCCCCCTTTAGGAACATTCGTACCCTAATGACACTACCACTACCTAGCGTAATTCCAATTAGATCATAACATAATCACTATGCACAGCCAAGAAATAACAACACAATATGAAGAGATAAGGAAACTTAGATATAAGAGTAGGAAGTCTAACCTCAAGAGCTGAAAAGATGAGGGTCGGCCTCCAACATAGCACCCTCGACAAGATGATTTCTCCACAATACCTTCACTATGGCAATCTCCTTGTTCCTCAGCAACTTGACTTGTCTATCTAAGATCTCAACAGGTACCTCCTCATAGGACAAGTCTTCATCGACCCCCAAACCTTCCACAGGTATAATCTATGTTGGATCACCTAGGCACATCTTTAACATGGATACATGAAAGACTGTATGGACAAAAGCTACCTCCGCAGGCAATGCCAACTCATAGGCCACCTAACCAACACGCTATAGGACCTCGTAAGGCCCAACATACCATGGACACAACTTCCCCTTCTTGCCAAACCTAATCAACCCCTTCATAGGTGATATTTTCAGATAAACCTGGTAACCAACATCAAACTCTAAGGTCCATTTTCTATTATCTGTATATGACTTCTGCTGACTGCAAGTAGTAGTCAACCTGTCCCTAATTACACTGACCTTCTTTAAGGCCTCATAAATGATGTGGACCCAAAATGGATGACTCTCCAACATTGAACCACCCAACTGAAGATCTACACCACCTACTATATAGTGCCTCAAACGTTGCCATCCCAATGCTGAAGTGATAAATATTATTATACGAGAACTCTATCATAGGCAAATGGTCATCACAGCTACCCATGATGTCAATCACACATGCTCTCAACATTTCCTCCAATGTCTGAATGGTGCGCTTTGCATGCGAATAAGTCTGAGGATGAAAGTCAATACTAAGTTTTACCTGCGTGCCCAAGCTTTTCTGGAAAGATCTCCAGAAATGTGAAGTAAAATGAACTCCTTTATCTGAAATAATAGAAAGAGAAATCCTATGCCATCTCAAAATCTCATCTATGTAGAGTCTCGCATAGTCCTCTGCTTCGTAAGTAGACTTCACAGGGATAAAGTGGGCAGACTCAGTCAATTTATCCACAATAACCCATATGTAGTCATGCTGTCTCCTAGTCCTTGGAAGACCAACCACGAAGTCCATATTAATGGCATCCCACTTCCAACTCGGAACCTCGATAATGTGAGTTAGACCACCTGGCTTAAGATGCTCGGCCTTAACCTACTGACAATTAGGACACTTGGCCACATATTCCGCAATGTCCTTCTTCATCCCATCCCACCAATAATTCTGCTTGAGATCATGATACATTATGGTTGAACCTGGATGTATGGAATATCTTGAGTCATGGGCCTCTGCAACAATCATGGTCTGCAATTCATCCACATCTGGCACACACACCCTGTCCAAATACCTAAGTATGCCATCACCTCCCAAAACAAAAGACTCATTCATTTTTGTCAATACTGAGTTCTTCATCTCCATCAACACAGGATCAAGATGCTGACCCTTCTTAACTTCAACCACCAAGGACGATTCAGAACTAGGATGGACCTAAACACCCCTAATCTAGAAAATCTCTGTACATCTTTCACCAACTCTTTCTTCTCATCCTCAACATGGGATGTACTCCCCATGCTCATCCTCCTCAAAGCATCACCTACAAATTAGCCTTACCTTGATGGTAGTGCACACTCATGTCATAGTCTTTAAATAGCTCCAACCATCTCCCCTGACGTAGATTTAACTCCCTCTGTGTAAACACGTACTGGAGACTCTAGTGGTCTGTGAACTCATCCACATGTACTCCATATAGGTAGTACCTCCACAACTTTAGTTTAAAGACCACCGCTGCTAACTCTAAGTAATGAGTTGGAAAGTTCTTCTCATTCACCTTAAGCTGTGTGGACTCATAGGCTATCACCTTACAACTTTGCATAAGAACACAACCCAAACAAACCCTATATGTATCACAATATACAGTACAATTCTCACAACACTTAGGCAAGGTAAGCACCTAGGCCAAAGTGAGTCTGTTCTTTAGCTCTTTGTAGCTTTTTTAACAAGTCTCTACCCAATCAAACTTTACATTCTTCTTTGTCAAGGCGGTGAGTGGGGCGGAAATGGAAGAAAAACCCTCCACGGACATGCGATAGTAACCAACAAATCCCAATAAGCTACGAATATCTGTGGGAGTAAGAGGTTTTGTCCAGTTCTTAACATCCTCAGCCTTCGTAGGATCTACCTCCACACCTTTATAGGACACTACAAGACCCAGAATGGTCACTTATCTAAGCTAGAATTCACATTTGCTGAATTTGGCATACAACTAATGTTGTCTAAGTACTTGCAAGGTTAGTTTCAATTTATGTTCATGCTCTTCTTTGGTCATAGAATAGATGAGAATGTTATCAATGAATACTATGACAAATGATTCAAGGTGTTCATGGAAAACTATGTTCATGAGGTCCATAAATGCAACAGGTGCATTCGTGAGACCAAATGTCATCACTAGGAGCTCATAGATACCATAACGGGTACGGAAGGCTGTCTTTGTGATATCTTCATCCCTAACTCTATGCTGATGTTACCCTGAACACAAATCAATCTTCGAGAAGAAATTAGACCCTTGGAGTTGGTCAAACAAATCATCTATCTTGGAATTGGATAATTATTCTTTATAGTGACCTTGTTGAGCTGCCGATAATCGATACACATTCTAAGGGTTCCATATTTCTTTTTCACAAACAACACTGGAGCACCCCAAGGGGATAGCTCGGCTAAACGAAACTCTTAGCAGTGAGATCTTTTAACTGCAACTTCAACTCTTTGAATTTAGTTGGAGCCATTCTTTAATGAGACATTGAAATTTGTTTAGTACCGGGTTATAAGTCAATGCCAAAGTCAATCTCTTGAGGGGGAGGAACTCCAGGAAAATCATCAAGAAATACATCTTGAAATACATTCACTACAGCCCTAAATCTATGGAAGGAATGTCATGGCCTAAATCATTAACACTTACAGGATGACACAATAACTCCTTGGACATAATTTTATTGGCCTTAGGGTTTGAAACCAAGGGATTACGACGACTCTAATTGTACCCCTCCCAAACCAGCTCTTTTTCATTAGGGAAACGAAATTTCACCACTCTACTACAACATTCCAAAGAAGCATAACAACTGTGAAACCAGTCCATGCCAAAGATAACATCAAAATCATGCATGGGTAAATCAACCTATGCTGCATACATAGTCTTACCAATTTACAACTATTGGGCAATGCTTGTATACTTTATCAGTTCTTACATTTTATCCAAAAGGTGTACTAAGAACTATGGATCATGCAGAACTTCTAGTAATATTTAAAAAGTGAGGGCAAGCAAAGCAGTTACAGAGGAAAGAGTAGACCATGGGTCAAGTAAAGCATAAACAGAAGTTGAGAATACTTCCAGCATACCCTTGACCACATCAGCGGACTTCTCCTGCTCCTCCCTTCCCTTCAAGGCATAGAACCTATTTCTCTTAGAAGGCTCGCCTGCTGCTGCACCCTGTGGATTAGCCTTAGGTTGAGCATTACCTCCAGCCTGACCTCTGTTATGTGGGAAGTCTCTAACAATATTACCAATTTTATTGCAGCCGAAATAGGCATTAGTTCCCTGTCTTCACTCTCCGCAATGAGCTCGGCCACACTTAGCACAGTTCTTGTTGGGACAATACATATCACGTCCATTGCCCTTCTTGGGCTCGGGTATGCCTCCATTAAGTGTTGTACTTTTTTGGGAATTAGAATTCATAGAACTCTGCTGCCCCTTATTGAACCTGGGATGCTCACAGACGCCAAATTTTTTTCTATGGTCTCCATAGATGGGACCTGGTGGATCTTGAGGCTTCATCCTCCTAGCATCACAAATGCCCCTCTTTTTGCGGTTGTCCTCTACCTGCTGGACATGCACCATCAACCTTGAGAGGTCCATGTTATCATGGAGCATCATAAATCGACACTCCTCCTTCAGATCTCTATTGATTCCTGTGAGGAACCTGCTCATCTGATCCCTGCTTTTAGATACAAGGGAAGTAGCATACCTAGATAATTTAACAAACATCAGTACTCATATCATCCTTGTTGTTAGATACTAAAGAAAATAGAATACCTTCATAGTTTGACAAATTTTAGGGAATACTCCGCGACTTTCATTGATCCTTGCTTATGGTTGATAAACTCCTCAACCCTCTCCTTTATCATCTCTCTGGGAAAGAATCTCTCTAGGAAGGATGTCTTAAATAGCTCCCAAGTGACAGTATTTCCGCCTAAAGCTCGGCTATCATGCAACATTTTGCACTAAGTCTGTGCAACATCCTTGAACTAATAGGAAGCTAGCTCCGCTTTCTAAGTATCTGTGGCCCCCGTAGCCACTAAAATCTTATGCACCTCATACACAAAATCCTAGGGGTCCTCTGAAGACTAATATCTTGTGAAAATAGGAAGGTTCATCCTTGTGGAGTTTCTCAGCCTGTCTTCCATGCTACGCATTGGTGGGTTCTCCTTCTAAACATTCTGCCGCTTGACCTGGGAAGTCATGGCCTGGGCCTGCCTAGTGATGGCCTGAGACATCTGGGCCAGAGACGCCTCCACCTCCGTATCACTCAACCAAGCTGGGTTAATTGGCATAACCACTCCCTCAACTGGAGCCTGGGGTGGAACCTGAATGTCCCAAGCAACTGCTCCTCCTTTCCTTTGACCAATGTTTCTCCTAGTATTAATTCTCTGAAACAACATGATTTTATGTTAGACAGGCTCATAACACCAAGAAATCAAACATTATCAAGTGCACAATAAGATTTGAAGAAGGGAAATTTTCCGACGCATCATAGAGTATCTAATTCAGGATAGTGGTGCACTTCACTACCATGGCTTAGAAACTACTCAATGTGGTTTATGTGAACTTATTATCCTCGAAAATTAACCTAGGGATATGATACCAACTTTTTTATGACAAGAATCGATACCCAGACGAGATCGGCGTCATTGACCTCTCAGAGGTCGCAGAAAAGCCTACATACGTCATTTTTACTTTATCTAGGTTAATTTTAGCAGAAAAATTAAACTTTTTATTTTCTTATTTCATGATAAACATTTTGAACTTAACATCATAGGCGTTCAAAAATCAACCATCTTATATAGAGATAGTTAAATGAAAAAATTAGTTCATAATTGCATTAAACGTATTTTTGCCAAAACAACACCAATACAAAGTCTAAAATACAAGTGCAAAGAAAAACAAGTGGAACATACTCCACTAGGTAAAGCCTATATATAAGCTAGATAATGACGGTAGACATCGTACAAAGCATGAGGGCCTACCACGTTCGGATGAAAGAGCCACGTACAGATAGTTGCAGGTCAACATGTAAACTCTAGTGTCCTCATGTGCCTTCAACTAAAAAATTAGAGTTGTATGGAATTAGTACATACTTGTACTGAATATAGTTATATGCAAGCACACAAAAAGGACATGCATGAGTAAGAATCTTCCTTTCGTAACAAAATGATTATGGAAAGTCAAGTCAGTTAACTTGTAAAATTGGGATTAGGAAAGTTAGTGAACTTTCCAAATTTGGATTAGGAAAGTCATGCAATGAGTGTAACATGCATCGTCAATCTTATAATTTTGCAAACAGTACATAACATATTTCACATATCATATCACGTAGTATATAGCGTATAACATCTTTTATAACATTCATTCATATGCCATGGTACGTTGGAATCATGGACTTGACATTAAGACTTTCCAAAATGAGGAGTCAACCAATGGGATATCAACTAGGGAGTCTTCATTAGCAAACACGAAGTCTTTTCATTCATTCATACGTACTTCATTTCATTTATTCATAAGTTAGTGTAACAACCAGCTATACCAAGGATGTAATTTAAGAATCTCATCGGGTTTGCTGTCAAAGACCAAGAATAACCTACTATCATTGCTTCAGTTTATCTCATCTCTTGATTATCCTATCCTAACATCTTTGGTATCATTCATTTCATTGTGTACATCATTTGAGATTGGCCTCATTTATTCTTTGGGAACTTTAACTTAAACCGACATAGATCACGTGAGCATCATGAAATCTAGTGTCTCCCCCACGCCGAAAAGAGATGGAATCACCGTCCAAAGTGACCCTAAACATGCTAGCATACATGGGAATTTAACCCCGCTAGATCCCTATATTGACAGTATAGGTTCGAAGACTAGGAGATATAAGGAGACCCATACCCGGCATGCTGGACAGTCTCATCTCATGAAAGTTACGTGAACTTCTGTCCTTCCCGAAAGAAGGCATCATCGATCATATATACTCTATCGGTGCTCAGTATAAGGTTCCATTTCATTCAACTCATACGTCATGGAAGCACGGTTCTACTATGACGACATCATAGCTCAATATATGATTTCTCATCTCATCATTAGTATTAAGTGTGTTTATGTCAATACTTTCATTAGAGTGTTCATAGAGACTTGTCTCTTCTTTAACTTTAAACTCTCATAGGTGAGTACATTTTTGTAACATTTACTTAGGATCATTTGAGATTTCTCTCATCTTTTACATTAGCCTTATATCATGTTGTCACCACATTCATTAACATTAGCACATTTGCTCTTCATTCTTACTCACCCCTTTTTACATGAATATTCATTTCATCATATGCCAATGTACTTGGACATTTTGTGTATCTTACACTCGTACTTAACCCTTCTAGGGTTTCATCATTTCATTACATACATCTTAGGTTCACTTATTTTTAAACGTATGCTAGACTTATGGGTCTATATATACAAGCCATGAGGCTTCATTCATAGTCTTTTAAATGACTTATAGCATCCTAAGATTATGTAGTACAAGACCTATGTATCTTGTATGTATGCCAAGATTTCGATTTTGATCTAAGTAGATGAAATTATTCTTGAGCATTCAATCCACCTATGATTTATATATCAATACTGAAATTTTGGGGCAAGCGAACCCAAGTTCGAATCCTTTGGACAACACTTACATTTTTCTTTGATTTTATTTTTAGTCCTCTTGACATTAGCACCCTAGATTGAACCCCAACATCGACATTTCTTTTTAATTCCTTTTTCTAGAACTTATTTCCTTTGGATGAGGGTTTGTCGGTTCGAACTCCCACAACCCGCTTTTTATTTTCCTATCTATATTCCTTGCCTATTTCGGATTAACCAGGAGGTTGTGGGATCAAACCACAATAGCCTCTCTTATTTTTTTTCATTATTTTGCATGGGACTTAAAGGTTATGGGTGTGAACCCCCACATCCTCCTTATTTTTATTTTTTCATTTAAAATTTGCTACTTAAGTGTTGGCCGTGAGGTTGTGGGATCAAGCCCCCAAAGGCTCACTTTATTTTCTTTTTAGTTTCTCTCTTTGTCTACTCCTTCATCCAAGAGGTGGTGAGTTCTTATCCCGCTCCTCCAATTATTTTTATTAATTTAATATTTCCCTCTTACTCTCTTATTTTACCAAGAGGTTGTGGGTTCGAATCCCACATCTTTCATTTGTTTTTCATCTTTCATGTAGTAAGGTCTTGGGTTCAATCCCCACTGAACTCACATGTTTTAAATATATTTTTAAACCTCCCAACCTCAAGTAGTCTTGCCTAATATTCCATCACCAAGAGATGGAAATTTATAAAATTTTATAGCCTTTATTTAACAACATTCGTACGTTCGTTTGGAGGTACTCTCACAATTAGTTTAACACATTCTTAGGTGCAGATTCATTGTTGTTTTAGCTTAGATTTTTCCACCTAAGATCAGCCACCTTACACTTCATTTACATGACAATTTGCACACCTTATGCACAATAAATCCAATCATCAAACAAGCAATTTTAAGACTTCAAATGAAGAACAACAACAAATATTTTACACATTGCACCACACCATTAATCTAGATGAAGTAAGAATGACTATGTAGGCTTGTCTGCGACCTATGAGAGGTCAACGATGCCGGGTATGGGTCTCCTTATATCTCCTAGTCTTTGAACCTATACTGCCAATATATGGATCAGGAGGGGTTCAATTCCCATATACGCTAGCATGCTCTTTTTGGTGTGGGGTTTCATGACACTGGATTTCATGATGCTCACATGATCTATGTTGGTTAAAGGTAAAGTTCCCAATGAATGAATCAGGCCAGCCTCAAATGATGCACATAATGAAATGAATAATACCGAAGGTGTTAGGATAGGATAATCAAGAGGCGAGTGAGATTCAAGTAATGAAATGAGGTAATTCTTGGTCATTGCATAATAAACCTGATGAAAGTCATAACTACATACTAGGTATAGCTGGTGTTTACCCTGGCCCATGAATGAAACGAAATGAAGTACGTACGAATAAATGAAGCAGATTCTATTTTTGCTAAAGCAGACTCCCTACTTGAGGTCCTATATGTTGAGCCCTCATTTTTGGGAAGTCTTAATGTCAAGTCCATGATTCCAAGGTCTCATGGCATACTAATGAATTATATGAACAACGTTGTGTGTTATATGAATTATGATATGTGCTATGCTTACGATGTTGTGTGCTGCGTGCAAAATGTTAGGTATAATGATGCATGTTACTCTCATGGCATAACTTTCCTAATCCAAATTTGGAAATCTCAGAAACTTTTCTAATCCAATATTGGAAAGTTCACTCACTTGACTAATCTCAGTTTGGCAAGTCCACTGACTTAACCTGCTATAATCATGTTGCTAGGAAAGATCTATTCTAACTCATGCATTTCCTTGGTGTGTTCTTGCATATGCCCATACTTAGTACAAGTGTGTACTAACCCTATACAAGTCTAAACTTCTAGGCGCAAGCACAAATGGTCTCTAGACCTATAGGATCAATGCTGCAGCTATCCGGAAGTCGAGCATTCATCCGAAAATTGTAGACCCTCATGAATTCGAGGATGCTTGCCCATTTGCATTCTAAATTAGGTGTAGGATTTAGTTAGTGGAGTTTGTTCCACAAGCGTTTCATTCCCGTTTTTGTTAAGACATTGTATTGATGCTATTTTTGCAAGTACATCTTTATCGTTATAATAAAATTCTTCTTTCATTTTTTGATCTTAATAAAAGATGGTTTATGGTGAAAAATTATATATGCAATAGAATTTTTAGTAAGCATGTTAGAAAACAAAAAATTTCAAATTTTCTGCTAAAATTAACCTAGATGAAGTAAGAATGACGTATGTAGGCTTGTCTGCGACCTATGAGAGGTCAACGACGCCGGTCTATTCTTCTGTCTAGATTACAGTCGTGACACGTTATGTGTAAGAAAACCTCTAAATATTAATGAAGAATCCATGGGAATCCAAGCTACAAGATGTTCTTGAATTTCACCTTCAATTGAGGTTTATAGAGAGAATTGGTTTTGGAAAGAAAGTCTTTTTTTTTGTGAATTGAACCGGGAATGTGTTGATCACGTTTTTGATCACTTAAACGCACCAACAATAAAAAATAAAACCTAGAAGTGTCAGATAGGACGTCATGTGAATTTCCCATTCACCCCTTAAATAAAATAGTGCGTAGGCATGCAGTTCCAGAGATCACCTACGGACACCAATGAACGGGATGTCGATGGACCAACGGCCCATCCTGGTGCTTCATTGATGGTGACAGAGGCATCTTATTGTTGGACTCATCTCTTGAGGGTAAGTGTCAAACAACATCGCAATTCAACGGTCGTCGATGGACAAGCGAGACGTCAATTGAACTCGTCGATGTACACTGCCAAGGCAGTGTATCAACAACCTTTGGGTCCTTGTTGTGGGCCTCCTGAGGGTCCCTTGGGAGGTTATACCTAAATGTTTCTGACGTGAATTATACCTTAGTCTGTTGAAGACCTTCCACATCAGTTTCACCCAAAACAAGCAGTTAAAACACATCCAAACATGCTAGGCACCATCTAGACACATGCATGCATGTCTCAAGAGCTAACTTTTGAACGTCTTAGACATTCTTGGGCATTTGACCTTGAATCTTCATGAAACTCCATACAATTCTTATAAACATCATTATTACTTATATAGTGACCTAATAACCTCATTACACACATAAGCACATAAAAATACATAAGGCCCTTTAAGTGACTAGTCGTAGAATGTCTTGGTCGTCCCACGATGTTTGACTTTCAAATGTCTTTGAATCACCAAAGAATACTTCAAAATACTTTATTAACATGTTAATATGTACTGTAGACTCATGCGGTCTGTGAACACATCCACATGTACTCCATTTAGGTAGTGCCTCCACAACTTTAGTTTAGAGACCACTGCTGCTTACACTAAGTCATGAGTTAGATAGTTCTTCTCATGCACCTTGAGCTATCTGGACGCATAGGCTATCACCTTACCACTTTGCATAAGAACAAAACCCAAACCAACCCTAGATGTATCATAATACACAAGGCAATTCTAACCACACTTAGGCAAGGTAAGCACCTAGGCCGAAGAGTAAGTCTGTTCTTGAGCTCTTTGAAGCTCTTTTGACAAGTCTCCGTGCAATAACATTTGACTTTCTTCTTTGTCAAGGCGGTGAGTGGGGCGGAAATTGAAGAAAAACTATTCACGAGCCTGCGATAGTAACCATCAAATCCCAAGAAGCTACGGATATCTGTGGGATTAAGAGGTTTTGGCCAGTTCTTAACATCCTTACTCTTCGTAGGATCTACCTCCACACCTTTATCGGACACCACATGACCCTGGAAGGTCACTTATCTGAGCTAGAATTCACATTTGCTGAATTTGGCATACAACTGATGTTGTCTAAGTACTTTCAAGGTTAGTTTCTAGTGATATTCATGCTCTTACTTGGTCTTAGAATAGATGAGAATGTTATCAATGAATACTATGACAAATGATTCAAGGTGTTCACCGAAAAATGTGTTCATGAGGTCCATAAATGCAGCAGGTGCATTAGTGAGACCAAATGACATCACTAGGAACTCATAGTGACCATAACGGGTACGGAAGGTTGTCTTTGGGATATCTTCATCCCTAACTCTATGCTGATGTTACCCTCAACACAAATCAATCTTCGAGAAGAAACTAGACCCTTGGAATTGGTCAAACAAATCATCTATTCTTGGGATTGGATACTTATTCTTGATAGTGACCTTGTTGAGCTGCCGATAATCGATACACATTCTAAGGTTTCCATCTTTCTTTTTCACAAAAAACACTAGAGCACCCCAAAGGGATATGCTCAGCTGAATAAAACCCTTATCAGCTAGATCTTCTAACTTCAACTACAACTCTTTGAATTTAGTTGGAGCCATTCTTTACTGAGATATTGAAATTTGTTTAGTACCGGGTTCTAAGTCAATACAAAAGTCAATCTCTTGAGGGGGAGGAACTCCAAGAAAAAAATCAAGAAATACATCTTGAAACACATTCACTACAGACCCTAAATCTATGGAAGGTATGTCATGGTCTAAATCATTAACACTTACAAGATGACACAATAACCCCTTGGACATCATTTATTGGCCTTAAGGTTCAAAACCAGGGGATTAGGCGACTCAAATTGTACCCCTCCCAAACCAGCTCTTTTTCATTAGGGAAACAAAATCACACCACTCTATTACGACAATCCAAACAAGCATAACAAATTTGAAACTAGTCCATGCCAAGGATAACATCAAAATCATGCATGGGTAACTCAACCAAGTCTGCATACATAGTCTTACCATTTACATCTATTGGGCAATCCATGTATACTTTATCAGTTCTTACATTTTATCCTAAAGGTGTACTAAGCACTGCTGAGCAAGAACGAGTTTCTCCAAGACATGTTATAAATTACAAGCCTTTAAACATAGCTTTGAAATGGATTCGCTACCCAATTCAAAATACAAGAGATCTTTTAAAGAGAATTTTTTAGGACAATGTTTATAGAAAATTTTATTTGAAATCAGGTTTTTGGAAAATTCAAATTTTCGAAAAGGAAAAATATAAAAATGCTTTCAATGTTCTGTTTGGACAATTTTAATGGAATGTCACCCTTTTGGGCTTAAAAACGTCCTTCTGAATTTCAAAATTTTATGAATTCCATCTTTAAGAACATTAGCGATATATTTTTTGTATATATTGATGATGTATTGATATGCTCCGAGGACATTGATTCTCATTTCAAACATCTTAAAGTTTTATTCAAAATAATTAAGCAGAATGATTTGTTAATTAGTGCTAAGAAGATAAAATTATTTCAAACACAAATCAATTTTTTAGGTCATGATTTGTATCAAGGTACCTATAAACCCATTTGCAGGGCCATTGAGTTTTCTGAAAAGTTCCGTGATATCATTCTTGAAAAAACTCATTTGCAAAGGTTCTTAGGAAGCCTTAATTATATTGCCGACTTTATCCCTAAAGTAAGGTAAATCTGTAAACCTCTCTTTGGCAGGTTAAAGAAGGATCCCCCTCCCTGGACTAAAGAACATACTAGATCAGTTGTTCTTCTTAAATCTATGGTTAAAAGACTTCCTTGTCTAGGTATTTCTAACCCAGTATATTTTATGATCGTAGAAACTGATGCATCTTATATAGGATTTGGTGGTATCCTCAAACAGAGAAGGACCCCAGATTCATCAGAACAATTAGTTTGTTATACCTTAGGAATCTGGATTTCATCACAAAAAAATTATAGTACTGCTAAGAAAGAAATTCTTTCTATTGTCTTTTGCATCACTAAATTCCAAGATGATCTTATTAATAAAGAATTCTTGCTTAGAGTAGATTGCAAATCTGCTAAAGAAATTCATCAGAAAGATGTTACAGATCTTGTTTCTAAAAGTTTTTTTTGCTAGGTGGCAAGCCTTACTATCCAGCATCGATTTTCAAATCGAATTTATTAAAGGAAAATATAATTCTTTGCTAGACTTTCTAATGCGAGAATTCTTGCAAGGAAAATCATCATGAGGCATGACTACAGATCAGCCTGATTCAACTTCCTATACCATAGGCCAACTACTCACACGTGGTTTGTCAAATACAGTACAAAAGTGACCAAGAGAGTCATCTCAAGATGGTTTTATGAATGGTGGAACTGTTTTGGCGGAAATATACAAGCTTTGCCAAAAAACATTGCTGACAAATTCAGTCAGTTTTGCTAGATCAAGATATATCTTCTCTCCCAGAGAACATAAAACTATGTAAATATTTTATTCAAACAAGAATATCTTATATTATTAGATGGACTTTCTGTATTGCATAATTTGACAGGATCAAGTATCTGTCAAGAGAAGTCCTGATTAAAGGATGGTCTCCAGCTCCAAAAGAAGCTGCAGTCTTTAACCAATCGATATATAGAAGATCTCCCCAGAAATCTTTATCTAATAATGAACTTAAAAGACTACAAAAGCCCTTGTCAGACATAGACTCTGAAGATAATGAACAACCTATGATGAAGCTCCTTGAAGAAGCTTTGTCCTCTAAAAGTGACGATAATGGAGACATGTTAAAACCTAATGTTTTGGCACCGTCTTATTTAGATCCATTTTATGATTAATAACTAGTTGAGGGTATTAAAATCCGGGATAACTAGTCTTTCAGATAGAGGCTCATAGAGGTGGAATTATCTAGAAAGAAAAAGAAGAGTCTCAAAGGGATGGAATTTCCTTTTGATTAACTTATGAAGTGGACTCTATCAGGACCCGCAAAGCATGGTCAACAAAGCATTATCAACAATTATGGCCGACAAAATGGCAGACATAATTTTATCAAAAGATAAAGGTGAAGACGCTTTTCAAAAGAAAACAAAATACTTCGCTTTATCAAAAGCAACAGACGGAAATCAACAGCCAATTAGAAGAAGAGCTTTTAGATTTCCCTTATCCTTTCAAGTCTATTTAAGACTTCATCCGTAAAGAAGAAAGGCAGACAGAAAAACAACAAGACATTTTGTAATTTTTCATAAAATGTTTTTACTTCTCTTCTCCTGTAAATTCTTAAGCATTCGCAATATATAAATAAAGTAAGCTTTTATCCTATCTCTTACCATTATGATCCTGAAATATGGTATCAGATCCATGTTAATGGCATTATTTTTTAGCATGCATAGCTAATTATGTTGTTGTTTGAGCAGTTAGAAGTTATATGATTGTATCTAGATAAAATAATGTTCATTTAGTTACTATACTGTTTATGTTACTGTTAATCTTGGTTAAATTTTTTTATAGAATTTTAACTTAGTGATTTTGATTTTCATCTTGTTATTAACGCAGATTAAAACAAGTTAAAGGCTAAGGTTTCTTCTCTGACTAATTCTGAGTATGCTGATTAATCGCCGGCTTAAGGACTTAGTAAGCCTTAAACTAGATCGCTGTAAGTCCGTAAGGCCTAAAGGGAAGGCAAAATATCTTTTGGTGTTCCGTCCTGCAACATGTCTTGCCAAAGAGTGAATAATATCCAAGGCCAATTTAATTATTTATATCATTGTTAATCCTTTGATGAATTTGATGATCTTTGTTACAGTTCTATTTATTTGTTCTACCAATATTCATGTTCACATAATCAGGATTATCTCTCTTAATATTATATTCTCTTAATAGTAATTCTTAAGACAACATTTGTGGAATTATTAATAATCATATTATTAATAGCGTTAATGTTTCTATCTTTAAAGAAGAAAAAAGATTGCAAAATTGGTCTATTCCCAAAGAAACTTTTCAAAATATTTACCAAATAGGTAATTTTCATTTGTTTAAGAGTTACAATATCAAGACTTGTTAGTCAACCGCTTCTGTTAATAATTCTTTAGATACTATCAAACTACTAGTTGCTACTGACATTGATAGGTATAAGAAGGATTTTAAATTCCTTCATATTGGTTTAATCCAAGTTGGTGTTAAACCTCTTGTCCGTATAGGTCTGAATATTCCTATTTGTTTAATTCTTTGTGATGCTAGACTTCTCAATATTGATGACTCTTTGTTAGGTATTCTTGATGGTAACCTAGCTAATTGATCAACCTATTTTAATTGCTATCCAAATTTTTCGGATGACATTGACGACCCTAATCTCATAGATACCTTGACGCTTAACGTCAAAACCAATAATATGAATAGAAAAATTTACACTAGAGAAATAGATATAACAACATGGTATATTACAAACTAATGAGGACTAAAATAGCCCCAAAGGCTACCAACTCTAGTGCTAAAGGAGTCACCATGCTCATGGAAGCAAACCAAGAGCACGGTACTACCTTTGTTCATCGTTTGCTTAAATGGGATGAAATAATGACTGGAAATTTGAATCTATTACTGAACCCCTTCCCATTCAACCTTCTAGGTCTTCACTGGAAAGATCCAACTCTTTCAATCAAGCCTCTTCTAGTCGAAGAATGTCTTGGGTTAGACCGTCTTCGTCAAAAAACTAAGAAGATGATGAAGTTTCTGAAACTTTAGAACAAAGTAAATTTCAGGATGTGGATTTTACCAACACAATTCCTAAAGTTTTTTATGAATAAACTCAAGGAAGTCCTTCTCCCAGTGACATGAGACCTTCTTTCCATAGATAAAAGGAATCAGTGGGTGTTATCAAATCTACAGAGAATTTTACGCCAGATATTAAGAAAATCGGCAAGTGGTGGAACAGCCCCAAGCATGCTCTTAAAAAGGCTTGGTATGTTGACACATATACAAAATATCAGAGAATCTCATTCAGAGACAAATGGTTCAAAGACATGAAGAGATTTAAAACTGAAACTGAATTCTTCAAATGGTTCGAATGTTCCGGCCAAATTGATTAAGTGAATTCATCACTTCAAGTTTTGATAAACAAGTGGCATACCAAAGATAAGGTGATCAGAAGTATAACTCCTCCTCTTGAAGGAATTCACATTCCTTACAGAAAAGAAGTCCTGAAAGCTGCTTCTTTCAAAACGCCTTCAGAAAAGGACAACAACCCTATCACTATTGCAGATATCAACACGGTATTTGAACAAAATAATTATACCAACAAAGTTCTTCATGTTGTTTCTAAACAGATCGAAGACTCCAGTTATAATTACAGCGGTACGAGTCAGATTGCTAATAAACCCAGTTCTTAAAAAAATGGTTTTAACATGAAAACCAGTCCCATTTTTAAAAATCCATGAATTCTTTCCTAAAGCATTTTCTAAACCTTGTAATGAATTCAATAACTCTCCCAAGATCCCTGAAAGGATCAATGACCAGCTCTCGAAGCTCAAATTACCCAGGGCAGAAAAATCAGCGCACTTAAGGATAGGCTCCACTATTCCAAAATTTTTTTATCCTAGACCCTCTTTTCCCGATGTTCATTTAAAAAAACACCATTTGCACCCTCAAGGAATTACAGATGGCACGAGAATTACAGAATGGAATATAGTTGGAATGGCAGATGGCCAGATCTATAACAAACTTCAAGAGATGGGCATGAATGTCACAACTTATAAATGGAAGAATTCCACGGACAAGCAAGCTGCTAACAGGTTAGTAGCAGGTTTCACAAGAACTCTTAGAAATTGGTGGGAAAATTATCTCACAGATCAACATAGAGGTGACATTCTTGATGCAGTAGAAAACAAATAAGTTGTCAAAAGTGAAGGAGGACAGACCTCTACATGTATAGAAGCAGTAGAGGATGCTACCACTACTCTTATCTATAATATTGCGAAATAATAGAGTAAGAGGGAAATTTTAAATTTATAAAAATAATGGGAGGAGTGGGATTCGAAACCACCTATTGTCTGAATGAGGAGACAAAGAGAGAAATTAAAAGAAAATAAAGTCAGGCTGTGGCGGTTCGATCTCACAACCTCACTGCCAACACTTAAGTAGTTACATTTTAAATTAAAATAAAAATAAGGAGGCTATGGGGGTTTGAACCCACAACCTCTAAGTCCCATGCTAAATAAAGAAAAAAAAATATAAAGAGAGGTTGTGGGAGTTTGATCGCACAACCACCTGGTTAAGCCAAAATGGAAAAGGAAAATAGATACGAAAATAAAAAGGGGGCTGTTGGGGTTCGAACCCACAAACCCTCGGCAAAAGGAGAGAAGTTCTAGAAAAAGGAACAACAAAGAAATGTTGATATTGGAGTTCGATCTAGGGTCCCAATGTCATGAAGACTAAAATTAAAATCAAGGAAAAATGTAAGTGTTGTCGAAAGGATTCGAACTTGGGTTCCCTTGCCCAAAATTTTGGTATTGATACATAAATCATACGTGGATTAAATGTTCAAGAATAATTTCACCTACTTAGATCGAAATTGAAATCTTGGCATACATACAAGATACATAAGTCTTGTACTACATAATCTTAGAAAGCTATGAGTCACTTAACAAACTATCAATGAAGCTTCATGGCTTGTATATATAGACCCATAAGTCTAGCATACGATTAAAAATAAGTGAATCTAAGATGTATGTAATGAAATGATGAAACCCTTGAAATGTTAAGTACGAGTGTAAGATACACTAAATGGTCAAGTGCATTGGCATATGATGAAATGAACGTTCATGTAAAAAGGGGTGAATAAGAATGAAGAGAATATGTACTAATGTTAATGAATATGGTGACAACATGATATAAGTCTAATGTAAAAGATGAGAGCAATCTCAAATGAGCCGAAGTAAATGTTACCAAAACGTACTCACCTATGAGAGTGTAATGTTAAAGAAGACTCAAGTCTCTATGAACACTCTAATAAAAGTATTAAGATTAACACACTTAAAACTAATGATGAGATTAGAAATCATATATTGAGTTATGATGTCGTCATACTAGAAGCGATCTTCCATGACGTATGATTTTAATGAAATGGAACCTTATTCTGAGCACCGATAGAGTAGATATGAGTGGTGATGCCTTTTTTCAGGAAGGACAGAGGTTTACGTAACTTTCATGAGATGAGACTGTCCGGCATGCTGGGTATGGGTCTCCTTATATCTCCTAGTCTTCGAACCTATACTGCTAATATAGGGATCTGGCGGGGTTAAATAACCATGTAAGCTAGCATGAAAAACATCTTCACCTTTATCTTTTGATAAAGTTATGTCTGCCATTTTGTCGTCCATAATTGTTGATAATGCTTTGTTGACCATGCTTTGCGGGTCCTGAAAGATTCCACTTAATAATTTAATCAAAAGGAAATTCCATCTCTTTGAGACTCTTCCTTTTCATTCTAGATAATTCCAGCTCTTGAGCCTCTATCTGAAAGACTTGTTATTCTTGATTTTAATACCCTCTACTAGTGATTAATCATAAAATGGATCTAAATAAGACTGTGCCAAAATGTGAGGTTTTAACATGTCTCCATTATCGTCACTTTGAGAGGACGAAGCTTATTTAAGGAGCTTCATTATAGGCTGTTCATTATCTTCAGAGTCTAAGTCTTACAGGGCCTTTTGTAGTCTTATCTTACGTTAATTCTTAGATAAAAATTTCTAGGGAGATCTTCTGGAGATCGATTGGTTAACGACTGCAACTTCTTTCTGAGCTGGAGACCATCCTTTAATCAATTAGACCTTGTGATAACGAATTGAACCAAACTTTCAGAAGGATTGAAAAGTAAGGGGTCCCAAGTAACTTAATCATAGGGAATGTAGGTGATTAAGTAGACCTGCGCCTCCAATAGTAGTTGGCTCAAATAATCACGCTCTCGTTGAAAGTCAGTTAGGAGACACATTCATAGTGCAACCCCCACAAAGCCCACAAATTCTTGATCATTATAGGGGAACTATGAAAATTAAAAATTATGATGGACCACTTGTCCTACCCCCTGTACCTAGGGCACACTATCGTGGTGACGAGTACCTTGATGAAGATTATCATCACGAGAGCCTTGTTTTTGGGACTTCCAACGTTACCCATATTATCATATAGCTAAGTTGAGGGTAGTTTGCAATAGTTGTCTGGGTACACCAAGCATGAATATCATTGTTCTGGGAGTGTTCCCACTATAACTGACAGGAGACGTTGTTGTATGGTTCACTGAGCTTTCCTAAAACTCATTCTAAAGTTGGGACCAATTAAAAGATGTGTTCTTATCAAGGAACAATCTAGTGTCCAAGAAGCTCAAAAACAAAGATAATGTCAACAACTTTGTGGCATTACCTAGAGAGTTGGGGAGTAGCTCTTCGGAAAGATTCACTACATTCGTACGAAGGGTCCTGAATCACAACATTGATGATTACTCACTGACGGACTATTTGTTTAGAGGTCAAGATGACAATAATAAAGCAATGTTTGATACTATTGCTAGTGGCTCTATGCAGAATGCACCTATACAAAGATTGCAGAGAAGTTGGAAAAGAACTCTCTTAAAAATAAAGATTGTGTAATAAAAGGTCAAATACTGTGAGAAATACATTTGTCGTTCACTCTACAAATAACCTGCATAATGATGAGATACGGAAGGACATGGCCCAGATGAGGACCGATTTGGGGTTAGTATTGAAGCATGTGAGCGGTAGACCATATAAGGTAAATGTGGTGTTAACTGGAAACCTACAACCATTGGAAGAGTTCTACTATGAGGAGGACGCTTCTGCTGTGAACGATCAAACAGAGTGTTTGCGACCAATTTCCCAAGGTTCCAACTAGGATAATTAGTGTCAGGGTCAAGAAAACTAAATTTATAACTATGTCAACTACAATCGAGAAGGTCATTATTTCCGAGATGGGAACTACTATCATGAAGAAAAATTCAATCAGAACAAATAATGAAATAGAAACGATCGAGTTGTGCCATCTGTTTATCATAAAAATTGAGAATCTGCTCTAAGTGAAGGTTGAGGTAATCTGGCGCGTATTGAGGATATTATGCAAAATTTTTTTGAGGAGGTTTTATACAACTTATGAGAATTTGAAGAAGATCGAAATGACTTGTATGTATGCAGTCTCAATAATGAAGCATGAGCTACATATAATTTTGTTGTCTACTACACTGAACCCGCACACACCTGACACTCTTCCAAGCAACACTATCAAGAACCCACAGAATGATGGGAATTACATGGAAGTCACTACTAGAGGGGGTAAGCAAATCAGTGATCCACCTATGCCATCTAGGGTGGACACTGATACTATATAATAAATTAAGGTGACAGGGGTCAGTGGAGAGTCTGGGACTACGATGGAAGGAAGCAGAAGTTACTCAAAATGTTGTACCTATACGTAGACCTCCACTTTCGTTCCCACAAATATTAGTTAAGAAGACTGAAGAAGAAAAATACCACTGGTTATATGTATGTTAATGAATTTGTCCATAAACATCACGTTGATAGAAGCCCTTGATCAAATGCCTGGGTATGATAAATTCATGATTGACAAGGTGATGAAAATAAGGGCAGTGACTCTTGAAGATGATAATAGATTGCAACACTTCTATAAGGTCCTTAGTTCAAAAGAAGGTGGATCCTGGCGCCTTCATTTTTCTGTGTATTATTGGGTTGTTAAACTTTGCTATGGTATTGTGTGATCTTAGGGCTAGAATAAATCTCATGACTTTGTCAATTTATATGTAGCTAGATTTGGGGGCTGAAAATCCCACTGCCATGTAGCTATTGATGATAGATCAGACTGTAAAGAGACCAATTTGTGTAACCCGCAGTGTTGTGGTGAAATTTGAGTCATTCATCTCTCCATTGGATTTTTTAATCCTTGATTTCGAGGTGTACTTTGAAGTTCCCATCATCCTTGGGAGACAACTCTTTGCTACCGGGCGTACAGTGGTTGATATGGATAAGGGACAAATGAAGTTCAAATTAAATAATGAAGAGGCAACATTTGATATTTTTAGGTACATGAAGAAAAGTGGTGAAGTCCAATTGGTCTCTACAATAACATATAGAGTTGACAATGTGTGTCAGGTGCAAATTGAAGAATTGTTGGGTGTTAAGTCTCTCATCGCAGTTAGGATGAACTTCTATAGTGATTTAATAGAAGATTATTATGAGTGGGTGGCTGCATTGGAGAAATTTTTGTACCATTCAAAACCAAAGTGGTTGGAGCTAGACATAAAGAATCGCGAATCTCAACCCGCAAAGTCATCCATTGAGGAAGCACCGATGTTGGAGCTTAAGGCTCTACCACCTAATTTGAGGTATGTATTCTTAGGCATGGATGAGACACTCCAAAGTTATTATTGCAGTAGATTTTACTTGGGAACAAGTCGAGTTTTTGGTAGACATGCTAAAAGGGTGGACTATTGCAGATATTCTCGAAATTCCTCCTGGTATTTTCTATGACAAGATTCAACTCATGCTGGATCAAAATCTTAGCATCAAGTATCATAAAAGATTTAATCCGCCGATGAAAGAGGTAGTTAAAAAGGATATTATTAAGTGTTTTAATGTGGGAGTGATCTATCACATCGTAAACACTATTTTGGTATGTCATGTTCAGTGTGTGCCTAAAATAGTGGTATCATTGTGGTCCCGAATGAAAGCAACGAGCTTGTTCTGATGCGACCGGTGAGCGAATGGAGAGATTACATGAATTTTCCAGAGTTTAATTGTTGGACAAAAAATACAATTTCCCTATGTCGCTTATATACTAGATGTTAGATAAACTTGCAGGTAAGGGATGGTATTGATTCATTTATGGTCGTTCAGGCTACAATCAAATCCTAAACACCCCGAGAAGATAAACAAAAGACCATGTTCACATGCCTATATTAGACTTTTAAATTCAACCAAATGTTATTTGGGTTATGTAATGCCCCTACCAATTTATAGTGTTGTATGATTTTGATCTTCACTAACATTGTGGAGGACACTATCGAGGTGTTCATGATGATTTTTCTATAGTGGGCGACTCATTTGATCATTTTTAGACCATTTAGCGGAAATACTCAAAAGACGCAAAGATTAAAATTTGGTACTAAATTGGGAGAAGTGCCACTTCATGATCAATAAAGGTATAGTGTTGGGTCATCAGATCTCGAATATGGGTATTGAGATCGCTATAGAAAAAATTAAGGTAATTGAAAGTCTTTACCACCAATCTCCATAAAGGGTGTTAGAAGTTTTCTTCGGCACGCCATGCTCTATAGAAGTTTAATAAAATATTTATCAAAAATAGCATATCCTTTGTGCAAGTGTCTTGAAAAGGAGAGTAAATTTGACTTCTATAATTCTTGTATGATAGCACTTTAAGGGTTGAAGAAGAAGTTTGTCTCCACCCCTATTATTATTGATCCCAATAGGGAAGAGTGGTTTGATGTCATGTGCCATACCAGTGGGATGGCACTTGGTGTAGTACTGGGGAAAAGGAGTGAAAATATCCTTCACCCAATTTACTATGCAAGCAAAACACTAAATGCAGCTCAAAGAGATTACAGGGTTACAGTGCAAGAGCTTCTTGAAGTGGTGTTTGATTTTTAGAAATGTTGCTCATATTTTCTTGGGATAGAGGTTATAGTGCACACGAACCATTCATAGTTCACATATTTGATGGCAAAGAAAGATGATAAACCTTGACTTATTAGATGTGTGTTGTTGTTGAAAGAATTTGATTTTGTGGTGGAAGATCTAAAAGGGACAATGTTCCAAGTTTCTGATCACATGTCTAGATTGGAAAATGAAGGTTAACATGAACTTGGGGAAAATGGTGAAATAAATGATATGTTCTCAGATGAGATGGTTTTGGCCGCCTCAGATGACCTCATACATTGGTATGCCGACTTTCCTAATTACATTGCTAGCGACATAGTACGTACATTTTTATCGTCGTACCAAAGAAAGTTCATGCACGATGTGTAATATTCGTTTGGGACTAGACATACTTGCATCTTAGTTGAGCTGATGAGATTATTCGTCATTATGTTCTTTAGTTATGTCATTCATCACCTATTGGTAGGCATCACAGTGGTGTGCGAACTTCACACACAATTTTGCAGTGTGAATACTATTGTCCAATCAATCCTCAAAACTCCTATTAGTTTTCCATGTCATGTGACCGTTGATAGAGATAAGGTGTAATTTAAATAAGGCAAGAGATTCCCATGAATCCAATCATGGTAATGGAGTTATTTGATGTATGTGGCATCGAATTTATGGGGCCATTTGTTATTTCTTATGGGATGTAGTACATTCGTGTTGCGGTTGACTATGTATAAATGTGGGTGGAAGCAATTTCACTCTCCAACTATGAACGCAGGAGTGTCACCACATTCTTGAAGAAGACTATATTTTCAAGATTTGGCACCCAAGTGCAATTATATGTGACCGAGGTTCCTATTTTTGCAATAAGTTGTTTAAAACATTGAATGAGAAATATGGCGTCTGCCACAACATAGAGACTCCTTACCATTCACAGAATAGTGGACTAGTAAAGTGTCCAATAGTTAAATAAAGCAAATCTTGACGCAGACTGTGAATGCCAATTGAAAGGATCGGTAAAGGAATCTCAATGATACCACATTGCATATAGGAATCCCATAGGTTTGTCCTCGTTCCAACTTGTATATGGAATATCATTACATGTGTTGGTAGGGATAGATCATAAGGCTATGTGGGAAATGAAGAAGCTTAACTTGTATAGGGGTGTCATATCAACTCAAGGGTGAAAGACTTGAATTTTCATGATGAATTTTTCCTAAAAGAGTAATAAAGTTCAGGCTTTTATAAAGGGAAGAGAAAGAAGTACTATTGTCACGACCGGAATCTATACCCCAAATGAGACCGCCGCCGTTGATCTCTCAGAGGTCACAAACAAGCCTACATAGGTCATCTTTACTTCATCTAGGTTAATTTTTGACAAAAACTTGAACTTTTTGTTATTTAACATTTGTATAATACCTTAAACTTAAATTCATAAATGTTCATGATCAACCATCTAACATTAAGATCATCAAATAAAAGAAATAGTTCATAGCTGCATTAAATGTATTTTTGCCAACACGACAACAAGACAAAATCTGAAATGAAGTGGGAAATGAATCACTAGTGGAACATGCTGCACATGATAAGGCCTACATCTAAGATAGATAATAACAGTACACAACCTAGAAAGCATGAGCGCCCACCAAGTCTAGATAAAAGCTCCACGTCTGGATAACTGTAATGTTATAACGCACAATCTAACGTCCACCTGTTCCTGAACCTAAAAATAGATAATTGTATGGAATTAGTACACACTTATACTAATTATGGTTATATGCAAGCACACACTGTAAGAACCCTAAAAATGAATAAGGTAAGATATGCTTTATGTGTCAGGAATGCGTACGATTAGACCAGGGTTCACAAGGATTGATGCACATAGAACCAGACCTCGGAACCCTTTCTACAACCAATCCAACTAATCTGGGAAGTTAGTTTGGCTTATAAAGGTTGCTTCCAACCATGTAGGGCTCTCGAATACGAACATTTACTCAAAGGAGTCTTTACAGGACTTAAAAAGAAGAAATCATAGGTTTGAATGGTCTAGGGCTAAAATGGTGTTTCTTGGATAAGGGTAATATCATAATTACCCTAAATATGTAATTAATAATGTGGAGGGGAAATTTGGGGAGAGCCCTTGAAATGAAGTCTAGCTCCACTTGGGTACGAACCTAAGTGGGAGCAATGATTTAATGTGATTTTTGTTATTGGTGAATTAATTTAATAAATTAATAATTAATTGAATATTTAAAAAGTAAAATAAGATTTTATCATTAATTATTATTTATTTATTTATTAATTAATGTTTTTGTAAATTTACTAAGTCTTTCAAACTATCCTAGTTTTAAGACGCACTATCTCACACAAACTCTCTCTCTCATGCCTAAATCTCTCTCTCTCTCGTCCAAATTCTTTTTCATGGATGAAAAAAACAAAAGATAAAAACATTAGAAAAAAATCAAAAGTAATATACACTTAAAAAACTTACAAAAAAAAATATACAAGCAAGCAAGCTAACTTAAGAAACGAAAAATTAGCATTATCTTCTCGACAGGTAAGGTGGGAGTTTTTGTATTGGACATTGGGTTGGTGGTGATTCTGGGAAGCAAATTTGAGTTTTGAACAACACCAAGAACAAGTATGGGTTTTCTCTCTTTGAATCCTTTCTCCAAGAGAAATTTCTTTCTACAAAATTTAATATATGAAACTAGGGTTGTCCCCTTTAGTGTTTAACTCCTTGTCCTTAGTCTCCTTCCAATTTCAATCTAAATTAGTTTAGAATTCATGTTGCTGGTATGGTTTCTTGTAAGTGTGAAATATCATGTTCCTTATGATTTTATGTTTTGAAATAGTAAGCATGTTAAATGATGTCAACCAAAAATGATGTGGTGCAATGTGTAAAATGTTTATTGTTGTTCTCCATTTGAAGTCTTAAAATGGCTTGTTTGATGATCGGAATTATTGTGCATAGGTTGTGAAAATTTTCATGTAAATGAAGTGTAAGGTGGCTGATCTGAAGTGGAAAATCTAAGCTAAAACAACAATGAATCTACACCTAAGAATGTGTTAAACGAATTGTGAAAGTACCTCAAAAAGAACGTATGAATGTTGTTAAATAAAAGCTAGAAAATTTAATAAAATTTCCAACTCATGGTGATGGAATTTTAGGCAAGACTGCTTGAGGTTGAGAGGTTACAAAATATGTTTTAAAAATGTAAGTTCAGTGGGGATTGAACCCAAGGCCTTACTACATGAAAGATGAAAAACAAATGAGAGATGTAGGATTTGAACCCACAACCTTTCGGCAAAAAAAGAGAGAGAGGGAAATATTAAATTAGTAAAAATATTGGGAGGAGTGGGATTCGAACCCACCAGCTCTTTGATGAAGGAGGAGACAAAGAGAGAAATTAAAAAGAAAATAAAGTGAGGTTGTTGTGGCTCGATCCCACAACCTCACTGCCAACACTTAAGTAGTTAAATATTAAATGAAAATAAAAATAAGGAGGATGTGGGGGTTCGAACCCATAACCTTTAATTCCCATGCAAATAATGAAAAAAAAATAAAGAGAGTTTGTGGGGGTTTGATCCCACAACCTCCTTGTTAAGACGAAATGGACAAGGAATATAGATAGGAAAATAAAAAGTGGGTTGTGGGAGTTCAAACCGACAACCCCTCGTCCAAAGGAGAGAAGTTCTAGAAAAAGGAACTAAAAAGAAATGTCGATGTTGGGGTTCGATCTAGGGTGCCAGTGCCAAGAGGACTAAAAATAAAATCAAGGAAAAATGTAAGTGCTGTCCAAACGATTCGAACTTGGGTTCCCTTGCCCCAAATTTCAGTATTGATACATAAATCATACGTGGATTAAATGTTCAAGAATAATTGAAATCGAAATCTTGGAATACATACAAGATACATAAGTCTTCTACTACATAATCATAGGAAGTTGAGTCACTTAAAAAACTATGAATGAAGCCTCATGGCTTGTATATAGACCCATAAGTCTAGCATACGATGAAAAATAAGTGAACCTAACATGTATGTAATGAAATGATGAAACCCTAGAAGGGTTAAGTACGAGTGTAAGATACACTAAATGCTAAGTACATTGGCATATGATGAAATGAACATTCATGTAAAAAGGGGTGAGTAAGAATGAAGAGCAAATGTGTTAATGTTAATGAATGTGGTGACAACATGATATAAGGCTAATGTAAAAGATGAGAGCAATCTCAAATGAGCCTAAGTAAATGTTACCAAAATGTACTCACCTATGAGAGTGTAAAGTTAAAAAAGAGACAAGTCTCTATGAACACTCTAATGAAAGTATTGATAGTAATACACTTAATACTAATGATGAGATGAGAAATCATATATTGAGGTATCATGTCGTCATACTAGAAGCGAGCTTCCATGACATATGAGTTGAATGAAATGGAACCTTATACTGAGTATCGACTGAGTATATATGAGCGGTATTGCCTTCTTTCGGGAAGGACAGAGGTTCACGTAACTTTCATGAGATGAGACTGTACGGCATGCCGGGTATGAGTCTCCTTATATCTCCTAGTCTTTGAACCTATACTGCCTATATAGTGATCTGGCGGGGTTAATTTCCCATGTACGCTAGCATGTTTTGGGTCACTTTGGACGGTGGTTCCACCTCTTTTCGGCGTGGGGGAGACACTAGATTTCATGATGCTCATATGATCTATGTCGGTTAAATTTAAAGTTCCCAAAGAGTAAATGTGGCCAATCTCAAATGATGTACACAATGAAATGAATGATACCAAATGTGTTAGGATAGGATAAGCAAGAGGTGATATAGACTGAAGCAATGATAGTAGGTTATTCTTGGACTTTGCACAGAAAACCCGATGAGAGTCTTAAATTAGATCACAGGTATAGCTGCTGCTGAGTACAAACTACGTTCTCCAAGACTTGTTATAAAGTACAAGCCTATAAACACAACTTTGAAATGGATTCGCTACCCAATTCCAAATAAAAGAGATCTTTTAAAGAGAACATTCAAGGCCAATGTTTATAGCAAATATCATTTGAAATTAGGTTTTTGGAAAATTCAAATTTCCGAAAAGGACAAATATAAAACTGCTATCAATGTCCCTTTTGGACAATTTGAATGGAATTTCATGCCTTTTGGGCTTAAAAACGCCCCTTATGAATTTCAAAATATTATGAATTCCATCTTTAATCACGTTAGCGATATATCAATTGTATATATTGATAATGTATTATTATTATCTGAGGACATTGATTGTCATTTTAAAAATCTTAAGGTTTTCTTCAAAATAATTAAGCACATTGGTTGATCATCAGTGCTAAGAAAATAAAATTATTTGTAACAAAAATCAGATTTTTAGGTCATGATTTGTATAGAGATACCTATAAACCCATTTGCAAGGCCATTGAGTTTTCTGAAAAATTACCTGATATTATTCTTGATAAAACTCATTTGCAAAGGTTCTTAGGAAGACTTAATTATATTTCCGACTTTATCCCTAAAGTAAGGCAAATCTGTAAACCTCTCTTTGACAGGTTAAAGAAGGATCTGCCTCCCTGGACTAAAGAACATACTAGATCAGTTGTTCTTTTTAAATATTTGGTTAAAAGCCTTCCTTGTCTAGGTATTTCTAACCCAGACTATTTTATGATCGTAGAAACTGATGCATCTCATATAGGATTTGGTGGTATCCTCAAACAGAGAAGAACCCAAGATTCATCAGAACAATTAGTTCATCATACCTCAGGAATCTGGAATTCAACACAAAAGAATTATAGTACTGTTAAGATAGATCGTTGTAAGTCCGTAACGCCTAAAGGGCAGGAAAAAGATCTTTTGGTGTTGTGTCCTGCAACATGACCTGCCAATGAATGAGTAGTATCCAAGGCCAATTTAATTGTTTATATCATTGTTAATCCTTAGATGAATCTGATGATCTTTGTTACAGTTCTATTTATTTGTTCTACCAATATTCATGTTCTCATGATCAGGATAATCTCTATTAATATTATCTTCTCTTGATAGTAAGCTATGACTTCTCTCTAGCATAAAGACAACATTTGTAGAATTATGAATAATCATATTATTAATAGCGTTAATGTTTCTATCTCTAAAGGAGAAAAAAGATTGCAAAATTTGTATATTCCCAAAGAACCTTTTCAAAAGATTTACCAAATAGGTATAAGAAGGATTTTAAACCTCTGCTATTAATAATTCTTTAGATACTATGAAATTGCTAGTTGCTACTGAGATTGATAGGTATAATAAGGATTTTAAATTCCTTCATATTGGTTTAATCCAAGTTGGTGTTAAACATCTTTTCCGTAAAGATCTGAATATTCCTATTTGTTTAATTCTTCTTGATGCTAGACTGTTCAATTTTGATGACTCTTTGTTAGGTATCCTTGAAAGTAACCTAGCTACTGGACCGGTCTATTTTAATTGCTATCCAAATTTTTTGGTTAACATTGACGACCCTAATCACATAGATACCTTGACGCTTAAAGTCAAAACCAAGCCATTCTTGAAAGATCTCCAGAAATGTGAAGTAAAATGAACTTGTTTATCTGAAATGATAGACAGAGGAACCCTATGCCATCTCAAAATAAAATCTATGTATAGTCCCGTATAGTCCTTGGCTCTGTAAGTAGACTTCACAGGGATAAAGTGGGTATACTTAGTCAATATATCCACATTAACCCATATGGAGTCATGCTGTCTCCTATTCATTGGAAGACTTACCACGAAGTCCATATTAGTGGCATCCCACTTCCAACTCGGATCCTCGATAATCTGTGTTAGACCACCTGGCTTAAGATGCTCGGCCTTAAACTGCTGACAATTAGGACAATTGTCCACATATTCCGCAATGTCCTTATTCATCCCACCCTACCAATAATTCTTCTTGAAATGATGAGACATCTTGGTTGAACCTGGATGTATGGAAAATCTTGAGTCATGGTCCTATGCAACAATCGTGGTCTGCAAATCATCCACATTTGGTATACACACCCTATCCTAATACCCAAGTATGACATCACCTCTCAAACCAAAAGACTCATTCATTCTTGTCAATACTGAGTTCTTCAGCTCCATCAACACAGGATCAAGATGTTGACCCTTCTTAACTTCAACCACCAAGGACGATTCAGAACTAGGATGGACCGAAACACCCCTACTAGTAGAGTAAACCAACCACACACCTTATCTAGCTAATCTGTGTACATCTTTCACCAACTCTTTCTTCTCATCCTCAACGTGGGATGTAATCCCGATACCAATTTTGCAATCTTTTTTCTTCTTTAGATATAGAAATATTAACGCTTTTAATAATATGATTATTCATAAATCTACAAATGATGTCTTTAGGCTAGAGAGAAGTCATAGATTACTATCAAGAGAGGATAATATTAACAGAGATTATCCTGATTATGTGACCATGAATATTGGTAGAAAAAATAAATAGAAATGTAACAAAGATCATCAGATTCATCAAAGGATTAAAAATGAGATAAACAATTAAATTGGCCTTGGATATTACTAATTCTTTGGCAAGTCCTGTTGCAGGACGGAACTCCAAAAGATCTTTTGCCTACCCTTAGGCCTTACGGACTCACATCAATCTAGTTTCTGGCTTACCAAGTCCTTAAGCCGGAGATTAATCGGCATACTCAGACTTAGTCAGAGAAGAATCCTTAGCCTTTAACTTGTTTTGATCAGCGTTAATAACAAGATGAAAATAAAAATCACTAAGTTAAAATTCTATAAATTGTTTTAACCAAGATTAATAGAAACATAAACAATATAATAACTAACTTAACATTATTTTATCTAGATACAATTAAATAACTTCTAACTGCCCAGTCAACTACACAATTATCTATGCATGCTAAAACCTAACGCCATTAACATGGCTCTGGTACCATAATTCAGGATCATAACGGTAAGAGATAGGATAAAAGCTTACTTTATCTATAAATTGCAGAAGCTTCAGAATTTACAGGAGAAGAGAAGTAAAAAACATTTGTTGAAAATTTACAAAGAGTCTTGTTGTTTTCCTGTCTGCCTTTCTTTTCTATGGATGAAGTCTTAAATAGACTTGAAAGGATAAGGGAAATCTAAATTCTCTTCTTCTGATTGGCTGTTGATTTACGTCCGTTGCTTTTGATAAAGCAAAGTATTTTTTTTCTTTTGAAAAGCATCTTCACCTTTATCTTTTGATAAAGTTATATCTCCCATTTTGTCGGCCATAATTGTTGACAATGCTTTGTTGACCATGATTTTTGGGTCCTTACAGAGTCCACTTAATAATTTAATCAAAAAGAAATTCCATCTCTTTGAGACTCTTCCTTTTCTTTCTAGATAATTCCAGATCTATGAGCCTCTATCTGAAAGACTAGTTATTTCAAATTTTAATACTCTCAACTAGTGAATAATCATAAAATGAATCTAAATAAGACTGTGCCAAAACTTTAGGTTTTAACATGTCTCCATCATTGTCACTTTGAGAGGACGAAGCTTCTTCTAGGAGCTTCATTATAGGTTGTTCATTATCTTCAGAGTCTAAGTCTGACAAGGACTTTTGTAGTCTTATCTTCAATTCATTCTTAGATAAATATTTCTGGGGAGATCTTCTAGAGATCAATTAGTTAACGACTGCAACTTCTTTTAGAGCTGGAGACCATCCTTTAATCATGAATTTTCTTGATAGATAATTGATCCTATCAAATTTTGCAATGCAGAAAGTCCAACTAATAATATAAGAAATTCTTTTTTGAATATAATATTTACATATTTTTATTTTCTCTGGGAGAGAAGATATGTCTTGATCTAGCTGAAACTGACAGAGTTTGTCAGCAATGTATTTGGCAAAACTTGTATATTTCCGCCAAAACAGTTCCACCATTCGTAAAACCATCTTGGGATGACTCTCTTGGTCACTTCTGGACTGTATTTGACAAACCACATGTGAGTAGTTGGCCTAAGCTATAGGATGTTGAACCAGGATGATATGTAGTAATGGTAATTGAATGTTTGAGGTCTGTGTTCCCTCGATAGATTAATAGGGGTGTCCAAGTGATCTACCTGCCACTCAAAAGGAGATAAAATTTTCTTGATAGTCACTTTAGAGTAAGCGATACTATCTGGATTAGAGTTTAATTAAGTTTGTGTTCAACTTCAATTGAACCGGTATCAACAAGAATAAACTCAAAGTATTTTCTTATTTTTAGTGGATTATCAGTATCCACATAATTTATATTAGAAAATAGAGGTTTAAGAAGATGCTTTACCTCAAAATTTTCATATTCTTTGTCAAGGGCTAATATTGGAGAGACTTGCAAAGAGATGATTTAAAAGGTTTCTCTTACCTTTGGAGTTTTATCTGTAGTTGAAGCAGTAGTCGGTGCAACCGGTTGTTTGAAGCTCTCTGGAACATTCATGATGTAAGAGTCTTTAGTTTGGGGGGAAGAGTATCTGGGTACTCCTGATGGTGAGTGTGAACAGGGTTCAACAATCTGTTTAAAAGGTTTATTAGAGCTCGAAGGAAAAGGAGGAAAAAGAGTTATTGAAAAGGCTGGGTTTATGGGTGTTAAGCTTGCCAAAGCCGAGTATTATTTTGGTCACTCGATGATGGCCTGATAGGAAATGGTTTTGCTGAAGGTTTTCCTTCAGGACTCTTTCCCTTATTCTTGAAGGGGCTCTCTGTTATAGCTATTGAAGAGGGCCTCATGATGATTTTCCCTACAAGAATTTTTGCGTTAGAAAGTCTGGCAAATAATTATATTTTCCTTTAATAAATTTGATTTGAAAATCGAATCTGGATAATAAGGTTTGCCACGTAGCAAAAATTTGTTTAGAAAAAAGATTTTTAACATCTTTCTGCTGAACTTCTTTAGCAGATTTGCAATCTACTCTAAGCAAGAATTCTTTATCAATAAGATCATCTTGGAATTTAGTGATGCAGAGAACTATAGAAAGAATTTCTTTCTTAACAGTACTATTTCTTTTGTGCTGAATTCTAGATTCTTGAGGTATAACGAACTAATTGTTCTGATGAATCTGGGGTTCTTCTTTGTTTGAGGATACCACCAAATCCTATATAAGATGCATCAGTTTCTACGATCATAAATAGTCTGGGTTAGAAATACCTTGACAAGGAAAGCTTTTAACCATAGATTTAATAAGAACAACTGATCTAGTATGTTCTTAAGTCCAAGGAGGCGGATCCTTCTTTAACCTATCAAAGAGAGGTTTACAGATTTGCCTTACTTTAGGGATAAAGTCGGCAATATAATTAAGGCTTCCTAAGAGCCTTGGCAACTAAGTTTTATCAAGAATAATATCAGGGAATTTTTCCGAAAACTCAATGGCCCTGCAAATGGATTTATTGGTACGTTGATATAAATTATGACCTAAAAATCTTATTTGTGTTTGAAATAATTTTATTTTCTTAGCACTAATGAACAAAGCATTGAGCTTAATTATTTTGAAGAAAACTTTAAGATGTTTGAAATGAGAATGAATGTCCTTGGAGAATATTAATACATCATCAATATTTACAATTGATATGTCGCTAATGTGATTAAAGATGGAATTCATAATATTTTGAAATTCAGAAGGGGTGTTTTTAAGCCCAAAAGGCATGACATTACATTCAAATTGTCCAAACGGGACACTGAAAGCAGTTTTATATTTGTCCTTTTTGGAAATTTGAATTTGCCAAAAACCTGATTTCAAATCAAATTTGCTATAAACATTGGCCTTGAAAGTATCTTTAAAAGATCTCTTTTATTTGTAATTGAGTAGTGAATCCATTTCAAAGATGCGTTTAAAAGCTTGTAATTTATAACAAGTCTTGGAGAACCTCGTTCTTGCTCTGCAACATTGTAACATAGAATGTTGAACAACTCCAAGGAGATTCAGAAGGTCTAATAATTTTATTATCCAAAAGAGATTTAATTTCCTTTTTACAGATTTCCATTAGTTCATGGTTCATCGAATAGGTCTAGCTTTCGTCGAAATGTCCCTTTCATCAAAACCATCAATATAGGGTAAATCTATAATGTGGGTCGTTCTGGCCCAAAAAGCATTTGGAAACTCAGAGCGAATTTCTCTTTCAAATGTTTTTTGAAGATCATCAATTTTAGCCATCATTCCCGGGGTTTTTAAAATTTACTCGATTTTCTTAATTTTGATATCTTCTTTAAGAAAACAAATCTGGTTTATTTTGAAAGAAGTTTGTTTGTGTAAAAAATTACTTTCTTCAGGAGAAAGTGTTTTTATAAAGGGAAATAAAATTTCTTTTCCCAAAATTTTTATGTTGATATTCATGTTATAAAAAGACTAAATGGAGCACTTGGTTTGATGTGAGCTTTTTTACCTATAGCATAATAAAAGGGATAATTGTATATAATAGGAAACTAATAACCTAAAATAAATGTGGTAGTTATGGTTTGATTTAATTGTGCTCCATAGCAAATGTTTGTTAAAATTTGTCAGTCGCCTCTCTCTCAAAAATCTCGCTTGTCACTCTCCCATTCTCGCTCGCTTCCTAACTTTTTATACAAACACAAGTGTATAAAAACTGTTTCTATTTGTATAGAGCAAAGAAAATTGTATTAATACATATATTTTTGTTCCCCTTTCTCCGTTCTTCCAGACCTCACTCGCAATCCTCGCATTTCGCACTTATACATACAGAAGCGAAATGTATAAATTGTGTTTCTGTTTGTATAAAGCGTGAGACAATTGTATAAACACATGCAAGTATATATATTTTCGTCCTATACACTTATAATTATACAATAAAAATACTCTCCAGCCCAGTTTCTTTTGCCTTTCTCTCTTTCTCGTTTTATACAAATTCAAATTGTATCTAATTTCTCTCTTTCTCGTTTTATACAATTCGATTTAATTGTGTATTCTCTGTCCAAGTCTCTTTTATCTTTCTCTTTCTCATTTTATACAAATTCAAATGGTATATAATCGTTCTATACAATTATAATCATACAATTCGTTTTATACACTTCATTTATACAATTCTCTGTCCAAATGTCTTTCTCTTTCTCGTTTTATACACTTCGTTTTATACTATTCGCTTCAACTGTATATGTATAGCGAATTATACAGTTTCTATGTTTCTTATGGAGCGCAATTATGCAAACTTTGCTATAACATACAAATATGAATTTTTTATTTGCTATATGTGAAAGTTATCCATAATAAAATTCATATTTTAGAAATCTTAGATTCAACTCTGTCTTAAATTAATAATTAAATGTTATCATGACTACATAGTCCAATATAATCTCAATCTAATTAAAGAATACTTGAATACATAAAGAAGTCATTGCCTCGTTACGATAAGGCAAGAACATAAACATAAAAAGTTATACTAGAGAGTTGCAATTATACACTAAAAACTATTTTATAATCTTGTTCAATCAATATATTATATAGGAACGAGATGGACCTGAATACAATAAAATAGATAAATATGATTTATATATTTTAATAAATTTGTCATTGATAATTATAAGACTTGTAAGTAGTCAATTATAATTGAATGAAAAAATGAAATGCATAGATGGATGCAATTAGATTTAGCTTAATGGTACTTCCATCAAACCAATGATTAATTAAGAGGATAATAATATATAATATATGCAAATATAAACATATTAATTAACAAATGGAGAGAGAAAACATTTGGTAAATATTCGTTTTGCTCCCAGTCCCACAACAAGAGGTACAAGTAACAATGTGGACCATGTGCCCCCTTAAGTATTGACTTTAGGAGTCATTTGACGTACATAGTTATTCAACACAAAAATCAAAGAGATAATTTATTTTTTATATATATTTTATTTTGTCTAATAAATATTATTTATTAACTTGCAATTTTTTCAAGATATTGGATTTAATAATATTTCTTAATGAATGTGTCAAATCAATAGTGGACACTTATTGGACTAATAGAAAATTGATTTTATTAAAAGATCATGTGAATTTATTCTTAATCACACAAGTTACCCAATCATTTGATTGTCTCAATTCATGTGGTAGTCTCATTTTTTTAGAGTCAAATAGTTTATGTTTGATTATAATTTAGCGTGTGAAATCTTCAATTATTTTGAAATGAAATTTGTATATTTATAAACTACGTAAAAAGTATTATAAATCACAATAATTGACAATTTAAGATAATTTAAAGACATGTGAAAAATTCATGATTAAAAAATAAAATTATTTAAATCTCAAAATTTAAAAATATCATAATAGATTGAGACAAATAGAAAAAGTTGAAGTAATTCAGTATATTGATATGATCTGCTATTGAAAAATGTATAAATAATTCTTTTTATGCCATTATTGGTGAAGAACCGAAGGAAGATAACTCTCTTCAAATATTCCAAGAACAGAAGAGAAAAAGAAGGTCTTACTTTATATTTGTTGATTTTTTTTGTTTGTTTACATCATAAAACAACTAAAAAGGTATGCTTGTTAATCGAATTGGTAATTTTGAATAGAAAAATTACACGGTTAAGCAAATTTAAATTACTTAATTATTCATCATGGTTATAATTTGTTAATTACCACTCGTAATTAACATTATGCATTAATTATGTGGGCTGACTTTGAGTTTATATAATTAGCACGTTTGTATATGTATAATTCGCTAGAATATAAAAAGGGAAATTTTTCAAAATGTCAATATTTTAGCATTTAAGAGGACTCATTAGCAACAATTTCAATATTTAGTAAAAATGTCATTTTAGTTTGTTATGTATCTTATTTATGTTTTTATTATTTATTTTTATTTAAAGAATATAATTATTTAATAACAAAAAGGAGAAAATTAAGGGGGGAATATTTCAAAAAAAGGCAAGCATCCTTAATTTTCTCATCAGTTACATTTTCAAATAAAATTTAAATTTTGTTTTTTTTTCTCCAGAATTTTTACCTTTTTAAAATTATATTCATTCCCCAATATATTCTATTTATATTTATTATAGTTTTTTATTAGTTTGTATTCATTCCAATAGGTATGCCGAATTTATCTATATAGTCATTTAAGAAATATATTTGTATTTTCATATATTTTTACCCTATATAGTTATTTTTTTTCTTCAAAAATCCTGTATGTATTCATTTCAATATGTATTTTATTTGTATTTTTATTTATTCTAGTTTTTATTTAGAATTCTGTATAATAATATATAAAATACAAAAAATTAGTATGATGAAAAAGTGAATGAAATATAAAATTGAAAAGAAATAATTGAATATTTGGTGTATTCATTCTTAAATAAAATACATAACTAGTTGACATACATTTAGAATAAATACAAATTAGAAAGAAATGTCAAATTCAGTTGACATACCTTTATTAGTTTGTATTCATTCCAATATGTATGTCAAATAAAATGTAGCTATTTAAGAAACACATTTGTATTCGTATATATTTTTCACTGTGTATTTATTTTTCTTTTCAAAATCTTGTTTCCTTTTCTAAGTCGTATTCATTCCAATATGTCTATTATTTGTATTTGTATTTGTATTCGAATACAAATAAACTAATAGAAAGTTGTTCTTCTTATAAATAAAATACATAACTAGTTGACATACATTTGGATGAATACAAATTAGGGACAAATACATGATTCATAAACCATGCAACATGAAATTTTTAATAAATACAAATATTGATAGTATACATAGTGATTTGAATACAAATTAAGAAAGCATACCAAATTCTAAAAAAGAACTATAAATACAAAACAAACTAATAGAAAATTGTTCGACAACTATCCGATCTTCGTCGTCTTTTTCAAGATCCTCACGAGTAGACAAAGATTCTACATTTGCGTTCTGAATTTGAGGAAGGTTTTGCACACCAATGAGTCTTGTAAATGTTCTTACCCTCTTTCTTCCCTCATTTTAGCAGCGGATCATACATTATATACTATTTGTTAAGTAATAAATAAATTAAAGGATGAAAAATCACCAGAAATTGGTTGATTAAGATGAATACTTCTAGTAAGCCTCTTGGATTCTGCCATTGGAGAGTAAATAATAACGGAAATTGAAAAATACAAACAACATTTTTTTAAGATTTAAACAAAAATAAAATTAGAAAAGAAATCTGAAAATAGGATAAAAATTAGAGATACCTTAATCAAAAGGATTCTTATTGATTCAATTTTGGATTAAAAAGACAACCAAAATATATGGCAAAAAATATTTGCAACTTGAATGTTGGAGGAAAATCAGAAAACATAACCATTAGAGAGAGAAAAAAACTAAATGGGAGAGAGAATTAACAATTTGAAAAGATAAATATGAGAGAGAATGATGTTTTTTTTTAAAAAAAAAGGATATATAGAATTAATTGAAAAAGAGAGATAAACTAAGAAGAAAATTGGGACACATAAATTTTCTAAAATAATGACATTTTTGACATTATTGCTAATATTTATAAAATATGGATATTTTTACTAAATATATTATTTATTTTGACTAGTTTACTAATTTTTCCATATAAAAATACCTATGTATAATATACAATTATCTAACCGATATACATATATAATTCACTTCTCTCGCACCTCTCTCCTCCCTCTCCCAATCTCGCTTGCCATATATACAATTGCATATGTGTTATACACAATTATCTAACCTATACACATATACAATTCACCTCTCTCCCACTCTCTCGCTTGTCTCTTTCTTAACTCTTCCAATATCGCTTTCCTCTCTCCCCACTCTCTCAATCTCTCTTGTCATATATACAAATTTATATGAATGATATACAATTATCTAACCAATATACATATACAATTCACCTTTCTCCCACTATTTGCCCTCTCTCGCTCGCCTCTCTCCTTTTCTCCCAATCTCACTCTGTTCTCTCTTCTCTATAGACTACGAATTGTAATTATCAAACTATAACTATAAAAAGTAATTAATCTATCTTTGAGTGACTATACGTGAAAGTTTCCGTTTTGAAGTAGCTCCCGAATCTGTCTTGTTGCACCTGGTATCAAAATCAGATGATGCGGCCCACATGGTTCATGTAGAATCCAGCCCAATTTCCTAAAAATTATAATAAAAAATCGCTAGAAGGAGGGCTTGAACCTCCGACCTTGTGGTTAACAGCCACACGCTCTAACCAACTGAGCTATTCCAGCTACGTGTCAATTATATATTTTTGTTTATATATAGCTATTTAACTCCAAATTCACAACTTAGCTCATTTTGTCATTCAGTTTTGAGAAAAATATTTGACTATTTTAAAAAAGTAGGATATATACTTATAAGTTCAAAAGTTATTAAAAATGCTTTTAAGTTTGTATTGTCATTTTGTAATGAATATATTTTGAAAAAATAATCTTATAACAATTAACAAAAACAAAATAATAATACGACAAAAACGATATATTAATCATGTATTTAAACTTGTTACTGATTGAATTAAAAAAAAAACATAATTTTAAACAAAAATTGAATTAAAATGATGACATGGAAGAATAATAATTGTCCACGTCATCATTTTTTAAAATTGAAAAATCAAAATTTTGAATAAAAATTGAACAATGTTTTTAATTAAAAAAAATTGATAATGTGGTTGAATTCTGAATAAGCCTTTTCTTGATGGTAATAACATAAATTAGTCAAACTTTTAACTGATGACATAAATGAGTATTTTCAAAAAAATTATATTTGAGCATTTTCCTTATACAAAAATTGCTCCCTACGTCTCAATTTATTTGACATCATTTCTTTTTAGGTCAATCCCAAAAAAAAATGTCATATTCCTTATATGGTAAGTATTTAAAGGTATAATTTCTCTTTTATTCTTACTAGTCCTATTGATTTTCAAAGATAGTATTCTGATACATTTATAAGAAGATGGAAAAATGAGTTTATTTTTTTGAATGATAATTTGATTAATATTTCAAAGTCTTCATTATTTTTTAAATTTCGTATCCGATCAAATGTTACTATATAAAATGAGACAACTGGAGTATTATTTTTTGTCAGGTTTTCTATAAATAGCAGAGAAGAGTGATCATTGATTACTAATGGAGTAATGTGATTGATAAATATTGGTGAGAATTAATAAATGATGGGCTATTTGAAAATATAAAATATAAAAATTTGGATAATTTATTGATTTTAAAAATATCTAAATATAAAAATTTGGCCCAAATACTTTGATAACAAATTTTTGAAAATTTAGAGGTTTTTGACAAATATATTTTTCAAGAAATATATAATGAAACACTATTTTTTAAATTGTCGCAATTTTTTCCCGCAGCAATTTTTTTTATGGCCAAATAAATTTTCAATTTCATGTCCTTCATGATTTTGTCTAATTACTTCATTTTATTT
>CM064966.1:45177650-45212019 GCA_032847665.1 Solanum chilense | reverse complement strand
GAGTGCCACGTTCCGGCACGGGATAGAATATGGATCGGAGTGTCACGTACCGACACGAGAGGGATAAGTTATGAATCTTGAAAGATGTTAATATGTTAAGTCTATGAATCTGTTAATGAGTATGGTTTGAGGCATGAGTCCTCCTGGATGAACTTGGTGATATTATTGATGATCGTAGTATTTGTTGTTACTACATGTTGAGTATTATAGTGGATTTGTGAGATTAACTGTTATATACTGTTTTCTATTCTGAGTTGGCCGATGATACCTACTCAGTACGTGTGGTTGTACTGACTCCTACTTGTTTGTTTCTTTCTTGTATTTGTGGAGTGCAGCAACCGTGCCGTCGTCTTCAACTCGACCGCGATTCTAGCCAGTCTTCACCGTACCGGATCTCAGGGTGAGCTATGCTTCTAGCTTGGACTGGATCTTCTTCTTCTCGTCTTGATGCCTTGAAGTTCCGGCATGGACTAGCTTTCATTTGTTTTACTTCTTAGAAATACTCTTAGTTCCGTAATATGATCGTAGAGGTTCTTGTGATGATGACTTCCGGATTTTGGGGATATGTATCGTATTTAAGTATTCGTTTTTCGTTATTGAGTTAAGTCTTCCGCGTTGTATTTTATTATTTTGTTTTGGTTTAGATTGGTTGGTTCGCTCACACAGGAGGGTAGTGTGGGTGCCAGTCGCGTCCCGGTTTTGGGTCGTGACACCTCTTGTTTATCCTATCCTAACATCTTTGGTATCATTCTTTAATAATGTGCATTATTTGAGGCTAGCCTCATTCATTTATTGGGAACTTTAACTTTAACCGAGATAGATCATGTGAGTATCATGAAATCAAGTGTCATGGAACCACACACCTAAAAGAGGTGGAATGACTGGACAAAGTGACCCAAAACATGCTAGCGTATATGGGGATTGAACCCCTCCAGATCCCTATAATGGAAGTATAGGTTGGAAGACTATGTAACAACCCTAAACATGAATACAATAAATACTTAAGGTTTCAAGAATGCTTGCGATTCGACCAAGGTGCACACGGATTGATATGTGTAAAACCACACCTTAGAACCCTTACTACGACCAATTCAACTAACTTGGGGAGTTAGTTGAGCTTGGAAAGTTTGGGACCAACCATGTGATGCTATAAAAAACAAAGTGTTAATCAAAAGAGTCTTTAGTGGACTTAAAAGAAGAAATTTTAAGTTTTGAGGGTCCAGGGGTTAAATGATATTTTCCAGGCCAATGGTAATATTTTAATTACCCTAAGGAATTAATAAATTAAGTAATAAGTTTAATTAAAAGATCAATTCGGGTTGGGCCGACCCGAAGTGACCCATTTTTACAAATAGGGCGCCACTCGGGTTCGAGCCCCACTAGAAGCAATTAATTTATGATTTAACCGTCAATAAAACTCTGATTCATTAAGGGTAAAATTGTCCTTTCACGTATCAGTTGAAATAAATCAGATTTTTATTAATTTAATTTAATCCAATTTTGACTAAGTCTTGAATTCAGACTCCTAAACCTATGCTAACACTCTCCAAATCACGTTTATCACCTCTCCACGTTCAAAAAAGAAAAACTCTCTTGTTTACTCTGCCAATTAACGTGAAGAAAAAGAAACATTGAAATAATAATTCTTGACACTTGAAAAACTCAAAAAAGTGTAAGAAAGCAAGTTGATAAAAAACGTTAAGGCAAGGGAGATTTCCGTCAAGTTGGTGGTGGAACTTTAGGTTAATTGGGCGTGGTTTCGGAGAATAGTTATGGCAGCAACTTCAAGTTTAAACAACGTCAAAAGGTATGGGTTACTTCTATGTTGATTCCTTTACCAAGAGGCCCCTTATGATTCTAACTATTCACTTCGAAACTATGGTTGTTCACCTTTGTATGTCCTTGTCCCTAGCTCCTAAACTAATTCGTAGGATGGGTATGTTGTGCTGGTAGATTTAGGCATGAATGATGTGTTTATATTAAATGTTAATATGTGTATGAGAGGAAAATTATGAAGATGATAATCGAAGTGTGATAAAAAAAGGAGATGATGTATAAATCCTTAGTGATCTCACTTATTTTACAATCATTTTACCTGCATTTTTTACCATTTTGTTTTGCCGAACCCAACCTACCAAATGCTGGAAATTTGTTCACTATTTTTTGCTTCTTTTATCATCATTCATACGTTAATTCATAATGCATTTCGTGGATCATTTTGGTGCATCTTTAAGTGTAGTATTTTTATGATTATATTCATCTAAGAATTACCATTTCCCAGCCACATTACACCACTTTTACACCTCATGATTTACACAAACATTCGCACATATAATTCAACAAAAAAAACACATTCACATACTTTCGGTTGACATAACTTAATATGCTTACATTCCAAACACATAATCAAGAACACAGTATCACGGAAATCAAACTTCATATTTAAACTACCAGCAAACATACCAACAATATGATCTATAACCTATCTCATATTGAGATCAAAGGGATACTAGGGACAAGGAGGTCAACAAGAACGGGAACAACCCTAGTTTCTGAGTAGATTCATGTGAGACTTAAGGGTCTCTTGGGAAAGGGACAAAGAGTAATAAAACCCATAACTTTTATGACGTTCAAACGTAGACTTACTGCCTAAAATCTTTTCCAAATATCACGTCCAAATCCCCTCAAAGTCAACGCCAACTCGCCGAACAAACTTCTCTTTGCCTACATGATTGATATTTTTTTTTTTATTTTCGTTGTGAGTTCTTAAGAACTTTGGTTTACCTACAGTTGTTTGAAGTTATTTGGCAAAGAGAATCGTGAGTGAGAGTGATAGAGACGTGAGAGAGAAGAGTTTTCTTAGAATTAGGAGTCTAGTTTAGGATGTAGTCAAATAAGGTTTTTATTTAATTATTAAAAATATGATTTACTTTTATTTTAAATCAGTTAATTAATAATAAATATAAATTAATTACATTAATAGACCAACTTAAATTAAAAATAATTTAATTCATTGCTTCCACCTAGGTTCGAACTCGTGTGCAGCAAGACTTCACATCAAGAGCCAATTTTCGGTCCTCTCTCCCCAAAATCCCCTCCACCTTATTAATTAAATAAATAATTATATTTTAAGGGTAATTACGAACAAACCTTAGTCTAGAAAAAGACAATTTTACCCCTAGACCCTCCAAACCTAAGATTTCATTTGTAAGTCCAGTAAAGATTCCTTCAAGTAAATCTTCGTATCCGAGAGCACTACATTGTTGTACCACACCTTTTCTATCTTAACTAACTCCGCAAGTTTGTTGGATTGGCTGTAGCAAGGGTTCAGAGGTTTGGTTCTACGCACATCAATCTGTGTGAACCCGGTCTAATCGTAGGCATTCTAGACACATTAGGCATTACTTAGCATATTCATTTTTTAGGGTTGTTATATAACGGTATGGTTATCCTTTATATCTAGTTATCCTTCCATGTAGAGAGTTAATATTAATGTTTTTAAAGAGATTTCATGATCAAACTTCTCCTTCTTCAATCTAGCCATGGGTTCTTTCTCAAAGCGTTTACAAAGGCTTAATCATGATGAAATGATGATAATGTATTAATTTAAACGTGTATTTCAATCTAATTGCATTGTGAACCCGTGTCCCTTCCTAAACTCGATTTAGCCCTCCCTTGCATGGGCATTATTATTCAGGCTTGTTATTAGTTGAATTGTGATTCTATTACATTAAAATTCTTATGTCTACTATTTATTATGTATGTTGATCGTGAATTGTTGATGAATTATCCAGGTGAATGAATATATGAAGATTTGAATAAGGCTGGTTTACATCTCTATGTGTTCACTGTAACATTGATCTTTAAATGTATAGAAGTGAAATTCAATTATGTTAAGATTCTTGTAGCTATTGTCTTAGGTTAATATGAAGGTTGAATTGTGGGTATAAATCTTGTATGATTAAATTAAAGAAGGCTTGGTATGTATTGATCTAGGTTCTTCTAGTTTATCGTGTAGTAGCTTATGACTCGATCATGGTTAATTGTCTTAGCTACTGTCCAAATATGTAATGTGATGATAATTAAATATAATTTATCCAATATTAATATCTAACTATTCAATTGGTAAAGATTGATTTAGGTCTTTCTAGCCTATAGACTTGATAGAGTAATGTATATGTTGTGATTTATATTCTAGGGTTGATGAACATGATTTAGATATGATATTCTATCTATTTAGCTGCTGCCCTAAATGTATATTATTGATATATTATGATGGATGAACAAGATTAGGGAAATTAGTTGATGATTTGTAACTCTCTACTTTCTATCATATATGTGATGTATTGTATTAGATTGTAGTATGATCTTGTTGCGACTTGTACATGGTTTCTTTAATCATTAACTGTATATTTGGATACTTCCCTTTAATTTATTGTTTGTAAAAAGGGTGTATTGATCAATGATAATCAATTGATGATAAATGGTTAAGAATTGCTCTACTCTTCCACTTCTCTACTTCTCTATAGTATTTTTGATGACGCCTTGAATGGCATTGTCAGGTATGGTCCACTTATGGTGGCGGTATTTACTTTATTGATGATATATATATATATATATATATATATATATATATATATATATATATATATACACACACACACAGACATGTATATGTATATAGTCTGTGCTCAAGTGTATCCTAAACTATATAGGTCCTTGCATAGCCTATGTCCATGTGAATATGTTTATCACATGATTTAGGTTGATGAACTCTTATCTATGACCTATGATCCAATTATATGAGGAGTCAATATCTTAATCCTACATATTATGAACTACATACAATAAAGTCTTTTGATAAAAAGAACTTAGCTTAGCACCGAGTGAACTTAAATAGAGGGGTGTCCCTTCCCATTAGAGGAAGGCAGGTCACCGTAATTTTCATGAGGTGGGTAGCCTCATATCCCAATAGCATAAACTTGATGTTTCTATGATGGTCTTCAAGTTCCATAAACTATGTTGTCCACTTAGGATCTAGCAAATGAACTCACAAATATGCTATCATTTGTTAATGTTCTACCTTTGCTAGGTAAGAACACCTTTCCTTGGTGTAAGTCTCTACAACACCAAACTCCAAGTAGCACCTATGGTCTTAGTGTCACTTAAGGCTATAGTTTCCCAAAAATAAAATGAACAATGGATGTAAAGTAAGAACCCTAACTAGGATAACCTAAGGGTGGTTGCTTAGTGTAGGTGGGGGAATGGGACTTCCCCTATGCATTGCAAAAGTGTCTTTTGAAGGAAGTTCTAGGAAGGTTTTCTAATGCTTGTGTCTATGTATAAGTTCCTTATGCATGACGTTGTAGTATTTGTCAATTTGTTGTGATGAAGTGCATGGTATAAGTCTATGTGATGTGGTCTTGTCCTTATATGCACTAGATTAGTCTTAATAACTACATGACGAAGTTTGTTGAAATAATTGAAATTGTATTCACTTACTTGTTGATATATGAGTTGTATGTTAAGTCTTGTGATCTCACTACAGGTCTACTAAGTATGTGGGAGGTTATGTGCTTCACATGTACATTGCACTAGTTGATTTAGATTGGGATTATGAGTAAGATCTCATAGGTTCCTATGTGAAGTATAATAAGTATATGTGCAAAATAACTAAGAGTTTACTGTAAGGTTCCTATTGTCTTGACTTAAATGTGTTTATCATGTGCGATACTTCTATGATGATATGTGATGAATTATGTAGAATGTATGTATGGTTTCCTTGTGGCCTTAAGGTGATGTAATGCGCCAAGTATCACTAGAGGGTTACTTCGGAGGCTAATGAGTTAAAATGAGAGGTTCATTGTAATTAAGAATATACTTACTGTAAAGGGAAAATTTGTTACTGTAATGTGACATAATATGTGGCTGAAATTCTATGTGTGATTGTATATGATGTTTGGCCTTTGGATATGTTTATATGAAGTATGTGAATGATATAAATGCTATGGTATAAGGGTTTTATGAAGATTTTATAAAAAAGGAATGAAGTATAATTTCAAGAAAATGTCCCTTTTAAATACATGTTATTGCAAAGTTGTCATACTTTGTGCATTCTTGTACTAACTCCATTCTTCTTTAGTTTTTATACAAACTGTAGGTTATGGATGCTTAAGGGATGTTTTTAAAAGATGAGGATCTTGATATGTGATTCCCAAGCTCAAGTAAAGGAATCATTAAGTCAAAGGATTTCCTACTTATGGTTTACTATAAAGTTTTTTAATTATATAGTTATGTATTATGTTATGAGGGTCGTGTCCCTATTGTACTCTTATGATGTTATGTCTAGGAAGGTAAAAAGTGACTAGAGTATTTAACTATGTATGATGATATTTTATATATATATATATATATGTATATATATATATATATATATATATATATATATATATATATATATATATATATATATATATATATATATATGAAGTAATGTTCTAGCATATGATGTGCTAACAATGTTTTAAATTTTCTGCTAAAATTACCAATGACAATGCGATGAATGTAACTATTGGCTTGTATAAGACATCTGAGAGGTCAAGTAGGCCATGTTACTTATAGGGGCTTCTCCCCAGATGTGACAAACGTAGTATTAGAACATGATCTTTATGAAAGTGTTTTTAGGTTCTAAAAGTTTCACATTGTCACGTGTAGTAATGTCTCGATCATCGGTGTGAATCGTGATACATCTATGAGAGAGAGGCTATAGGACGATAGAGTTTTCCTTATTCATCATTATCAAGTCGTGCCATAGAGCTTAACTCTATGAGATCTCTCTCTTATGTTTTCTTGTTCGAAGTGTGATTGCCTGGATGAGATGGTATCTATTTGTTTGATGGAAAAAAGGTGAGTTTTGAGGCTTATATTTGTTTTATGACTTAACAATTATGTGAGAAGGTTAATTTTACAATGATATGTTGATACGATTTCCCTTGTGGAGATATATGAGACCAATGTGATATGGAATGTTACGTAGAGAATTATGTTTCATGATATCCTTATATAATTTTAGAAGTTAAATTGTTAAAATGAGTTTGTTTTTGGAAGGGTATGCTGCTATGTGGTTTTACATGATTGTAGCATAATGTTATGAGTTGATTTTTAAATTTTTAGTTATCATCTATGAAAGCATGCTGCCCTAAGATTATGTTTAAATGGTTCAAATGTTGTGTTTGGTTATATGACTAAACCTTCATGATTGCTTTGTATGGATTCGAGTCCTTAATAGACTTTATCCTAGGTGTTAAGGTAGTATGTTTGTCTTTATAGGGTGATGATATGGGTTTTATAGACCTAGATTTCACCTTACTGTAATGTTAAAATAAAAAGACGAAATTTTATGGCTAAGTCTCTTCTATTGTTTTCCCTAACGTCTGCATGACCCTTTGTGTCTATTGTGTAGTTGAGACCTGTGTGGTTGGGTAGTATGACCTAGGTGATAAAGTTTAGAATGCCTTTGAATCTCTTATGGTAAGTTACTGTAACTTCTTTGTTGGTGGAAAAGATATGATCTGTGGAAGTTGGGTTAAGTTTGTCTTAATTGGGTATACCCTAAAGTAGGGGATGGTGGTGTGAGTAGGAAGGATGTGGGTGTTTTTCTATCTTGTCCTTCTATTCTTACTTGACCTTGAAGTAAATAAATTTTTCGTAAGCTTTTTCATGAAAGGAGATTTGCATAAAGTATAAATTGCATGACTTTCATATGTTTGGTATGTCTTGACTGGCACTATGTTAAGATTCTTTTAAAGATTCTTAGGTACTTCAAAAGATTTTTCATTAAATTCATGGTTTTGTCATGTTCATTGTACTTCTTGATATTCTAGTTGTGCATCTAAATTCATGAGATAAGGTAAGAAACATGTTTGAAGTCACTCTTGATGTGTGCTTTTTAAGACCCTAAGGAAGAAATTGAGCCTTTAAAATGAAATATGTTGAGTCTCTTGAAACTAAGTAACTTGAATGTTTTGGAAAGCATGATTGTAGGCAAACTCTTTGAGAGTGAAGGCATGATTAGCTAGTGCCCTTGTGAGTACCTATGATTTGTGTTATTTTTCCCAAATGATGCTTATTGTGAAGGCTATTGCTATGTTAGAAAAAGAAATTTTTTGAAATGGCTTCCTATTTGTTGTGATGTGCTGTTGTGACATACCATTTAGACTTCACTAGGAAGAAAACATGAGCATGTCTTGGTTTAAAAGTTGAGAATTTCTCATGTGACAGTGAAAGTGACCTCTGTGTATTTGCTTGGGTATGAACTCATGAGACATGTAGGTTTGTTGATGAGAAGGACATTCCTCCATAGACATAACTAAACATGGTATGGTTTAGTATAACCCGCATGGAACTAGGTCTAACTAATAAAGATCCTTATAAACCTATCTTACTCAAGTCTATGTGCATTGAAGCATGAGTGTCTACTTGTTCTTGAGTGATGTTGGGATCTTCCTAAGTGTGACTTAAAGGTGGTTTCCTGATTATCTCTTATTTGAAATGTAAATATCATGTTATGATTAGGAGAAGGATGTTCCTCCTATGATCATGAAAATAGTTAAATGTTTGATGCATTAAGCATGAGTAAGTGAAAGTGTAGCTTGCTTGTGTTGCATTGATGTGTTAAGTAATTTTAAATTGTGTTCCTTGTAAGTTAAGTGCATTAACTTCTATGTTATTATGGTATGAATAATGTGAGATGATCTATAATTTATGGAAGTCCTTGTAATGATTAAAGTGTTCTAAGTGTCATTTGAGGACAAATGTTCCCAAGTGGGTGATGTTATAAGACTCCCAAAATGAATTAGGTTATAGAGAATCACTTATTCCTATAATATTGTTAACATGGTAATAAAGTGTTTTAAAGTATGCTTGGTTGATTTGTATTCATTTGGAAGTCAAACGTCAAGGGACGACCAAGACTTTCAACGACTAGTCACCTATTTATATGTTTTTATGTGCTTATGTGTGTGTCATGAGCTTATGAGGTCCTTCTATGAGTATTAATGATATTTATAACATGTGTATCGGGTTTCATGAAGTTTAGATGTCAAATGTCCGAGAACGTCTAAGACGTTCAAAAGCCTCAACCACCATCGATGAAGCTCTAGGACAGACCGTTTGTGTATTGATGCCCCGTCAATTGGCGTTCGTAGGTGCTGTCTACAACTGCATGCCTGCACATTATTTTATTTAAAGGGTGAATGAGAAATTCACCCCACGTACGAACATGACTATACTAGGTTTAATGGGATATTTTTTGGCGTATTTAAGTGATTAAAAACGTCATCAACCCATTCCCAATTCAATTCACACAAAATAGACTTTCCGTCCAAAACAAATTCTCTCTAAAAACCTCAATTGAAGGTGAAGCTCAATAACAACTTTGTGATTGGATTCCCATGGATTCTTCAGAAAATTTTAGAGGTTTTATTACAGATAAAGGTATGGTGATATTTCATTTCTAATTATCCTTCAATCTAGAGAGTTAATATCAAAGTTTTCAAAGAGATATCATGGTCAAACTTCTCCTTCTTCAATCTAGTCGTGGGTTCTTCCTCAAAACATTTAATTAGAAATACCGTAATTTCACGGTACATCAGTGCTCATAAAATATTTATGAATTGGTTTACAAATCAATGTTTCCTCTAATTTTAAATGTATAAGCGTCTACACTTGGGAATAATTAACTCCCTTATATTGATTTTGATACATGAAATTAATCTATCCTTATTCTCTTACTCATTCACTCGAGTCCTAAACAATTTTTAGAAGAATGTAAAAGACTTCTCAAAATAACTCAAAAGGTTTCTTGATCTTTACTCTTAATCTATACTCAGATTTTCAATGCAGAATTACAACTTATTTTTAGTATATATATTATCTCTCATTGACTAATGAAGACTAAGATAGTTGGTAATAAGAAGAGAGCAGAAACAAGATAATAACTAACTGGTATAACTACAACTAACAGACTAAGCTAATCGTTAATAAAATTAATCAACAACATTTACCTAACAAAACAAACTATATGCATAAAACTAACACAACTAACTATATGCATAAATACATTTTCAATGCACCCCCTAACAAGTGGGGTATGAGGCCTTCATATACAACTTGAACATGAGGCATCAAGGAGGTTTATTTTACACGAGTGATAGCTTTAGTGAGTAGGTTATCCAATTGAGTTACAGTAAAATATGTTGAACGAAAATAAGACCATCTTGGAGGTTATTATGAACTAAATGACTTTAAACTTCTATACGTTCAGTTTTCACATGAAAAAATTAATATGTAGGGTAGACTCACTATCAAAATGTACCGCAATATTTTTAATGAAAGGAAAATCAAATTCTTGCAAAAGTATGTCCAGCCAAACAGCCCCACCAACAACTTCCCTTACTGATTTGTATTATGCCTTTTCTGAAGAGTAAAGATATACACTCTTGTATTATGACCTCCTTGAGTGTTCTTCACGGAGAAAGATCACATTATCTTCTTCTCTAGAATCGATATCCCATTCCATAGAAAGAAACTGAACAAGCATTAACCCAATTTGTCTAAGGGATGCACGTTTAGAGGATTATTTTCATTAACAGCGGTGAATAGAGTTAGAAGAGGACAAATATATAAGGGTAACTTTCCATTGTAAAATATGTGGAAGTAAGAAAAATAACACGAAATTTCTCCGAATATAAAAATAAAAAAAAATAATCTTATAGAGGTAGCTATAAAATTAGTGGAAGTAAGCAAAGAAGTGTCTGTTGAGATGATCCACACAACTCTTTTCTTACAACATTAATTTTATTATTTCGAAGTAAGGACTAACCAAGGGAGGACCAAGCAGTATGTCAGGGATTTCATGCGACAAAGATTAATGCAAGAAAGTAACTTGGTACATATATATTTATGAATGTTGAAAAGCTTGAGCTAAATATCTTTATACAAAGCTAGACATAATTAAAATCTACATTAGATTTGAGGAGAGTGTATTATGATATATAATTTATTTGTATATAATATTTTATCAAATTTTTAGGAATTTCTGAGATTATTTTTGATTTATTTTCCTTTGTTATAATCATGTTGGTAGTTGAAGGTTGATTATGATGATATACAAAATTTCCCCATAACCGTTATAACATAAATGCCATAGTTGTTTCCGTTCACTTGAAAATAAAAGGAAAGATTAAGAATTTTGGTGTAGAAAACGTCCAAAACCTTCACTTCTATCACTTCATTGAGTTCTAGCTTCTATGGAGTTTGAGAGAATTCTTTCTTAATGGAGGGGTGTTGGTTATTTGAAAATCAAGCCTAACCTAGGTCTAGGAGTATAAACACACTTAAAATACCCCTAAGACACAAAAATAACGTCCATGGTTGATAAAATGCTTCGGGTAAATTGACTAAAATACCCCAAGTCAAGCCGTGTCTTGATAGCTTTAGAAAGTTCCAAACGACGGCCCCTAGCAACTGGCCATCGTTTGATCGACGACCCATCCTGTTAAGGCGTCGATAGAATTAGAGACTCATTTCATTGGGGATAATCTCCTACAACTAAGTGCGGGTCTATTCACCCAACCGACCGGGCATCACTATGACTACAGTCCGTTGATGAAAAGTCGTTGTTTGGAGTAGTTTTGGCAGATTCTACCTTTGTAATGGGGTCCTATTCTAGGGTCCCTCATGGGCTCTATGTGGAGTCTTACCGAGACTTTAAACCCCTTTACATGTTTATATAGGTCTTAGTAACCTCCAACATCAACTTGGGCTCCTAAGAACAGTCCAAAAAGATCAAGGCACACAAGAACATACAAGAGCACATAGACGTCTAATCGTTGAACGTCTTGGTCTTCGCTTGCGTTTGACTTCTAAACTTTAACACTAAATAATAACTCAAAAATTAACCATTTAATGAACTGAAAACCTCATGACACACATTATTGACTATATTTTAACCTAGTTCATTAATAGGGTCATTACAAGAAGAGAAAAGAGAAGAAGGAAAAGGGAGAAAGATCAAGGTTTCGCCAACAACGTGAAGGAATTGAAAGTTGAATTCTTCTGGTTTATATGTAATAAAGTATGTCAGATCATTTATTTTTGGGTAAACCGACACACCAACTTTTTTAATTTATTAATTTTGAGTAGATTGAATGATGAAAAGTGAAGTTCTTGAAGAATATTGTTGAATTCTTAATTGTTGAGTTGTTGCATGTCTAGAGTTTATTTAATTCATGTTTTTTGGGTTTATTTTCTAGTTGAATTTATGGACTATGGAGGGTATAAGTTATCCTACATGTTTCGAGAAAGAACCATGGAGTTTTAGAGGGTTTAGAGAAGAAAAATCAAAATGTCTATCCATAGGGCTACGAAGTACATGGCCTCCTATAGCCCCACAGGACACTCTCTGTCTATAGGTCCTTGGGGTGATAATCCAGAAAGAGCGCCCCGATGTGGCCTCAGAATTTGAGGTTTGGCACCCCACGCCTCTCAGAGCGCCAACGACGCGTTTCAACCCCATTTATTCTCCATCTTTCTGTACTATTTTCTAAGTTATGTACCCATATTTTGAGTTGATTCCAACACTATACGCTACATCTAAACATAATGAAATCATCAATAACACGAGATATAAACCTTTATCCATCATCCAATTCATGGAAAGTTAAGATAAAAGTCAAAGAAGCTAAGAGTTAAGTACAAAAGTTAAGAAGTAAGTGAAAACAAATTTCATAAAGGTTTTCAAGAGTCATTACTAAACATTTAACTTTGTTTTAATCTTCAATTTCATTTTAAGCAAATATTAAAGAGTTACGTTCATTTCTCAAAAGTTATAAGTGAAAGTTCCCCAAAAATCTTATAAGTGTTTTCACATTTAAGTTAGGAGGAAACTAGATTTCCCAAAAAACTTTTGAATAAGAAAAGGGAACATTGGATCCAAAGGAGACATATAAAGCTAAGTGTTATGAAATAATATCAACCCAAATAAAGAAATTTGATTTTTAAAAGCATGAGCATAAGTATTTTTTTGGGAGTAGTATTGAGCACCAATGTGGGGATGAGAGTTTATATTAACTCAAGTCTCCATGAAAACCATTTAGCCATCATGCGTATGAATAGGTCATACTTTTTAAATGATCAAATAGGTTAAGCTAGTGGATCAACTAAGTAATGTAACGGTATAGGATGGTCATTGGAAGCGTGAGGTAAAATGTTATATCATCACTTAGGCTTACAATGGTGGTTGTCGGTTAGAATATCTCCAACATAAGTTATGTAACTTTAGATAAGTAAAGTTTAGTTCGTTATTGTTTTATTTAAATGAACTAAGATTCTTTCAGTTGCTTTAGTGTTTTATATATTATAATGTCACATGTATTTTACTGGCTTATATCTATTGAGTTGAGTATTTATGAGTTGCCAGAGCCAAGGTAAGTTTTCCTATTTACGCCTTCTAAGCTTAATTTATGTTAGCATTCCAACTGGCACACTCGTACATTCAATGTATTGATACAAGTTGGACTGCATCGTCTTATGATGCAAACATAGGTAACCCGGATTATCATCTAGCGCCTCATTGATCCAGTTTGAGCACTCAGAGTATGTGGTGAGCCTCCTTGCATTCTATAGGACTCTTGTATTGCTTTTCATTCTCTTTGTTTATATAATGTTGGGGGTTTGTCCCAATATTCATCCTAGTAATATAAAGGCTTCATACGCACATAGTCAGTCAGCTTGTTTATTGAGCCTCTTTTTATTACAAATAATTTATCCTGAGATTTAAGCGTCATTTTGGCCAAACGATTTTTTGTGCCGTACACATACCAGATGTAGGCTCGGGGCGTGACATAAAGGGTATCTTGAAAGTCATGAGTAAGACCTTCAAGGTTATGATCATACTATTGTGGTATTGTCGATTTATCTTTCGTAAGGTTGATTGCCTGAAGTATGCATGAATGAATTATGAATGTATATTTATGATATTAATGGGAAGATTGTGTAGAGGATGGTGACTGTGTTACTATGTTGATTCGAAGGTACTTCATATGCACATTCTATAAATATGTTTATGAAGTATTTTCGCACTTGATGTTGGTTCTATGATGAAAAGACATGCTCATCTTGTAACAATTGAGATAAATTATATATGAGGGATTAAGTCCCTACGGTATTCTATATGAACTAATGCATAAGTAAAGGCTTAAGATTACCTAAAAAGGGGAATTTAGCTTAGCACCAAGTAGGATATGCATGAGAGGGTCTCTTCACAAAGAAGTTTCCCCCGATGCTCTCATGTGATGGAAACTGCATTTTATCAAGCATAAAGAGGGTTTCTAGTAACAATTTGCATATCTGTTAACTATTAAGCCCACATAAGATGTAGCTAGTGGATCAACCTAGATGTTAATATAAATGTTTATTTCTTACATTCACAAATCGGACACCCTCATTTGGGTGTGAGGGGATGACACAAGATTCCATGTAGCTCACACGGTCTATATCGGTTATGATAAACTTTTGAAAATGTTTAAATGAATGAATAAAAGTAATAATATCAAATCTAGCTAGTACTACTCAAGGGATACTACTTAGTGTAGGTGAGGGTATGCGGCTTTACCTATACATTGCAAAGGTTGGTCTTAAGTGTGCTTCTAGTGCGGGTTTTCTATGTACACATGTTATGAATGGTATTATTATATATTATTGATATGTCTTGTCTTATGGTGTTGACTTGTTTGTATGTTCTTGGAATGTGTATTAAGGCTTTCAAAGCTATTATAGCATGTTTATTACAAAATGTCTTTTTTGTGCATGTTTCAAATGTTTTACTTGCTTAGTTTCCATACTTAGTATATGTGTTTTGTACTAATCAATGTTTCTTTTTTTTTTCTACGTAAGTGTAGGTTGGCCATTGAGGTTATTCTACTCTATTCTTGAAGAAACTTTGATTGTTATTTCTAAGTCGGTGAGTCCTCAATTCCGAGGAAGGAAGAAATTTTGATTCTAATTATAGTTGTATTTGTGTTATAAGACTTGTTATTGATGTAAGGGCTGGGTTCCAATTCTCATACTATTATGTCTAGATTATATTTTGACAGAAGCTAGTTTGTATTTTGATATTTCAAGTGAAGTTGAACTTCTATTAAAAAGTATCAAAATTCTTCATTTTTATTCTATCTTATATGTAATGATGAATAATAGGGGATCCTCTAAGATCTCTTCGAGGTTGATGACACCCTCTTAAATATCATGAATTTAGAATGAAATCTATAAGGGTATCTAGGTCAAGGGTAAGACCTTCAAGGTTATGAACATGCTATTGTGGTATTGTTGATTTGTATTTGGTAAGGTTGATTACTTGAAGTATGAATTATGGGCTTATGAATGTATTCATATGTTATGAATGTGAAGGTTGTGATATTATGGTCAGTTTGTTACTATGTGGAATAGAAGATAGTTCATATTAACATTTTATCACTATGTTTATGAAATATCGTTCTTGATTGCTGTTGGTTGTATGATAAAAGTACATGCTAATCTAATAACCATTGAGCTAAATAATATATAATTGATTAAGTCCCTAAGGTATTCTATATGAACTAATAAATGAGTAAAGGCAAAATATTACCTAAAAAAGGGAAGTTTGCTTAGCACTTAGAGGATATGCATGAGAGGGGTCTCCTCACAAAAAAGTTTCGACCGATGTTTTCATGAGATTGAAATTACAAAGTTATCTATCATAAACATGGTTTATATTAACAATCTACATATCCCTTAACTATGAAGCCCAGATAGGATGTAGGTAGTGGATCCACCTAGATGTTATTTCGATGTTTTATGTCTTACATTGGTAAGTATAACACCATCCTTTCGGTGTGAGGGATGACATCGGATTTCATGTAACTCACATGGTCTATGTTGATTATGGCAATGCTTCCCAAATGTTAAAATGAATGAATGAAATTAAGAAGATAAACTCTAAATGGGACTACTCAAAGAATACTACTTAGTGTAGGTAAGGGTATGGGACTTTACCTATATGTTGCACATATGGGTTTTAAGAGGGGTTCTAGGGCGGGTTATTTTTGTACACATGTTATGAATAGTATTATGATATTGGTATTGTTTGATATGCATGATGTTGGTATTACTTGTTGTGAATGATGTTTTGACATCACTTGTTATGATGATCTATGAAGTAGTGACAATGCTTGTGATCTTAGTGATGGTTTTCTTGGTGTGTGTGGGGTTATGGGGATTCACATATACATTGCAGTAGTTGACTTGAATTAGTTTATGAGTAAGGTCTTATAAGGTATTCATTAAATGAATTCATATATGACATGTCGAATTGTGGATCTATTATGATGTTGCTCATGATTATAGATAATATCTTATCTTATGGTATGAACTTGTTGATACATTCTTGTAATGTGCATTAATCATTTAAAATTTCTTATCGTCGTATGGTTTTAATCAAATGTCATTTTTGTGCATGATTTAAATGTTTTGCTTGAATAGTTCCATACTTAATACATGTAGTTTCTAGTAATCCATACTTCTTCCAGTTTTCTACACAAGTGTAGGTTCTGACCGTTGAGGTAATTACAGTCTATTCTTTAATAAACATGGATTTGTATTCACAAGTTGGTAATACACTTTGTTTCTAATTTTGGTTTCACTTTGCTTATTAAAAGACTATTTTATTTGTATTATAAGACTTGTTATTGATGTACAGGATAAGTCTCAGTTCTCATACTCTTATGTCTAGATAGTATTGTGACACGTTTGTTTCGTTTTTGATATATGAAGTAAAGTTGACCTTTTATTGAAAACTTTTCAAAATTCCCCTTATATTCTAGCTTATAAGAAATGATTAATGCTAGGGGCTTGTCTAAGATATCTTCAAGGTCGACGATGCTGGTAATGACTAGAGGGTGTCTCGGGCTGTGAAAATTCACCCCTTTAATCATCAGAAAGGACCCAATCTTCTCTGAGTTCCTAAAACTAACCTTTAAATTCTTGCAAGAAAAGGGGAAATGACGCGAGCACTTGTTCATGGATGGTGCTTGTTTGAGACATATGACTGGAGACAAAAAGAAATTTAATTCACTTACTGCATGCAATGGGGGAAATGTGTCACTTAGAGATGAAAGAAAGGTAATATTGTAGGACTTGGGAAGATTGGAAAGCCTAAATTCAAAGTAGTGGATGGAGTATACCATGATAAAGGGCTAAAGCATAATCTTCTCAGGATTTCTCAACTATGTGATATGGTAATAATGTATTTTTACTTTTGAAGGTTGCAGGGTTGAAAAGCTAGATACAAAAGAGCTTATCTTAACCGCCAAAAGACATAGGAATGTGTAAGCGTACATCATGGGAATGAATGGCACTAGTCTGAAGTGACTCAGTGCAATTGCTAATGATCCTTTACTATGGCACATAATACATGGACATGCAAGCTTCAAAAAATTCAAAAAACTGCTAGAAAAGGAAATTTTTATAGGCCTACCTAAAACTAAATTCAAAAAAGAAAAAGTTTGTGGTGCATGTGTAAGGGAGAAACAAGTGCGATCACCTTTCAAGCCGAAGAATCATGTAAATACAACAAAATGCCTTGGAATAATTCATATGGAGCTATGAGAACCTATGAGAGTAAGAAGCAGAATAAGAAAGAAGTATGTCATCGTCATTATAGATTATTTTTCTATATTTACTTAGACACTATTTTTAGCTTCTAAAGAAGAGTCCTTTGAGACCTTCTCTATTTATATTTTTAAAAAATGGAGAAAACCCTAGGATTACCCCTAATTTGTGTATGGTCTAAACATGGAAAAGAATTCTAAAATCCAATTTTCCTAGAATTCTGTTCATCACATGATATAGATCATAATTTCTCTGCTCCTAGAACACCTCAACAAAACGGATTAGTTGAATGGAAAAACATGACTTTCAAAGACATGGCAAGAACAATGATGATTTCCCATTATCTTGAGAAACATATCTAGGCTAAATACATCATTATTACGTGTTACATTATAAACAGATGCATGACATGTCCCATCTTAGAGAAGACTCCCTATGAATTACTCAACGGTAGAAAGCCAAATATTTCATCATTTTAGGAATTTTGGTTGTAGATGTTAAGTTCATAATAATTGTAAAAATAACCTTGGGAAATTTGATGTGAGGAGTGATGAGGGAATCTTCTTAGAATATTCACCACATAGTAAAGCATATAGGGTCTTGAATTAAAGAACAAAATATGTTGAAGAAAGTGTGCATGTTGTCTTTTATGAAAATTGTTCTATGTTTGAGAGAAACATGTAGGGTGACACTCAAATTGAGGAGCACAGCCAGGAACTAGTTGAGCAACCTGCTCCCTCTGTCGAAGAATCGGCAAGCACACTGTCAGGGGGAACAATAGGTCAATACGCTTGCCACATTGAAGAACAAAATGCAGCAGATAATTCTGAAACCTCTCAAGGGTTGACTATAGAAAGATACATATGAACGATCACTTCAAATTGATAAAGTTCTTACAAACATGGCTCCTAGAATCACTACCAGGTAAATCTTGAATAATCTATATGCTTATCAAGAATTCAAGTCTATGGTGGAATCCAAAAAGTTAAAAGGATGGTCTTCTTGATGAGGAATGGATTCAAGAAAAGCAAGAGGACCTTAACAAATTCAAAAGAACTAAGGTATGACATCTTGTTCCACCACCACAAGGGAGAACAGTATTTGGAAAAAAATAGGTGTATAGGATCAAGATGGATGAGAATGGAATAGTAACCAAAACAAGGCCAGGCTGGTGGTTAAGGGGTATAATTAGGAAAGAAGAATCAATTATGATGAGACTTTTGGTCATGTGTAAATGCACGAAACAAGTTGATTACTTATCAAAATTTCTGTTTTTAAAGAGTTTACTCTCTATCAAATGGATATCAAGAGTGCATTCTTGAATTGATACTGGAAAAAATAAGTATATGTAAAATAACCACCTGGTTTTGAAAATCTAGAGATTCCTGAACATGCCTACAAGCGAGACAAATATCTTTATAGTAAAAACGTCAAGCCGAGGCTGAATTGATCTCTAACCTAACAGCTACAAAAAGGACTCATACTTGATGCTAAATTGATCTCTGCCCTAGTAGCAATAAAAAGGACTCATACTTCTATGATGTATTCCTCTCCCTCAGTCTCTGATGTTGTTATCTCTGATGATGATCTAGTCATAAGTAAGTTGCGGCATGGGAAACGTATTGTTTCATAACCATCCAGTTCTAAAACAAAGACCTCCACAAAAGCCAAGACCACACCCTCTCCTAGCTATGCATCAAAGTTCAAATCCACAATAGCTTCCACTTCCAGATCTAAAAAGCAACATGTTACTTCCTCTGATAGTTCTCTTTCTTATTGTTATGATAAATATCTGCCCCAGACCAATTCCTCCATTACATCAACTCACCTTAATATAATCATTCACTTCCATAAGAAGTCTCTTCTTAGAGGAAGGGTTGCCACTAGATTGGAGGACCTGAGATGGATTTTCTGTTGACTAAGTTAGAGGTCCAAGGGTAGTCTTTACTTTTTCATCATAGTGATACTCAATCGAAAAGGACAAAAAATGTGGTAACTGAATTCTGCATAAATAGGAAAAGATATTAGCTATCCTTTACTTCTACAGTAAGGGGAACTCCTATTCACTTGGTTCTTGCTGATGTGTCTAAATTTTTGGGGATCCCTTCTGAAGGATGGAGTCATTATGTGAAACTTTAGTGGCCTCCTTTGTCTACACACACATCGGCCTTAAGCATTTCTTGAAAATTTTCTACGAATCTTAATCTGAATCATCATTGTGGTGTTGCTAATAATAAAATGTCTGCGCTGCATAAGTTGTACTTTGATGTAGTTCATAAAAATATTCTTAAAAGGAAACAATGTACAAAGGCCAATTTTCTTTATTTGACCATTATGGAGCTACTGGATGTTTAAGTAACTATTGACATACCTATCATGATTATCAAACATATGCACAGGATCCTTCATCAAGATGAAATGGACATGCTCTTCCATATGGGTTCTAGATGGCTCCCAATTTTGAGGAGTTTCATGTGAAATTTCAGGAGTGGTACTTTCAAAAAGTTGAGGATGTGCTGGGTCGAGTGAATCACAAGGCTCAAACAGTTTCTATGAGGAACTATGAAATCCCCTTAAGCGATTAAAGAATTAGATTTCTGATAAGGAGGATGATCTTCTTTCTATGGAGAATACACATCAAATGGAGATAGAGACTTTGGAAACATATATAGTGGAGCTTCATGCTGAACTTTCTAAAGAGAGGGCTTATAATATTGCTAATGTGTAAAATTTACCCAGCTGCTCGATGGTCCTAAACCAACATAAATTTCTTGATTTTTTCTTTCAATCTGAAATCTTTGCTGGACTCTGTTGTTTTGTGAATTTTTCATTTTTTGTGCTCTTTCATTAATGACATTTAATGCTATTAGTGTATACTCTATGTGTGTTAAGTTGTTGGGTACTATAATTCAGCTCTTTGTGACTATGTCTATGATATTTGTTGTGTTTTGCTAATTTGTTTCCAATTTTAATTACCAATTTTTTTGGTGCAGATTAGATTTTATATAATTCTACTTATATGCCCTTTAAGTTAAGTTGAAACTTTTTTCGATGAAGCCAAAAGAGATAAATGTAACGGAATTGCAGTTTTTATAACCCATAGCAAATATATTTTGCCCAAATGTTCCATGTGTAAGTGTTACGGGTCAAAATAACAAGCTAACAAGAACAGAGAAATTTTGTCATAAGTTTGTCATCATCGAAAAGGATGAATTTGTTGGGATAATTATTGTTTTGATAAATGACGAAATGCATGGAATACGTTGGCAAAGTCATCTCATGAGAAATTGTTTAAAGAAGGAGTTCTTTTTTATAAAGTTGTTTCATTGCAAGAAGAACTCTAAATAAAACAAAATTATTAAACGAAAGAGGAGTCACTGAAGGAGTAGAAGACTTTAAGAAAGAAAAAGCATCAATAGGAGAAGAGGCGTGTATTCTACTAATGCACTTCCAATGCAAAACAATTGAGAGATCAATTTCCGGAGTGTTGTTGATCAAAGAATAGAGAATAATAGATCTAGGAAGTTTTCTTTGTATTCGTGATTGTTATATTTTCTTGATCAGTGATTTATAAACATAATTTAGGATCTTAGTCTTCACAATTATGGAAACTCGAAGACACTGGACACACATGCCTTGGAAAAACATGTTAGAATTGAAATTATGTATTTAATCTTTAGGTAAGATATACTCATTATAATACCTTGTTGATTGCGGATTGTAGGTTACATGTAGTAGTTTGAACACCTTTTGAGTCGGGTGTTTCCACATAAAATATCGTGTGCGTATATTACAGGCAATACATTATCTTTGAAACACGTTAGGCAACTTGATTCACTTAAGTATAGTATGATAAATGTAAAACAACATAGGTTGTGTGGAATAACAACAATATTACACTCAAGATATCACGAAAAAGGTGGTTCATGCTAGAAATTTTGATTTGCATAGACCTTCTGTTCCAGCTGCTAATGGAAGAGACTACATGTTATTCAAAATGTCTTCTAATCCTCCCAATGTAAAAGAATTTCCAAGACCATGTAGGTATAGGTTCTTAATATGAATTAAGGCTAGCCAATAATCGTTTATGTATTATGTGTTAATAAAAATTTAGATGTGTTGTTTCATTAATTTTACAAAATTGTTGCAGGCAAATACTAAAAATTGAGTATATTCTAAGCATATGATGCAATTGGGCGATTCCTTGCTTGGATTATTGTTTGAAGGTCTAGGTCTTTATCGTTCTCATCTCAAACATATGAATGCGTGGAGGCGCTTGGTATTTTGACCATTAACTATCTAGCATGTCCTCAGCTAAAACTCACCATAAGCACAAAAAATGATTTTGTCAGAGTACTTCTAGTTCAATTCACAAGAATCAATGTATTGATGTTCCTCCCAGGCATGGTGCTCTTGTGGTCAACATTCGAGATCATTTGCAGGCTAGTTTTATTTTAACATTGGAGATATTCTGCAGGCTAGTTTTCGTGTAAGGACCTAATCCATGTACGATCTATAAGATTGATTATACAATCGACTTATTTTGATTGCTTTTTTCATTTCATATCAAATGATAAGTCCATAAATGTTGAGCACAAAGTATTGGCCAACACAGTTTGACCAAGAGTACCGTTCCATGCTTCTTTGGCACAGATTAAATGCCATCTTCCAAACTTGATGGATCGATTTCTCAATTGTTTTTAGTAGATAAACCGCTAAAATATCATGCAACAAGAGTTAAGACTATTGTGAGTACTTTAATAGAAAGGTCTAGATGGAATTTCTGCATTCTTGTGTTAGAAGAAATAATCTTAATGAAATCACTGAATTTATAATAAGAATTGACAAATTTTCTTTGGATGCTTTTATTACCTATTGTATTATATGTTCTTGTTACATTAAATACAACGTTTGTTTGAAAAGACAAGTTACTTTTTGTTGTATCGTGTTGTTAAATCCGTTAATATGTAATGACAAAAGTTCCAATTTTATAAGTAAAAAATTATTTAAAATCCTTGAGGCTGGTACCAAAAGGAAATGTTGATGCTAGAAACACCCAAGTTCCACAAATATTAGTTCCACCAACTAAATTAATTGAATCTGATAACAGTTGTGAATCAGAGTTCATTTTCCAGTGACAGATCCAATTGAGCATAAAGACACCGTGCACAAAGTTTGAGAGGCAGCGGAGACATGGGGTATTATTTTTCCAAGTCATTGATCATGTAAGACCATTAGTTATCCGATTGTATTGGGTGAACATGAATTTATAAAATATTGTACTTGAGGGAAAGAATAAAGAGAACCAGAATGTTTGTTACCTGAGAAGGCATTCTCTATAAAGGGAAAGGGAAAAAATGTTATAGGGTAAGGAAGGTTCGGAAGCATATGAAGTGGACAAAGAGACAAAGGGGGGAAAAATGTTAGAAGGATAAGGTTTGTGGATGATCTCATACAGATCGGAAGGCTGCAGGAAGATAAGCTGGAATCACCAATGCACCCTTCGTCATTGCTCATAGTACTAGAGAAATTACCACAATAATTTTATCATCTTGTGAGTCAAATTTATTGCTTATCATGGTTATTATTTCTCAGAATATTCCTCTCAATTTCTTTAAACATATAGGACTATAGTATTTTCAAACCTTATTAGCTTTAGCACCTACATATGATGGAGATGAACATGATTGATCTTTGGGAACAACATAAAAAAATAACACCGTATTTTCTTTCTTTCAAATAGTTGACATTGATCCATTAGGTGAAATCAAAGAAAGGATGTCTCTGATCAATCCACCGGATTCATCAAAACTCTATTCTAATACAAAATTAGAAACACATAAACTAACATAGATTACATAGAGAAGAAAATCCAACAGATATAAATATAAAAAAAGGAACTTTTATTCATATTTCTCTACCTTCTAAAAGTAAAATTAAAGCAAAAATATGTCAACCATAAGGTAGAATGAAGACATCCAAATTATTATGTCATATTAAAGTCTTAGAGGATATGCAATATATTTGAACTGTGTATAGTAAATTGAAAAAATTGAATTGGAAATTAGAATAATAATTCAAAGTGTTCTTGTTCAAAGATCGTAAAACTCAAAATTGCATATTTGGGTCTCATTTTTGACGAAACTCGACTCCTTCAACAATGAGTTCACCTTTTTAAATATGATTCATCTCAAACAATCTTGCTTCAACTGGACCGTCAGTGCCTTTCTTGCTATCAAAATCTCCCAATTTTACTTCCATGCGCAATCAGGATATCAGACCAATGGGTTCTAAATTTTAACAAAGAAAAATGATATTAACCTAAAATAACAACCATAAAATTTTAAACATTTTTACTATAATCTTCAATATTGTTATAATTGAAGTTAAGATTATTAAATTCACTATTAATATTTTGACACATCAAATAAATATTTTACTAGTTTCACTATCACCTTGAACAAATAATGTCTATGTGCCACCAAAAGTGAATTTTGAAAGTCAAACACCAATTATTTTAATATAATAAATTATCAATATGTGGGATAACACTAGAATCAATGATTAATATTCAATTATTTGAATAAAAAATCATATTATGTTAAAATAAACAAATAAGAATAAAAATGAAAAGAGAAAAAAAGTGTTAATATTGGAGGCCAGATTTCGGATTGTAGCAATCAATCAATATAAAAATTAGAATGCTAACTTTTGAAAAATGAGATCTGAGTAAAACTTTTCTGGATGTCATAGTAGAAATAAATAGTCAGAGATTGTTTCAGAGGGAAACACAAATACTATTTTTTCTATTTTCTACATTTACCAATTTTTGTTAAAAAAAACAGTTATATTAAACCTACGTATAATTTTATTCATCCTTATATTTCTATTTTTGATATATAACACCCCGTGCGAAACTACTAAAAGTTGAACAATATCAACCTCTATTGCTTAGTTTAATTAAGTCTGCATTATATCTATATTTTATCTTTCAGTTGGTAATTGTTTTCATTTCACGTGATAGTTTTGCTATTGTGTAGTATTTGCAGAATTGTGTTCCTAATGTTTAGGTGAGTTGGTTTAGTGGAATTACAGTAGTGGTTTAGTGGGAATATTATTCCATAATATGTTAACCTATATAAGGCTACATAACCTATTGATTAAAATCATCCAGTAACAACCTCTGCAACAGAATTTGGCTATCTTGTATTCTTCGTGTTATTTCCTTTTTCAACTATTGATTTCTCTATCAAAGTTGTATTCATCATTTGGCAACAGATCAAGGTTTAAAAGAGAGAAAGAGAAGCCACACATCTATTGCTATGACTGATTTACAAGTCGTAGGTGGAGTTAAGAAACTCAACCATCATACTTACAAAACATGGATGACATATATGACTTCCTATATGAAAGGTCAAGATCTTTGGGAGTTCGTCAATAGAACTGAAGTCAAACCAGGGGAAGAAGCACTAAATGGCTCATTGGAAAAATGGAAAATTAAAGCAATGTTAAAATTTGTACAACATCAGCCTCTACTGTTTAGTTTGACTAAGTGTGAAGTATAGCTATTTTTTAGCTTTAAGTTGGCAGTTGTTTTCTTTTCACGTGATAGTTTTCCTAATGTGTAGTATTTGTAGAATTATGTTCCTAATGTTTAGGTGAGTTGGTTTAGTGGAATTAAGGTACTGGTTTAGTGGGAATATGATTTCGTAATAGGTAAACATATATAAGGATACAAAACCTATTGAATAAAATTATCTAGTAACAATCTCTATATAAGAATTTTGCTATCTTTTATTCTTCCTGTTATTTCATTTTTCAATTATTGATTTCTCTATCAAAGTTGTCTTCGTCATTTGGTGTCAGAGAAAGGTTTAAAAGAGAGAAAGAGAAGCACCACATCTATTGCGAGGACTGATTTACAAGTCATAGGTGGAGTTAAGAAACTCAACCATCATAATTACAAAACATGGATTGCATGTTTGACTTCCTATATGGAAGGTCAAGATAATTTGGAGGATGTCAATAGAAGTAAATTCAAACCAGGGGAAGAAGAACCAATGGCGCATTGATAAAATGGAAAATTAAAGCAAGAAAAAAATTATTTTCTCTCAAGAATACAATTGAAGAAGACGTGTTGGAACATATACGAGATGTTGGAACACCAAAGGAAGCTTGGGACAGCCGGCTGCACTCTTTTCAAAGAAGAATGATGCATTAAAATTTCAGAATTGTAACCAGCAACTCCAATCGGGGAAAGCAACATGAAAAGAATAATCATTAATGGTTTGAGATCTAAGTACAGAAACTTTGTCACTTCAATACAGGGATGGCAAATTCAACCATCACTTGTAGAGTTTGAGAATATGCTTGCTTGCCAAGAATCCATGGCTAAGCAAATGGGTGGAGTTTCACAAAAAGGTTAGGAGGAAGCACTGCATATCAACAAAAGCACAGGGAACTCCAATAAGTACAATGTAACTAGGACGAAAGAAAATGATGATAAGGAAAAAATTCATCAAGGATAGGGGAATTTTCATCAGCGGGAGGTTTAAAGAACTATTGCGGCAAAAGTTTGAAAGGAAGTGTCATCACTATGGAAAGAAGGGCCATAAATCAAAGGTTTGATGGTTAAATGAAAAGGTTGTTCAGAGCAATGTTGCAGCTACTTCTAGTCTAAAGGAAACCGGTGAAGATGATTGGGATGCTGAAGCATTTTTAGCTGTTGAACAAGAGGAGTTAGATCTTACAGTAACCTCTAAACAAATTAATTATGAGAATGATTGGATTGTTGACTTAGGGTGCTCAAACCATACGATTGGCGACAAAGAGAAGTTGCGAAATTTGACCAAGAACAAGGGAAGTCGTGAGGTGGTAACAGTGGTAACACACAATTATAGATATGTCATATCAGTAAGGCTGTAGTGTAACCAAATAGAATTGCTGATCTGATGTTTCTTCAAAATGTTTATCATCTCCCACGTATGAAGAAAAATCTCCTTTTAGTAGTATAACTAACATCTGCGGGTCATTTTATTTTGTTTGGTCCGACAAATGTAAGGATATATCATGATATTGAGATTAAGTAAGAGCAAGTAATGCAGGGACAAAGATTGAATTTCTTCTATGTAATGTCAGCAAAAATCACATATATAGACAAGACAATGAAGAATGAAACTACAGACTTATGACATATGCGATTGAGCCACGTTAGCTAATCTAACTAAGTGTCATGATTGAAAAGTCAATTTTGAAGGGTCTTCCAAAACTCTCAGTAAGGACAAATGTTATATTTGTTGGTTGCCAGTATGGTAAAACACATCACTTGCCGTATAAGAAGTCAAAATATAAGTCAAAGTAACAATTAGAGTTAATTGTTGTAAAGCAACTCTCTGTTGGTGGGATGAAATATATGTTAACCTTCATTGACGGTTTTCCGAAGTATGTATGGATTTATTTTCTCGAGGAATAGTATAATAAATTTTAAAAATTGAAAAAATTTTAAAATGTTGTTGAAGCAGAAGTTGGCAAGAAAATTCACTACCTACGAACTGATAATGGTGGGGCATACACCTCATATGAAATCTCTGAATTCCTTTAGAAGTATCAAATTCCTCATCAGTTCACATTCTAAATTACTCCACGAGATTATGGTTTATCATAATGAAAGAATAGACACCTTGAAAAAATCTATTAGATCTTGCTTCATGCAAAAGATATTCCGGGTCAATTTTGGGCTGAAGCTATGAAAACTGCAGCTTTTGTGATCAATAGAATTTTCCAACAAAGGTTAAGTTTTCTTTAACCTTTTGCGAAGCTATGGAATATGAAACCATAAGTTAACTATTTTCATGTTTTCGTATGTGTATGTTATGTATTTGTACCTAAACATTTACGTAGAAAGATGGACAAAAAAGTTGTTAGGTGTATATTTGTAAGGTCTGACAGTCAATGAAAAAGGTGGCGTTGTTGTGACCCAGGCACAGGAAAGTTTTACACTTCTTGGAATGTGATATTTGATGAAGCTTCTTCATGGTGGTCTTCAAATATGGAAATCCTTCCTAATTAAAATATTCTCAAATATGTATTGGACTCATCCAATATCCAGCTGAGTCTAGATGAAGATGAAGATGAATCTAACGAAGATATTGCTGAAGAACTCTTGTCTCAAAATCCTTGGAAAACTGGTGTGTATCAAAAAAAAAAGTGAACCATATGATCTAAGTGGAAGAAACACACCCCAGTCTCATAGAAGGTAATTAAGGATCAAAAATCTTAATCCAAAGTATGGAAATGCTTCCATAGTAGAAGAAGAACATGAAAAAGAACCAGAGAATTTTGAGGAAGCATTGTAAAATCCGATATGGATTAATGCTATGAAGGGAGGATATTGATGCGTTAGAACTGAATAAAACTTGGGAGCTCGTGGTAAATCCAAGTGATGTCAAACCTATTTCTTGCAAGTGGACTTACAAGATAAAGTGTCACACAAATGGGTCAATTGAAAGCCACAAAGATCATTTTGTAGCCCGAGGCTTTTGTCAGCAATATAGACTATATTATGATAAAACATTTAGTTTAGTGGTTAATCTTACTACATTCCGGATAATACTTGCACTTGCTGCAAGTAAAAATTGGAGCCTATGGCAGATAGATGTAAAGAATGCCTTTTGGAACAGAGAGTTAAATCAGGAGATCTACATGTGTCAACAAATGGGATTTCAAAGTCAAGATCATTTTGAGTATGTATTTATGCTTCGAAAAGAGCTATATGGGTTAAAGCAAGCACCAAGGGCATGGTTTGGTAATATTTCTGAATTTCTTACTCATAGTTGCTATTCTGTAGCACCGGCAAATTCCATCTTGTCTGTGAATTTTTTGGAACAAAACTAGCTATTTTGCTAGTATATGTGGATGATCAAATTCTAACAGGAGACTTTGAAGAAGAAATTCTTCTAACAAATAAGAATTTGTCAGTTTGCTTCCAGATGAAGGAACTTGCACAACTCAACCATTATCTTGGCTTGGAGGTTGATTGTAATGAAGAAGAACTTCATTTGCATCTAAAAGATATTCTGAAGATTTCTTGAAAAAGTTTGGAATATTGAATTGCAAACTAAGATCAACACCATCGGATCAAAATGCTTAAATGTGTGCACATTAAGGAAAATACTCAGCAGATGTAACGATATATCGACCATTAGTAGGTAGTCTGATTTATTTAAGTCAGACTCAACCTGATATTTTTTGTTTGCAGTTTGTGTGATGAGTCACTACATGCACAATCCATAGAAGCACCATATGAATGCTATTCCGTGAATACTAATATATGTGAAAAGCAAAATTTAATATGGTCATTTGTACAAGAATGGTAAAGAATGCAAGATGGTCGGATATTGTGACTTTGACTATGCAGGGAATCATGATACCCGTCATTGAACAACTGGCTATGTGTTTAAGCTTGGAGATGGAGCAATTTCTTGCTGCAGGAAAAGGCAACCAAGTGAGTCCCTGTCAACAAAGAAGCAGATTATAGGGCACCAGCAGTTGTAGGTCAAGAAAGTACTCGGCTTATGCAATTGATGAAGGATTTACACCAACCATTTGGCTTCTCAGTTAGCTTGTATTGTAACAATCAGTCAGCGATTTTCTTAGATGAAAATCATATTTTTCATGCTAAGACAAAGCACCTGGAATTACATTACCACTTAATTAGGGAAAAAGTGTTGCGAGGAGAGATTAAATTGGAGCATATAAAAACAAAGCAACAAATGGTAGACGGGTTCACGAAAGGCTTAAGTTTCCACAAGTTTGAAAGTTTATGTCTACAACTAGCATGGTTAAGAGAGGAATTGATATCGAGAGGGGGTGTTAAAAGTTAAACAACATCAGTCTCTATTGTTTATTTTGACTAAGTCTGCAGTATAGCTATATTTTAGCTTTAAGTTGGTAGTATATTCTTTTCACGTGATAGTTTTTCTATTATGTAGTATTTGCATAATTGTGTTCCAATGTGTTGGTTTATTTGAATAATAATAGTAGTTTAGTGAGAATATGATTCCATAATATGTAATCCTATATAAGGCTACAGAACCTATTGAATAAAGTCATCCAGGAACAATCTCTTCAACAGAATTTGGCTATCTTTTATTATTCCTATTATTTCCTTTTTCAACTATTGATATCTCTATCAAAGTTGTTTTCGTCAGAAACTATCCAAAAAATAAATCGTGCCTACTAAGTGGATTTATTTTTCTATATTTGTATAAAATATCTTTTTATATAGAATCACGTACGAAATTATCTCAAAAATAAATTGTGCCTATAAAATTTCAAACCCTTGATCAGAGGGTCGAAATATTTCGTAGAATGCACACACACCATTGGACCAACCGTTTCATTCTTTATTGATGGTTCGCAATCTGGCTTTCAATACTACTCCCAAAATATACTGACTCTTATATTTTGAAAACATACTTCTTCAGTAATTTGAGACTAATGCTAAAAAACATATCTCAAAGGCTATCTTGGAAATCTCAGTTTTCGTTCTTTCCTTCATTTAGAAAACTATTACTCTGACCAAAAAACTATCCCGAAGTCACTTTGGAAATCTAAGTTTTCGTTCTTATTTAAATGTGAAAACAATTTAAATATCTGTTTGGGAATACATATACCCCATATATTCCTTTATAGAAAGAACTTCAACTTCAGTCTTACCGAACAAAAAATATAAATCTGGAAACAAAGTTAAAATCTTTGTAAAAGACTTATGAAAATTATTTTTCCTTACCTTGACTTCGATCTTAACTGCTCTTGACCTCACTCTTAACTGATCCTTGAATAAAATTATGGGTTCATGTGTTTAGATTTGTTTTTCGAAAGATGTTATATTGTTTAGCAATGATTTAAATTGGTACATGAGAAAAGAACCAAAATGAAGATTTCATGTTGGGTCCACGATGCGAAGGCATATATAAACTTTTGGTTCCGAAAATGACTTTTGAGGCAGAACCTCCTGTCAGATCGCCTATGCAATTTCCACTTTTTTCCATATTCTTGGGGTAGTCTCTCATGAAGTGACCCTTTTTATCACACTTGAAGAAAATTGTCTGGCCATCACGACACATACGTGGGTGGGTTCTACCACACTTAGCATATGCGTTAGCTTAACTTGCTCCCTGTGTCACACTTCCTTGAGACAGTGCTGGTCTATTTTAGAAATTTTGTGAATTTCGGCCATGGTGCTCACCTCTGTTTTTGTATAGGATCACTATAAGATGATGGTGCAGGCCTCTTTAGCTTTTAAAATGTGGCCGACTTGGACAACCATTCTTGTACACAAACTCATTCCAATCTTATATTTCTTATTCTTATACTATTCTTTATCCCTTGACTTCTACTCTTCCACCCGCTCCAGATAAATCATTAACCTGGATATGTCCATGTTTCCTATTATCATTGAATCTCTTCTCTCTTTCCTTGATGCCCGACAGAATCCAACAACAAACAAGCTCATTATGCTCCTCATATCCTTAACTATTTCACGAGCATAGTAGGACAGGTGGGAGAATTTCAACCCATACTCGTGCACACTCAAAGAGTCATGTTTTAGTGTAAGGAACTCTCATACCTGTACCTTTTTTCAGCTCTCGGGGAAAGAAGTTCCCTAAGGAAGCTTCTTCAGACAATGCCCAATTCAAACATTGTGCATCCTAGTCTTTTCCCTCCTTCCACTAATCGAACCAAGTCGTAGCCACATTCCTCAGTTGATATGTAGATATTTAAACTTTGTTAAGCATCAACAACATACATCACATAACAAACCTTCTTCAACTTTTCCACAAAGTTTTTGGATCCTCAGAGTACTCGAACTGGTGAAACTGGGAGGTTTTATTCTAAGGAACTAACAAATTCTCGAAGTGTCAGCCTCTTCTTGTCGAGCTCCTCTCCGTTGCCTTACATGGTTAGTCACTACTTTTCTTAACATTCGGGTAGCCTCAAAAATTTCAACACTGGTGACTACGACTAAAGGTTGCACGTTCAGTGCATTAGGTACCTCCGGCTCCTTAACACTTCTTCTAGCCAGACGACGTCCCGTTGCACTTTGTGGAGGCGTGATGCTCTTAAACACGCGCAAGCACGAATAAGAGGGGAACTTTTAGAGAAAAACCTAATGCATGCAAAAAAATATGAAAAAAGTGAGGAATTCCTAAATTTTATAGCCTCTTCATTACAGATGTGGTGTGCTTCACACCGATAACTAGGAGTCTATAGACACGACTTCATTGTCTCCCGAGAACTGTTGAACTCTATGCTCTTATATCAAGTTTGTCACGCCCCTAGCCTATACCCTAGACCTGGCCGGCACCCAATGACCATAGTTTATCTTGAGCAAATCCTTGGCCTGGCTTACTTAACTCATCGGAATACTTAATTCTACATATTGCAAGAAACTTTCTCAAAATAATTATTGAAAGAATATAATAGCATGGCCAAAATAGCATAGTAAGCTCTCACTATCAAATATTTGTAAATAAAGAGAGACTCAACTGAACTATTTGACTACTTATTTTTCAATGAAGCCTCTATAGTACTAAGATGGATGTCGGGAAAAACCTAACAACATCCTATATAGAAAAGCTTAAAGAATATAAACGTGTCCTCCAAAATGCAAGGGGACTCACCATTGACTCTGAGTGCTTAGCCGGATAAACGAGGCACTGAATAATGTTGATCCTCCTTACGTGTGTCGACATCATGATACGATGAAAGCCAACATGCATCAATACATTGAATGTACAAGTATGTGAGATGGAATTATAACTAAACTTAAGTTTTATAAGAGTAAGAAGAAATAGCTACATTCGCTCTGCTCAACTCATGGAATACTGAACTTAATATAAATCAATAATGATACATGCAATGTATATAAAGCTTATTTAGAACCTTTATAGTAGATTAAAAGAAAGAACAGACTCATAACAGTGTAAACAAGGTAGTTCGTTAATAAAAATACAATAAAAAACTCAACTTTACGAATTTATGAAAGTGATATAGTTTCTATGGGAGATTCTCTAACCGATCATCGCCACTATAAGCCTAAGAGGTGATGCAACTTCTTTCCCACTCTAACAGAACTATTCTATGCTTCGCTATCACATAGAAGTACATAAACTTGTTGATACACTAGCATAACTTATGTGATCATCTAAAAAGTATGACATGGTTTACATGGAGACTTGAGTTATCAAAAAATATCATCCACACATCGGATTCCAATAATATTCGCAAAATATGCTTTAGCTTATACTATAACACAACTTTCTTTCCTTGGGTTGAGAGAATTTGCTCAACAGTTTATCTTTGAGAAGATCAATTCGGATCAACGTTCCCTTTTTCTTGTTCAAAACACTTTTGGAAATATTTTTTTCCTCTTTAGCTTAAATGTCAAAACATTTATAAACTTTTAGGTAATACTTAGTTACCTTATATCATTCGAAAAATGAACTCGACTCTTTACTCTTTGCTTAACTGGACAACAAAAGTGTTAATCAACTCTTAGTGAATACTTAGTTCCCTCATATTACTTTGAAGTAAAGGCTTCAAAATTTACTCTTCACTTTAACTTGAAACTTGATCCTTAAAATGAAGTTTAAAACGTTTAGTAAAGTCTCTTGAAAACCTTTCTTTGACTTACATATTAACTTTAGAATTGACTCTTAAGTTCTTTGACTTTGATCTTAACTTTCCTTGAATATGATTATGTATTCAATGTTATAGTTTGTGTTCTTTAGTTACTTCGAGGTGTCAGAAATCATTTGAAGTAATTAGAATCATTGTAAGGTGTTAATATACCTTTGTCACGACCCAAATCGGGGCCGCGACTAGCACCCACATTTACCCTCCTATGTGAGCGAACCAACCAATCTAACCTTAACATTTCAATGTATAACAACAGAAAATAGTGCGGAAGACTTAACTCATTAATAAAAACCAATTCAATAACTCTACTAAAATTCAACATCTATTATTTCCCCAAAATCTGGAAGTCATCATCACAAGAACATCTATGATCAAATTACTAAACTAAAAATGTCAAAGAAGCTAAAACAATTAAAAGCTAGTCCATGCCGGAAGTTCAAGGCATCAAGACTTGAAGAAGAAGATCCAGTCCAAGCTAGACACGTTAGCTCACCCTGAATTTCCGATGTAGTGAAGACTGGCTAGAATTACTGCTGAGTTGAAGATGACGAAACGTTTGCTGCACTCCACAAATAACAAAGAAGAAAACATAAAAGTAGGGGTCAGTACAAACCACGGGTACTGAGTAAGTATCATCGGCCAACTCAAAATAGAAAACAAATATATATCAATAATATCATAAATCAACTATAAAACTCAACATGTAGCAACAACAAGTACTATAATCATCAATAAGTACTATCAAGTTCATCCATGAGGGCTCAAGCCTCAATACCATACTCATTTGGGATTAAGTTCATTATGTTGAGTAAGTTATCATCTTTCAGGATTCATTATCTTTCTTCCTCTTGTGTCGGTACGTGACACTCCGATCCCCTACTACTATGTGTCGGTACGTGATACTCCGATCCCCTACTACTATGTGTCGGTACGTGACACTCCGTTCCCCTATATGTGTCGG
>CM064966.1:45139548-45165916 GCA_032847665.1 Solanum chilense | reverse complement strand
TATGTGTCGGTACGTGACACTCCGATCCCCTAATTCTACGTGTCGGTTCGTGACACCCGTCCCACTAATACTATGTGTCGGTACGTGACACTCCGATCCACTAATACTATGTGTCGGAACGTGACACTCCGATCCACTAATACTATGTGTCAGAATGTGACACTCCGATCCACTAATCTCATTCTATCCGTTCATCAAGCCTTCTCTATACCAAGGCATCATCAATCCCATTACTTTCATTCATCAAGCCTTCTTTTTACATCAAGGCACCATCATTAATGAAGTATATTAAAGTTTCTTTCAAGATTTGGGATTCAAGGGTTTTCATCATGCTTGTTTTATCAAAATCACATAATCATGTTCATACAAGCATACAATTAAGCATATAGACAGGTTTACAATACTACCAATACATATCATTCGCTATTAAGAGTCTACTACGAAAAGCATGAAAACCATAACCTACCTCCACCGAAGAATTGGAATCAACAAGCAATTTCCCAAGCTTTGATATTCCCTCTGCCTCTTGATCGATCAATTTCTCTCTCTCTTTGTTCTTTCTATTTTCTTTATTTCAAACCCTCTTTCTTTTACCCTAATTAACATATAATTAAGTGTAAAAGATGGCAATAATACCCCACTAATTAACCCAAAGTTACCTCTTTTATCCCTCAAGAATTTGAGTTATAATTATAAACCCACGAAATCTATAATTAAGGAAAGAATAGTCCAAAACGTCCCTTAAAACGTGTAAAAAAATCCGACTCCGACTGGGATTACGCAACCTGTGACGGCCCGTCGTGCCTGCGACAGTCCGTCATGCAGGTCGTCGTGGTATCTTAGAATTTCATTTTTCACTAAGTAGTCTGTGACGGTCCGTCACACCTGTGACGGTCCGTCCTGCACTTCCGTCATGACGTTCAGAAACTCGTTCCCCGTGCCAATTTCTCAAGAGTTGAAGTGTTTTGCAACGGAATCTCACGACGGTTCATCGTAGCTGTGACGGTCCATCCTGCAGGTCTGTCACAGATTAAAGAGAGTCGATTTTTAGAACACAAATTTCAAAATTCTAAGTGTTCTGGGACGAGACACCCTCGATGGTCCGTCGTGCCCATGACGGCCCGTCGTGGTATCCGTCGTCTCAGCCAGTTTTTCCCGAAATAAAATCTGCTGCTCAAAACGACTAAACAGGTCATTACAACCTTAGAAGGAGTTACAAAGGCTAAACTACAAAAGCGCCAAAAATGCAAATCCGGGTGCAATGCAGGTGCGGCCCTAGGCCCCCTGGTGCAGATGGGGCTCACCGAACTTGGTGTGGTTAATGAACTTGTCTATTCATTTTTCAACGCTAAATCTCCTAAACCTCTATAGTTCTTGTCCCATTCCTTTAAGATCATCACACCTTTAGTACCCAATAAGTCTAAATTGAAAACAACACCAAAAAATACAAATCAACATCAATAGCATTGAATCAAGTCCACCAAATAGGGATTCAACAAGATTAATCAAGAATTCACTTCTAATCCTGTAAAAAACTCTAAAACCACTAAAATGAAACAATATTAGTGTGTGAATAAATTAACCAAACATGAAAGATCTCACATACCTTGATAAGGATCACCACCAACGAATTCCACTCTCAAGACCTAATCGTAAAGTTAAACTTAATAATCTCACTAAAACTCATTTTTACCCCCAAAGAAATCCCTAAATGATATACGAAATAAATGGGTTGAAAGATTAGTTTGCCCTTTCATAAAGCCAGATTGGGACCTTCCTCAATCCAACAACCAAACATCCGATGTAAATATCTCTCTCATACGATATTTAAAAATGTGAAAGTCAACAACTATCTCTAACTCATCCTGAGCTAGGAGTTATAGCCGTTTAAAAATGACCAAAACTTAATTTCTTAACTTAGAAAATTTTCTAGATTTCTCATTTTCTTTCCAAAACAAATATTTTTAGTTTCTTAGAATATCCTTAGCTTTTTTTCGAGTAATGATATATTACAGTCCTCCATAATAACTGAATGGATGTCGGGATAAACCCTAAAACATTCTAAAGAAGTAAACCAGAAATCAAATAAAAGAGTCCTCTTAAATGCAAGGAGGATCACCAACTGAGTCTGGAGTACTAAATTGGATCAACAGTGCAATGGATGTCGATCCTCTTACTTACATATGCATCATCATATGATGCAAGCCACTAACATCAGTTCATTGAATGTATGAGTATGACTAACATCAGTTCATTGAATGGGATTCTTACAAAAACACTTACCTTTACTATGCTAAATTCATAAATGCTTACTAAACTCATTTTAATATATTGTAGTTTAAACAAAGTGAAACCTAAGAAAAAATTGTTTAAAAAATGATCTCAACTCTATGTATATACAAGGATATGACATAACTTTGAAATGTATGTAAAAATAAAATAAACTGATGTATATAAAAATACAATATTTTCTAATGGAGTTTTTCTGAGCGATAACAATCACATAAGAGCTCTAGTGATGATACAATGATATACCTCACGCTGTCAGTGCATCTTATACTCGACCAAAGATATAGGACCTGAACTATTAAGCTATTGCAAAAATTATATATCTAAAAAGTATTAACCTTTTCCACACATGATGCCTGCATGGATTTATGGAGACGTTTTTTATCTGAACTAATGCTTGTATGCAATTCAGTGCTCTATACTACTCCAATAATTTACTGGCTCTTATGTTTTAACAATATTCATCTTCTTTGATTTAAGATTACTACCCAAATCTTTTCTCATATGCTATCTTGGAAATGCCAGTTTCCTTCCTTGCTTCATTTTGAAAGATATTGCTCTTTTCAGAAAAACTAGCCCGAAGGCTCTTTGGAAATCTTAGTTTCCGTTCATAATTGAATGTGAATTTTTTTATATCTCTTTTGGGAATACATACACCCATATATATATATATATATATATATATATATATATACATATATATTTGGTAAAATAACATCGAATTTACTCTTTACTGAACTAAAAACTTAAGTCTTAAAACAAAATTAAAATATTTGTAAAAGACTTTTAAAAACATTAAATGAATTTCTCTTTCTTGAATATTGACTTCTCTTTACCTATATCTTAACTGCCCTTGACTTAACTCTTAACTAAACCTTGAATTGACTTATGGATTGAAGTATTTTTGTTTGTGTTTAGAAAGATCTCATGTTGTCTAAGAATGATTTTCGATAGAGAAACAGAAGAAAATACACAAAAATCAAGATTTGTGGGTTGGTCTGCAATGGGGAGGCATATTTAAGTTTCTGGGAGCAAGTCACGCGACGCGCTCCCATGTTCTGATTTATATCGTCAAAATTTCTTCTTCGTTTTCCTTCCCTAAATCACCAAAACTCGATTCTTTCTATTAAAATATATTTAGATACAGATACCCAGAAAATATAACTAAGAACTTCACTCGAAATGACTCTATAATACAATTTAACGTACTTAGAAACTTCGCAACTCAAGAAAATTTAATAATAATGTATGAATTCAAGGATAGGCATCAAAATCATTAATATTCAAACACTTTTAGGAGTAATTCAAAATAAAATAATATTCTTGGTACGTGGGCGAACGATCCCAACGTAATGAAAGACTCACATTCCTGATCGAAGTTAATCCTTGGCGAAAGAACGATCAAACTAGAAAGATCTTCGCGAATCTTGCCTTTTGATCTTCATATTTTCTCTAATCCTTTCTCCTTAGCCCTAGCGTGATATTACCACTTATAAAACTACCTATGTTTTGATTTTACACATATTATACTCCTAAAACTTGATTAAAATAATAGGATAGTGAAAATACTAAAATCCCCCTAAAAGTTCCAAATTAGGACATTTCCTTAATTCAACAACCGAACTTCCAAATGGCATAAGTCACTCATACAAACTCATAATCGCACAAACTTGGTGGTGTTTGACATATTGTTCCAAGAGCTTTTAATCAAAGTCTTAAGTACACCTAAATCATACTAAGCAAGTATTTATGATCATTTCAATTTACCTAAAAAACTCACTGTAACTCACAGAAAATGTTCTAGATTTCCTTATACTTTCCAATAGTAACTATTTCTAGATTTTACACTTTCTTATAGTTCTTTCTAGTTGAAAGATATTACAGTACTCTTTTTTATTGTGTACAACAATAACACATGATATATTATATTATTTTTTGAATTCTACTCTTCTGGATAATTATAAAATAGAAGATGCATACGTATTATTGATCTTTTCATTTAAAACTTGTTTAATTTTTAAAAATTTAGAATCAAATAAATTTGGGAAATGACTTAAAAACCACTCAAACATCAATCAAAATAGTTTTATACACTCTAATTTTAGGGGAATCATATGAACCCCTTATATAATTTTAAAAATGCAAAATGAATAACTACCCTCCCAATCTATGCCAAAATCTTAGAGACACGTTCATAGTATACTAAGGTCCTATTACCCCTGAACTTATTTTATAAATAACTTTCAACTCCTTTTTGGCATGTGTGGAAATATCTTCAGGGCCCACCGAGTGTTGACATTTTATTCAAGTTAGTTCCACGTAGGCCCAAAAGGGGTAGAAAATTATTTATAAAATAAATTCAGGGGGTAATAGGATCTTAGTATAGTACAAGCGTGTCTTTTGAATATCAGGCATAGGTTGAGGGTACTTATGAATTTTTCAAATTTTAAAGTTGAATAGATGCCCGTATATATGTTTATGTCGTGGAAATAGTAAAACACACCTTCCTTAAGAAAGTGAGAAGTTATATTCTTAGAGTTATTTACATTAAAAGAACATATTAAAATGGATCCTCCCTAATATTAAAGATCAAAACGGATAGTTCACCCTCTATTAGAAAAATTATGCCAAACGAATGTTAACTCAGTATGTTCACCCCAATATACATCACAAATAATTTAAGACATTTCTCTCATAAACGGATGTACTACATTTTATTTTATTAGTTAAGTTTTCATGTAAAACTACATCTTTTCTTCAACAATAAATATGAGGTTATTCAATTTAATTTTTCTTATTTATATTTTTTCTTTTTCTACTTCTAATATAGTATTTTGGCCTTTAAAACTTGATAGTGATGTCAAAGCTATTCGTAAGGTATGTTCATTCAATAAAACAAAATGTATCTAGATGCAAAAAGTATTATAAAATAAAAACATCCAAGACTCTGAGGATTTCCAATTATTATAAGTTTTGCAGTTGTGTGCATTCAGAGATAGAATTTCTAAGTTTTACGCTCTAAAATATCTAGATATCACTTAAAAAAGGGTCAAATTGTGAGGGTTAATGTTCCAAATTTTTGGGATTTAAAACCCTTTTAGTGACATTTACCGGGGTTTCAAGAACTACTGTATTTACGTGTTTCGCAATTAATTTGTGGTAGTTTTAAGCTACCCCAACAACTATTTGCGGCAGTCAAATATCAAGAGTTATAACCATCATTATCTATTTCAGGAACTAAATTCATGGAGCTTCTAATTTCTTCCCATCATTCTTATACAAGTTTAGTACCTCATTTTTAGCCCTGAATCTAAACCTTGGACGTGGATGACACCTGAGAAACATCGCTAGTCCCCAAGTGAAGCACTAAATTGAAGACTTACTCCACAATATAGGAAATTCAATGTAAAAATCAACTCATAATGTCTCATTAATTAAATTGTTTAATTCAAAACTATATTGTGAGACCCCAAAAATGAGATAAGGTTTCTAGATACTAACATGTTTTTCAAAGTTATAATATCCTATATAAGCTTAAAATAAATTATATGGGCAGTAGCAAAAATATTAGAGGTATTGGAAGTCGAACGTTAAGGGACGACTAAGACGTTTGACGACTAAGTCACCTCGATTCCTAATATATATTTCTATGTGTTTATAGGTGTTTTATTATGTTATAGTTTTCTAAAATGTAATATTATATGGCTTAGAGGCAGTTTACAAATTTTGAAGTGATTTTGAAATAGAACATCAAGGGACGACCAAAATGTTCGACTACTAGTTGCTTGTGGTTAAAAATAATTTTTAATGTACCGTTATGAAGTTTCATGAAGTTTGGAGGTTAAACACCCAAGAACGTCCAAGGCGTTCGAAAGATGGCCCCCAAGATGTTCATCGTAAGTCATGTTGGGGCCAAGGCTGTTTGGACATCTTATACGTGTTTGTTTTGGAATAAATTTATGTGGAATGTCTATAACTTGTTAAGGGTTATAATCACATTGGAAACATCTAGGTATGACTTTTAAGGTCCCCACATTAGGACCCAAAAAAAGGACCCAAAGCTGCGTAAGGCACTGCCTGGGTAGTGTCCATTGACGGACCCAACGACGGATCATTCGTCCACCAAAAGCCCGTAGAGAAAGTATCGTCGACGTGTATTTGCTTCAGTAGGTATCAAGCCAGTATTTGGCTAAGTACCCAAAGACGGAGTGTAGGCACGGCCCGTCAAGGCCACAACGCCCCGTCATTGCCTTTGTCGCAGGTGTGTTGCAACTGGCAGCCTGCGTGCTGTTCATTAAAGGGGTGAATGGGAAATTAACCCCACGTCCTAACCTGACTATAATAGGTTTATTTAGATATTTTTAGATGTATATAAGACATAAAAAACGTGATCACCCCATTCTAGATTCCTCTCACTGTTTGAATTAATGCATAAATGGTTAGTTTTCCAAAATTGTCTCTTAGTTTTTCAAGAAGTCTTTTTAGGATTTCGTGGTACATGTATCTAGAAACTTGTGATACATGTATTTAGTTATTTGTTCAAGACTTTTTGGTTTTTATTTAAAGTAGTATAAATAGTGATGTAGTAGATGCTTGTAATCATCTCAAGTGGCCTTAAGTAGCCTATAATAAATTTGAGCATTTTATAAAGATACTATTTTCCTTCCATATTTCCTACAAATTGGTATCAAGAGAAGGTTTTAGTTCTTAATCTGGGGTTAGGTGAAGAAAAAATATGGCATCCAAAACAAATGATGGTGTTGATTCTTCAGTTGTTCTTACTCCATTTTTTTATGGAAGTGGTTTTGAATACTGGAAAATAAGAATGAGAACACATTTGAAAGTTGAAGGCTTGTGGACTATCGTTGCAAATGGTTTTGAAGAGCCAGAAAACGATGGTGATCTTACAACAGCAGAGATGAAAAATGTTGAGGCTAAGTATTTTCAAGATACAAAAGCCTTGAGCAAAATCCAAATGGGAGTCTCAAGAGCATATTTTTCAAAAATTGCTACTTGTGAGACTGCAAAGGAATCTTGGGATTTTCTGGAAACTGAGGTGTATGGTGACAAAAAGGTACGCACTATAAATCTTCAAACTCTTAGAAGAGAGTTTCAAAATTTAAAGATGATAAAATCTGAAACAAGAGTCATGAATATTGTTAATGAAATGAGAAATCATAGTGATACAATTTTTGACCAACAAGTTGTGGATAAGATTCTAATTAGTGTCACAGAAAAGTATGAGTACATCATTGCTATCACTGAGGAGACGAAAGATCTTTCTAAGCTTTCCATCAAAGAGCTAGTTGGATCATTTCGTGCATACGAGAAGCGAATATTTTTTTGTGAAGATCAACCCAAAGATACGGCTTTCCAATCTAAAATAAATGAGAATTCTCAAAAAAAATTCAAAAAATCATCAGAAGAAAAATCAAAAGCCAAAAAAAAAAACAGGATCATGATGGTTCTTCCAAAAAGGTTGAAGAAAAAGGTGAGAAAAACTCTAGTCTTTTTTGTAAAGTTTGAAAAAAGACTAATCATAATGCAAAAAAATGTTGGCACAAATGCAAGCCCCAAATAACTTTTGTAAAAAGTTTGGCCATGTTGAAAAGGATTGTTGGCACAAGAAACGGGAGCAATAAAATATTTTTGAAAAACATGAGGAAGAAAGGGAAGAAAATCTTTTCATTTCTTCTAAATTTGATGCTTCAACAAAAAGAAATGAATGGTATGTTGATAGTGGTTGTAGTAATCACACGACTAGAGATGATAAGGATTTCCTCTCAATTAATAATAGCATCACTACTAATGTGAAGATGTGGAATAGAGCCTTAGTTGATGCGAAAGGTAAATGTACTATTTCGATCAACATGAAAGGATGCAGTAATGAAATTCATGATGTTCTTTATGTTCCTAACTTGGAAGAAAATTCGCTTAGTGTTGGTCAACTCTTGGAAAATGGTTATTCTCTTGTGTTTAGAGATAATTATTGCAAGATTTATGATAAAATAGAGCCAAATCATGTCATTGTTGAAGTAAAGTTGATAAAAAGAAACTTCCCTTTGCAATTTCATTACAATGCATTAAAAATGAATTTGTATATGATTCATGGCTTTGGCACAAAAGATTTTGTCACTTGAATTTTCATGGTTTAAACCTTCTCAAGCAAAAGGATGCAAGGCCTTCCTGAGATACATACTGAGGTGGATACATGTGAAAGTTGTATAATGGGAAAGCAACATAGGAAGTCTTTTCTAAAAGGGGTGTCTTGGAGAGCAAGTGCATTTTTGGAACTAATTCATACCGACATTTGTGGAACAATGAAGACTAAAATCTCTTGGAAGTCAAATTTATTTTCTAATTTTTATTGATGATTTCTCAAAAATGACTTGGGTTTATTTCTTGAAACAAAAGTCAGAAGTATTTGCTATATTCAAGAAATTTAAAGCGCTTGTTGAGAAGAAAAAAGGTTGCAACATCAAAACCATTCGCAGTGATCGAGGAGGTGAATACACAAGTTGAGAATGTAAAGAATATTGCAAAAATGAAGGCATTCGGAATCAACTGATAGCAGGGTATACTTCTCAACAAAATGGTGTATCTGAAAGAAGAAATAGAACAATTGTTGAAATGGCCAGAACTATGATGAATGAGAAAGGGCGGCCAAAATATTTTTGGGCAGAAGCAATGCATGCATCAGTTCACATATTTAACAGGTGTCCAACAAACGCACTAAAGACAAGACACCAGTTGAAGCTAGGAGTTGAATTAAACCTTCTGTAAGTCATTTTACAATTTTCGGGTGTATTTTTTATTCTCATGAGTACCTGTTGATAAAAGAACAAAATTGGATGAAAAAAAAGTCAAAAAAGTGTTTTTCCTTGTTAGGGTGATGTGACAAAAGCATATAGGCTTCTCGATATCAAAACCAATAAACTTGTTGTTAGTAGAGATGTCATTTTTGATGAAAAAACAAGTGGAATTGGGAGGGTAAAAAGATAGAGAATACTGCTATCATATATTCAAATCAAGAAGAGGATGAGAAAGATGAAGATGTCACTCAAAGGGGAGAAATCCCAGATTCAGATAATGAAGAACTGCCTCCAAGAGGAACAAATATGTTGAGTGACATTTATCAAAGATGTAATTTTGCCGGTGTTGAGCCAGAAAATTATGAATACTCAATAAAGCATGATGTTTGGAAGAAAGCAATGGAAAAAGAAATTCAAATGATCGGAAAAAATAATAATTGGGAGCTTGTGGCTATTCCTAGAGAAAGAGAAGTTCTAAGTCTAAAATGGATTTACAAAATCAAACTCAATCAGAAAGGAGATATTCGAAAGCAAAAAGCAAGGTTGGTTGCTAGAGGCTTCACGCAAAAACCAGGTATTGATTTTTATTAAACTTTCTCTCCAGTTGCTCGTCTTGAGACAATTAGACATGTAATTGTTGTTGCTGCACAAAAGAAATAGAAGATATTTCAACTTGATGTTAAATCAGCATTTCTGAATGGAAAACTTGATTAAGAGATTTATGTTGAGAAACCTCAAGGATTTTTAGTTCAAGGGGGAGAAGAAGAGGTGTATAGACCAAAAAAAGCTCTTTACGGGCTGAAGAAAGCTCCAAGATCCTGGTACAATGAAATTGGTACATACTTTATGAAAAATAATTTTCAAAGAAGTAAAAGTGAAGCCACTTTGTATTTAAAGAAAGAACATGGTAGCATTATCATTGTTTGTCTCTATGTGGATGACTTTCTCTTTACATGAAATGATGTATAGTTGATGCAAAATTTGAAACAAGATATGATGCAAGCTTATGAAATGAGTGATCTTGGATTGCTAAATTATTTCTTGGGCATCGAAGTTTCTCAAGTAAAATAAGGAATTTTCAATTCTCAAGGGAAGTATTCTAAAAGTATTCTTTAAAAATTCAAAATGATGGATTTCAGGTCTGTGGCCATACCATTAGCAGCAAATGAGAAGTTCAGAAAAGATGATGGAGAAAAGAAAGTTAATATCTCACTTTTTAGGAGTTTGATTGGAAGTTTGCTATATCTTACTTAAACAAGGCCAGATATTATGTTTGCTTCTAGTTTATTATCCAGATTCATGCAAGAACCAAGCCAAGTACTTTTTGGAGCTGCAAAGCGTGTTCTACGCTACTTGCAAAGAATAATGAATTATGGGATAATGTACAAATTTGTTTGAAATTTGAACTTAATGGTTATTCTGATAGTGATTGGGCTGGATGTATAGATGACATGAAGAGTGCTTCTGGTTATGCTTTCTTATTTGGATCAAGCATATATTCTTGGTTATCAAAAAACCAAAGTGTTGTTTCTCAACCCACTGCCGAAGCAGAATATGTTTCAGCATCCAAGGCTACTTCTAAGACTATTTGGCTTAGGAGAATATTTGAAAAGGGACTGTTCTATATTGTGATAACAAATCAGCAATTGCAATTGCCAATAATCTATTCAGCCATGAAAGATCAAAACATATATCCCTCAAGTATCATTTTATCAGAGAAGCACAAGAGAAAGGAGAAATTCAGTTGCATTATTGTCAGTCAGGTTAACAACTTGCTGACATCTTCACCAAATCACTTCCTAGAGAAAAATTTTGTTATATTCGACCAAATCACTGCCGAAAAGGGACTGTTCTATATTGTGATAACAAATCAGCAATTGCAATTGCCAATAATCTATTAAGCCATGAAAGATCAAAACATATATCCCTCAAGTATCATTTTATCCGAGAAGCACAAGAGAAAGGAGAAATTCAGTTGCATTATTGTCAGTCAGGTTAACAACTTGCTGACATCTTCACCAAATCACTTCCTAGAGAAAAATTTTGTTATATTCGAGAACGCGTTGGAGTTATCAAGCAAATGCATTATTGGGGAGTATTAGAATTAATGCATCAATGCTTAGTCTTCCAAAATTGTCTCTTAGTTTTTCAAGAAGTCTTTTTAGGATTTCATAGTACATGTATCTAGTAAATTGTTATACGTGTATTTAGTTATTTTTGCAATACTTTTTGTTTTCTATTTTGAGGAGTATAAATAGTGATGTAGTTGATGATTGTAATAATATCAAGTGGCCTTAAGTAGCCTATAATAAACTTGAGCATTTTATAAAGATACTATTTTCCTTTCATATTTCCTACACACACAACATTGAAACCTTTCCCTCCAAAAATACACTCTGGGTTTTCTATGGATAAATCATAAACTTTAAGAGGTTTTCAACTTATAAAAGGTATTGTTATCTTAATCTATAGTTATCTTGTCATCTAGAGAACCATTCTCAAAGATTTCAAAAGAGAAAAATATGATCAAACACTTTCTTCTTCAATCTTCCATGGGATCTTTCCTAAACTAATTTCAAAGGCATAATATGAATGTATTTATGATCTACAGATTTAGAAGTTGTTTACAATCCAATTGCATGATGAAAGCATTCCCTATTACAAAAATGGTTTAGTCTTGCATGCTCCTTATAATCTTGATTTGTTATTGAATAAATTATGACTCTGTTACGTTGACGTTATTGTATATGCTTTTAGTTACAATTACTTATATTAATTGATGATTATCATTCCATAATGATATATATATGAAGATTTGAACATGAATAACTTATGATTCTATGTGTTATGTTGAAGTCGATTGTGGAATCGTTTGTGTAAGGTTGTGATTATGTATGAACTACTGTAGCTACTGATTTAGGGTGTAATAATGGATGAATATTGTAGGTATAAATACCTAATGAAAAATCTAATAAAGTTTCGCATGAATTGATCTAGATTCGTTCAGGCTATGAAGTCAAAAAGCTAAGTGTGTGATGGATCTTTAGTTGATGTTATATCATGCATGGTTTCTTACTTTTCCTACCAAACTATCTACTTCCTAATGATTGTATGTTATATAAAATATGAATGATTATTAGACCCTTAGAGAGTTCATTGTATTGGTAAAGTCTTCTATACTCTAGCAAATCGATAAGTCTAAATACCTATGTTGTCACCTTAATCTTCAGGATATGTAATTATAGTTTCAATTTAGTTAAATGTAGGTTTACGTAATGCCTTAGACTCATAATATGTATGAAATATGATCTAAAACAATGCAAGGTGAATTAGCTAATGATCTATGTTATTCTTCTTTCCTAGTATGTTGATGTGTTGTACTATGATATAGTATGATCTTGTAGCGACTTGTACATGGTTTATTATATGTTTGAATTACTTTTATCTACTGACATATATGTTTTTTATTGATGAATAAGGTGTATTTATCAACGATGATCAAAGGGAGAGAAATTGGTAAGAATGCTTGTTTTCTATACTTCTCTAATTGGTAAGAATGCTTATTCTCTCTACTCTTCTACTTCTCTACTTCTCTATTTCTTATAGTAATGTTGATGAATCCTTGTATGGAATTTTGTGGTATGGTCATCTTAGGGTGTCTCCCATATTTGTATTTTTATATTTTTTGCTTTATATTTAATCATACTTCCTTCATTATTAAATCCTGTTACTACCATTGGTGTTTTTAATTTTTCCCATTTATCTTCTGGTAAGCAATTATATTTACATATATTTGCTTCTGCTCCTGTATCTATCATAGGGGTATAATATCTGTTGTGATATCCTTCTACAATAATTTTTGCACGTATAAATATTTTCATTATTCATTTTGTTCTTTTTATAATTATTTTCTTATTTTGACAGGTTATTGTTAATTGTTCTGTTTCTATGTTGTACGGTTTAACTTTTTCTAACCATTTTATTCCTAATGTAATATTATGGTTTCCTTGGTATATTTTAAATGGTATTACTAAGGGTATTCCTCCTATAATTATTTCTTTTTCCGTTGTTTCTTCATTTGTGATTACTATCTCACTAGGTAATCCAGAGCATGTATGTCCTGTTTTTATTATTTCTTCTTCTAATACCAACTCTCTTGTTATATAATTTTCTTCTTGTCCTGTATTTATTAAGATTTTATATTTTCTTTGGTCTACTATTCCTGTTATGAAATAATGATACTGTGTTATTTCTTCCTTATCTAATAAGTTTTGTGGGATTTCATAGTTCCTTTTAGATGTACTCATTCTTGATGAGGTAGCTCTTGTTAACGTATTTGGTACGCTTGAAGTGCTTAATCTTTCTTCTACAATTTCTAAATCTTCTTCTATATCAATTTCTTTATAGCTATAGTCATTATTGTCTATTACAGTAATTATTTTTTCAAAAGGATTTTCTATTTTTATTTTATCAATTTTATTTCTTGTTGTTATCTTATGCTTTGTTGTTAATATATATAGAACTAATGATTTATCTATATTCTTATCTGTTAATGGTACTGTATAATTAGCACTTATTATAAATTTAAATTTTTGATATATTAAGTTTCCTTTTACTGCACTAATTACGCTTTCTTCTATGGGGTGTATAATTCTGTCATCTGCTAAATATATTTCAATAGGTGTATCTATTCCTTCCCTAAAACAAGCTTTTATTAATATTTCTGTTCCTCCTAAATGTACTTATTTTGTTTGTGTTTTAGCTTTTATATCTTGTATTTCTTTGTTTATCGTTCGTTTATTTAGTATAGGTATATATGCTTTTCCTCTTGTATATTTACAATCTATGATATGTTCTTTCTGAATAACTACATAGTATTCTTCTTTTTGTCTCTTAAACCAATTTCTTAAGGTAGGTATTTCAAGTACTTTTTCAACACTTAAATCTAATACTTTTCCCTTTATTTGTTCAAATATTTTATTATCAAATATAATTTTTTGTTCTGATAATTATTCATTTTGATAATCTTCTTTGGATATTATTTTTATTTCACCTTCAGACATTATATTTCTTCTCCTATTTCATCATCTAAATTTTCTTCTCCATTTTCAGTTTCTATAACTGATACTTCATATATACTGTCGTTATCACTTAATTCATAGTATATATATTCTATTTGCGTATATTTTTCATTGTCTATGATTAATTCTGCTATTTGTTTTCTTTTTGGATCTTTTGGCAATTTACAATTCTTAGCTATGTGTCCTATCCTTCCGCAATTGTAACAAGTACATTGGGATATTTTTCTCTTTGGTTTATATTGTCTTTTTACTTTATAATTTTTTATATAATACCTTCGTCTTGGTTGCTTATATTTATACTTAGTTTTATTTTTTCTATAGTTTTTATATCTTTTGGATTTTTGTTTTTTATTTGTACATCCAAATTGTGGTGCCGTTTTATTTTTGCAACATGCTAAATTTTTATTTAGTACTTTTTCCATTTTTAATTTTTCTTTTTGGTTCTCACATAATTGTGTAAACCGTTGAGATAAAATTTTTATTCTAACTCCTAAAGTATCTACCGTTCCTTCATTATTCCAATCCTTTATTATTTTTGTACTAAATGGTTCTGGTAATTTTGTAAAATATTGTTTTCTTATTTCTTTTGCTTCGTCTAAATTGTATTTAGCTTTGTAATAATATTCTTTGAATGCACAAGTATATTCTTCTATATAACACATTTTACATATAGCTAATTTTGTCATAAGTTGTCTATTTATTATTTTTTCTCTATTTTGTTCTCTTATATCTGTGGTCATACTTCCAAATTCACTCCTTATTGCTGATTCATATTTGTCTAATATATCTATATTTGTTGCTGATGGGGATCCACCTATTTTCTTATCATTCCTAAGTACTTCTAAACTTTCTGAGGGTAGATTTTCTATCCATAATTTTGCTGTTCCTACGAATGTTCTTTCTATGTATCTTGGTGTTTTTGTTGTGTCTATTTTGTTATCTATTAACTGTTTGGATATATTTCCTGTCCATAGTAATATTGCTTTATTTATGTCTGTGACACAATCTAAATCTAGGAAATTATATTGTTCACTTATTGGTTTTGGTATCCAATTTTTATTTAACCTACTGTTCCATATTGCATTATTTCTATCTGATTGTTGATAACTTTCTGTATAATAAGTTGGTGGTGTCCTCCTAGGACTACTTCTAGGACTATTTCAGGGACTATTATCTGGGGTTTTAACTCTTGACGTACTAGGTCTATTCATATCTCCTGTGTTTATTTCTAAAAAATATTAGCAATATTCCAACATGAATTTGCTGATATATCATTGTCACATAACTCAAGAACCTCTAATAAATAAATTATTCATGAAATGATAAATTATTTGTTCTTTAATCAATATTAAAAGGAAAATATAGAAGAAAATAATAATATATGTGCAGCATTTAAAATATAATTGTGAGATATGTCTTCAGAGAAAATTAATTTTTTTAACATATTCAAAAAACAAATTATGCTTGAAATAAAATTAATTTTAACTATTGAAAAAATAGACAATATGTAAGCTTATATGTATTACTTTTAAGTTATTGAATGTAATATAGAATATCAAAATTTAAATTCTTGGAACCGATTACAATAAATATTTTCTACATAATGAATATACGTACACTATGTGAATATGTTCAATATAACTAGAGACATAACTCTGCAGAAATATAAAGAATAGAGTTTAAAATATGTACTCAAAAACTATAATTAATATCATAAGCATAAATTAATGAGTGTCAAAAAACATACCAACATATGTAAAAATATAATGAAATAGTAAGGAAAAAATCGAGTCCACTGAATTCACAATGTACGCTTAAGAAAACAATTTCCCTCCATTACATGTAATATCTCGCAATTTCAAATAACTTGGAATAATCTTATAATTAAAAATATTTTTTTATGGAAAGAATTAAAATATGGAAATTTAGTTAAGTGAGGAAAGTGAGTTATTGGCCAACTTCAAATGTCCATAAATCCTAGCTCAGAAATTAGGTGTAATTCAAGATATGGTTTGAAAGTCTTTCGAACAATCTTTCCAATGTAGTCGAGTTTGCGAAATTTCAAGTTTGGATAAGTAAGTTATGCCCTTTGGATGTTTGATTAAGGAAATGTACAATCCGGAAATTAAAAAGGTAATTTGGTCTCTTCCTTAACCAATTTATTGGTCTAAACTGAACTCAGTCAGTTTTTCAAATTTGGGGAAAGCTTAGGGTTTTGGAGAAAGAACCCAAGAGAAGAAGAAAGGAAAAGGAGGCAAGATCGTTGAGTTCTTCAAGAATAACTTGTGGATTTCGTCGGGGGTGATCCCTACAAGATATGTGAAGCTCTCATTACGTTGGGATCGTTCTCCAAAGTGCAAAACATGTTATTTATGTTAGGATTCATCCTAAAAGCATAGGAATATTTATGATCTTGATACCTTCTTCTTGAATTCATATGTTATTCTTGAATTGCGTGAATGAGAAGTTTTTGAATTCTTCACATCACGTTATAGGGTTGTTTCAGGTTAGGTTCTTAGGTACAATGTTCGGTATCTGTATGTAAAGGTAATCTAAGAAAAAGAACTGTGTTTTAGTGAATTGGGGCTGGAAACGAAGAAGAAATTTCATCGGATGAAATTTGGAAGTTTTTGCGCGTCCCGCGCGTGGACCCAAATTTAAAATTTTCTGCTTTGCGTCGCAGAGCTGACACAAGGTGTTCTTACTCAAAAATTATTTTGAACCCGAATTTAAATATGCCTCAGCATCGCAGACCCACCTCCAAATCATGAATTTCACTCTTATCTCATGTTTAGCTATCCAAAGTCATTCCTAAACAACATAAGATCCTTCCAACAACAAATCTTAATCTTTGAATCCATAATTTAATTAAAACATCAATTAAAAGTCAAGTTAGATCAGTTAAGATTCAACTTAAGATCAGTTTAGAGTGAAGTCAAGTGTAGTTATTATAAAAGTCAACAGAAGTCAAGAGTCAAGTCAAGATAAGTTCTTGACATTTTTCAAAAGTCCTTCACAAATGTTTTAATTTGTTTTGAGATTTCAGTTTCAAAGGTATGCAAAGAATTCCTATTTAAAGTTTTTTTCATCAAAGACGTATACGGGGAGTATGTATTCCCAATGATATTTTGAAATGTTTTGACATTTAAGTAAGAATGGGATTGAGATTTCCAAAGAGCCTTCGAGATAGGTTTTAGAAAAGAGTAATAGATTTCTAAATTGAGCAAGCAGGAAAACTAAGTTCTCCAAAATATCCTTTTTGCAATGTTTTTGAGTACTTATCTCAAATATCAGAAGTACCTATATTTAAAAATATAAGAGCTAATATAATCATATTTTTTGGAATAGTATTGAGATATGATATGGGAAAAAGTTCAGAGATTCCATAACCCCTATAAACCATGTGTCTATCGTGCATAGAAAATGGTCATACTTTTTAGATGAATCTCTTTCACAATATACTAGTGGATACATTAGGTATTTCTAGTCTTATATCTCTTGCTGGGTATAGAATGTGTTGACAGCGTGAGGTAAATTGTTGTATCATCTCTATAACTCTTAAGTGATGGTTGTCGGTTAGAGAAACTCCCACAGTAGTAATTGCATGTTTCGTCAAGGCGTTATGTTTAGAATGAATCTGTGTATGTTACTTCATTCATCCATTTCACAAGTAGAAGTTTAGTTAAAGCATGGTATGTCCTTTATTATGATTATGAATAACATCATTTTATTTTGTATTCTTACATACATCTCAGAGTTATTAATATACATACATATAAATTTAAAAATCATGCCTTAAAAATATATTCTTTATAATACACATGTCTTAAAACTGCCTTATTTTGAAACGAGTTAGTTAAGTATTCCTGAGTTGAGAAGAGAAAAGGTAAGTGTTTCTTTAAGATTATTTTTCAAGCCTATGTTGTACTATTTAGCATTCCAATTCACATACTCATACATTCAATTTATTGGTGCAAATCGACCTGCATCGTATTAAAATGCAGACGCGGGTAACTAGGATCAGTATGTAACGGAATGTTGATCCAGTGTGCAGTTCAAAATCTGTTGGTAAGACTCCTTGTTTCCCGAGGATCCATTTTTATTTCTTTCAATAATAGTGTAGTTCATTAGGATGTTGTGGGGTTTGTTCCATCAACCATCTCAATTACTAGAGGCTTCATGGATAGTTAGATGTTATTTCTCTAGTCATCATATTTTTTATTGACTTATTTTTAGCTTTGAGTTACCATTTTTGCTAAGTTAAGAAGGTAACTACTAGTTCTAAAAAAATATAGGAGGAAGAGAAGTTTTAATAACCTTAATTGAAAAATTTTCTTATCTATAATATTATTGGAAAGATATTTTTATCCTTTATGAAATTACTTTCATCTTTTGACATAGTATTTAGGTAGGGCTAAATAATATTCTTCCTAGCACTCTAGTATAGATGTCATCTTATTGGGAGGTGTAAGGCTACGGTCGCAAGATCGAAACTCAAAGGAATTGACGGGGGCCTGCAAAAGCGGTGTAGCATGTGGTTTAATTCGATACAACGTGCAAAACCTTACCAAGGCTTGACATAATTTATGAAACCAATTTCATTATTGCATATTTAAGCATTTCTGGCTTTATAACTTATTTTAAGCTCTTCCCCTGTTGCGGAGAATAACGAGTAGTGCTTTTAACTAGATATTTATGAGAAATTAATCCTTAAATAATGCAATTTTGATCTGCGCGTGTACCAAATAATGCAATTTTATGAATGATATAATTTTATCTATAAATAATGTGATTGTATGTGGTAGCTTTGTGGTCGAATGACCGTAATTGTATTAATTCCTAAATTCAATAGAGATTCTACGAGAGACTCTACTTCTTTTGATGTTTCTCCTCCTTCTGATTTATATTCTTCTGGTTCTAATCATGTATTTTGAGGCACAACACCTCGTGTTAGATCCGCAATGCGAAGCATAAATTTTTATAATTTTGGGTCAGGCGCTGTCGTGCAAGCACTATCAAATTTCGTTTGACAATATTTCTTTTTCGTTTTTCAGCTCCAATTCACAGAAACTCTGTTTTTTTCTAAGACTTGTTTTAGATAGAGATACCTATAAATTGTACTTAAGAATCTAACCCGAAATGACTTTATAACGCGACGTAACAAATTCTAAAACTTCTCAACTCAGGAAATTTAAGTTTAACATATGAATTAAAGAAGTAGGTATCCAGATCATCAATATTATAATGCTTTTAGGATAAATAAAAACTGATACAACATGTTTGGCACGTGGGAGAACAATCCCAACATAATGAGATCCTCACATACATTGTAGAGATCACCCTTGAAGAAATCCACAAGTTAATCTTGAAAAACTCGACGATCTTGACTCCTTTTTCATTTCGTCTTCTTTTGCATTCGTTCTCAAAAATCCTAAATTTTCTCAAAAAATGTAATACTGACCAAGTTCAGTTTATACCCTTATTAATGTTATCAAAAACGAATTTACTAAATTAGGTAAGGAAAAGACAAATTTACCCTTTTAATTTCAGGATTGGACATTTCTTTTATCAAACAACCCTACTTCCAAAGAGCATAACTCACTCATCCGAACTCGAAATGTTTTAATCTTAGAGACGTTGGAAATATTGTTCCAATATCTTTCCAACGATATATTGAATTACACCTGAATCATCCTTAGTTAGGAGTTATAGTCATTTGAAGTTTACAAAAAAATGCCTTTCCTCTCTAAACCATATTTCGTGATTTTAATTCTTCCCAAAAAAAAAAAATATTTCCAATAATAAGCTTCTTCCTAGTCATTTCATATTGTGAGATATTAAAATATGTCCCACATGGGAACATTCATCCTTAAACACCCAACAAGCACAATGCAATTTTACCATGCCAATGTAATATCAATTCCAAAAAAAGGATTAGTACCTTCATTTGAAACTTCTACGGATTCGAAGAGATGTGGGTATATCTTCTCCCTATCCTCTTTAGATTCTCAAGTAGATCCTCCATAACCTATTTTCCCGCAAAACTTTGACTTGATTGTACTTCCTAGTCGTCATCTAGAAAACATGGTGATCTAGAATTTTTATAGGAACCTCCTCGTAATATAAGCTATCCCTTATGACAATACAATCTTGTTGTATGATCAGTGGAGGATCGCACATTCACTTCTTCAACATGGGTAAAAACCGGATGAACCGCTGCTAATTCATGGTGGTACCTATTACTCAAAAGCTACATTGCAATCCTCCTGGATATTCTTTATGGAAAAATATGAGCTTCCCCTTCTTTCAAAAATTCATAACACCTTTCTTGTGTAAAACATTCAAGTACACCCAATCACACAATCCACCTTTTTACCCCAAAACACTATCTCCCCATGTTAAAAATCAATAGTTTTTCCTTATGAACAATTGTCTTTAATTTAAGCAATAAAGGACCTTGGTCTTGCATTGCTTTTACTTATGACTCTAATGAGATTTAGACCCATGCATCACCTCTATTCTTGCTTCTGTGGAATCCATAAGTCAAACTCATAATCATGCATGTCTAGGCACATTATTTTCCTAACTCTTTCTTACGTTCTTCAAAATGGGTGGTACTAACCGTAGACTACTTACTCTAAGGCATCAACAAAAAACAATAGTTCTACCCGGGTGATAATGAATACTCATGTAATAATCATTGAGTAACTCTAACCTCCTTTTCAGTTTGAGATTAAACTCTTTCTAAGTAATCATAAACTTAAGACTCTTTTGATCAGTGAACACTTCCACTTGAACACCATAAAGATAACGACACCATACTTTCAACGTGAATACTACAACACCCTACTCTATGTTATGGGTTGGGTAATTTTTCTCAAGAACATTTAGGTGTCTTGAGGGATAAGTTATAACTTTGTCATTGTGCATTAGCACACATCCCAAATCAACCCTATATTTATCACAATGCACCATAAAACCTTAAGTACGTTCCAGTAAAGTCAAACTTGGGCGGTAGTCAACTTTTTTTTTTGTCAATTCAGAATTCTTTTCTCAGAAGCTTTGAGCATTGAAACCCAACCATCTTCTAAGTCAATTTGGTCAAATAAAACCCTTATCTTGAAGATCCTTTAACTGTTCTTATAACTATTTCAACTCTGCTGGTGCAATTTTATATGGTGGAATAGATATAGGATGAGTATCTAGAAGAAGACCTATACCGATATCTATATCTCTCCAAGAAGGGACTCTAGGAAGATCATCTGGAAAGACTTCTTGAAACTCCTTTACAACTAGAACTCAAACTGACTGAATAGGAGGTATCTTAATACTAGAGTAATTAGCTTGGACTAAGTGATACACAAAACCCGTAGAAGTTAATTTCCTTGCCTTAAGGTACGAAATGAAACAACCCTTAGCCACTACTGAGCTGCTTTTCCACTCTAATACTGGCTCATATTGAAATTGAAACTTTACTACTTGAGTTCTACAATCAACTGAGGTATAAAAAGCAAATTGAAAATCCGTACCAAGAATAACATCAAAATCCACCATGCCTAACTCAATTAAATTAGTGATGGTTTCTTCGTGATTGATGGAGATGGGACAATCACGATAGATTCTCTATACTAGAATGGGCTCACAACCAGGTATAGAAATACTGAATACTTCACTATGTTACTCAGGATTAACATCAAAATTCATAACAACATAAGGATTTACAAAGGATAAACTCGCCCCAAGATATAGCAAAGCATAGATAGTAATGTCAAAGACTCTGATCATATCAATGACAACGTATGGTTAATCCTCTTTCTCTTTGTAACTAGAAACAATGTATATCCCATTTGTTCCTCCCCAAGTACAATTTCCATTCATGTTCTTTGGACATTCTTTCATTAAGTGGACATGTTTTCTACATTTGAGGCAACCTCTATGCCCGTCATGACACTTACCTTTGTGGTTTCTTCCCCACTAGCACATGCAGGAGACTTACTTACCCATTGTGACATACTGCCGTGAGAATATGTAGGTTTAGCTCTGTGACCATGAGATTTTGGATAGTTGTACTAACCTTTGTTCTTAGGTGCATTTGTTCTAGCAAATTAAAAGGAAGACTGGTTCAATCTACTCTTTTTGTAACTGAAATTGTTGTATGATGTCTTAACCCTATTGTTCTAAAAAAATTTACTATCTCTGAACTTACCCTCCTCAATTTGTTGCACATGAATTATAAGACTTTATAGTTCCATGTCCCCTATTGGCATAGCTGTCTTGACTTCCATGCTTGAGTGACGAGAGATCCCCATAACAAATAACCTCATGTCAACAACCATCTCCGTAGCGTAGCTGGAAAGTTGTACGAACTTCATACTATATGCATGAACAATCAAAATTTCAAGATTAAGTGTTAGAAACTCTCTTATTTTTGCGTCTCAAACTAATGGGGAATTAAATGTCATATGAAAGAACTCTCAAACAAAACCCAACTCACTATTGATTCTTCCTCAACACTACTTTTCTCAATTTGTCGAACCAGACTGTAGTGTTACCCTTTAGTTGGTATGCATCTAATTCCACCCTCTAAGCATTAAGTACATGCAATATGTAAATAAATTATAAAGTACTTCAACAAGGTTTTGTGGATCCTCTTTGACACTTGAAATTATGAAGCTTGGTGGATTCATCCCCAAAAACTCACGGATCCTTGAAGTTTAAGCCACATCCTGCATACTCTTCTCCATCCAACTTGATGAGTCGCAACTTGACCGGTGTAGATATTATCTAATTCGGAGGTATAAGGCTTTATTTGAGTGATGAAAAAAATACCTAATAATAATTTCATAATTTATGTCTTTGGCTTATCATGAAATCGTTTATGAAACAAATTTTATGATTGCATGTGTAAGCGATTCTAAGTTTATAATTTATTATAAACTTTTCCCGTATTGCATAGAATTGTATAGTAATGCCTTTATCTAGGTAGTTATGAGGAATAATCCTTCAATAATGCAATTTTGATCTAATCCTATATCAAATAATGCAATTTTATGAATGATATAATTTTTACCTATAACTAATGTGATGGTTACATGGTACCTTTGTTGTGGAATGATAGTAATTTTATTAATTCCTATTTTCGATAGACCTTTCCCTAATTCCTAATTTGTATGGTTTAAAGTTATAACAGACTCATTTATAATCATACCAATTATATGTTTGGGGCGATGACCTTTTGATAAGTTAATAAGGGTATGTAGATGATCTTCCAACAACTCAAACGGACTAAAGATTCTTTTGATAGTGAACTTTGAATATTGTATAATATCTAGATTACTTTAGTCAAATATATGCCCAATTTCTACTAAATCAGTATCTGCTAAAATAAATTCATAATACCTCCGGGTCTTGAAGCTATCTATGATAGTGTAAAGTATAGGTTCTTCAATCGATGAGTTAAAATGGTTAATAATCCCTTACTCATGTACCCCCCACGTGTTTGCATGAATAGTAAAAGTTATTAGTGTTAAGTGTGCTATGAAGTTGACTTGTATCCTATGCTATTGTGTGTTGTGTGGTCTATGCTTGAGAATATATTATGGTCTACGAGGGTGGCTGGATTAATATAATGTTAATATCCATTATGGGATCATGTGGACCAATGTACACACACACACTCACATTTCATGCATGTTTACAAGTTGTATAGGATCATAGTGTATAATGAAAGGTTGTTCTCATATTCACTAGTGTCTACTACTATGCATTTAAAGTATATGTATGTTAAGTATGATATGATGAAATATTATTGTGCATAGTTTCTTGGTGGGTTGATACGAATGAATTGATCATGTGGTTACACCTTGAAACTTATGCATTAATATATGAAAATGTATGACATCTATGCGTTATATAAAAAGGTTTGCTCACTTATTAGTACACACACACACACACACACACGAATGGTGTGCCCAAGATTACTCTAAAACTAGATAGGTGCTTGAATATGCTATAAGCATATGAGGAATGAATATCCTAAGCCTATGTGTTATCAAAAATGTAATAAATACTTTTTAATAAAAGGGAACTTAGATTTACATGGAGTTAACTTGACAATGAGAGGTATTGAATTCCCTTGAGGATAATTCACTATTTGTTCCTTGTATAGTGTTGAATTCCATTAGAGGAATACTCACGTATGCATCCACATGAAATGGTGACTTCCCTTTGAGGAAGGTTAACCCATGTTTTCTAATGAGAGGAGGCTCCAATTTCCAAATGGAATGTAGAGGGATTAAACGTATCAATTAGTTCCACATCTATGATTGCCACATAGGATCTAACAAAATGAATTCACTTAGGATGCTAGGATGTATTTTAATGTTCTACCTTTGCTAGGTAGGATCACCTTCCCTTGGTGTAAGGTTCTACAACATCAAATTTCATGTTTAGCCACCATGCTCTTAGTGTCGGTTAAGGTTATAATTTCCCTAAAGTAAAATGGACAATAGAAGTAAATGAATGGGATCGTAACTACGAGGACTTGAGGAAAGTTACTTAGGATAGGTGAAAGTAATTAACCATCTAGACATAACACAAGTAGCTCGTTGGGAACTCCAATGAAGATGACGTAAATGTGTATGATTATGAGTGTGTATTTATGCATGTCATGGTAATATTTGTTTACTTTTTATGAAGATGTGCATGGTATGAATCTAGAAGATGTGATATTATCCTTATATTCACTATGTTGGTCTAAATTACTCTATGATGAATGTCTTGTATTCACATGTATGAAGTTGGCTTCACTTACTTGTTGATGTATGAATTGAATGTAAAGGTTTGTGGTCTCATGAAAGGTTTACTAAGTATGTGTGGGGTTATGGAGATTCGCATGTGCATTGCACTAGTAGACTAAAATTGGATTCATGAACAAAGTCTTATAATGTGGTATATAAAAAGAAGTGAATATATGTGTAAATGGGTGTAACTTACTGTAAAGACTATAGGTCTTGACATAAATATGTCTATGATGTATTATACTTATATGATGATATGTGTTGGCTTATGTAGGTTGTATGCTGTAACGACCTGTTTAGTCGTTTTGAGCAGCAAATTTTATTTCTGGAAAAACTGGCTGAGACGACGGATACCACGACGGACCGTCATGGGCACGACGGACCGTCGAGGGTGTCTCGTCCCAAAACACTTAGAATTCTGAAATTTGAGTTCTAAAATCGACTCTCTGTAAATTGTGACGGACCTGCAGGACGGACCGTCACAGCTACGACGAACCGTCGTGAGATTCCGTTGCAAAACACTTCAACTCTTGAGAATTTTGTACGAGGAACGAGTTTCTGAACGTCATGACGGAAGTGAAGGACGGACCGTCACAGGCGTGACGGACTGTCACAGTCTACTTAGCGAAAAATGGAATTCTAAGATGCTGCGATGACCTTCGTGACGGACCGTCGCAGGCACGACGGGCCGTCATAGGTTGCGTAATCCCAGTTGGAGTCGGATTTATGGTTAAGTTTTAAGGGACGATTTGGACTATTCTTTCCTTAATTATAAAGTTAGAGGGTTAATATTAATAAGTCTAATTACTTGGGGGTTAAAAGAGGTAACCCTAATTTAATTAATGGGGTATTATTGCCATCTTTTATTCTTAATTATATACTAATTAGGGTAAAAGGAATAGGGTTTGGAATAAGAAAAAGAGAAAGAACAGAAAGAGAGAGAGAAATCGATCGAGAGGGAGGAATATCAAAGCTTGGGAAATTGCTTGTTGATTCCAATTCTTCGATGGAGGTAGGTTATGGTTTTTACGATATTCGTAGTGAACTCTTAATAGTGAATGATATGTATTGATTGTATTGTAAACCCTGCTATATGCTAAATTGTATGCTTGCATGAATATGATTATGTGATTTTGATAAACCAAGCATGATGAAACTATTGAATCCTAAATCTTGAAAGAAACTTTAATCTACGTTATTAATGATGATGCCTTGGTATAAAAGAAGGCTTGATGAATTAAAGTAATGGGATTGATGATGCCTTGGTACAGAGAAGGCTTGATGAATTGATAGAATGAGATAGTGGATCAGAGTGTCACGTTCCGACACATAGTATTAGTGGATCGGAGTGTCACGTTCCGACACATAGTATTAGTGGATCGGAGTG
>CM064966.1:45092519-45139448 GCA_032847665.1 Solanum chilense | reverse complement strand
TTCCTCCTCATAGGACAAATTCTCATCAAGCAGAACCGAATCCCAACGAATGATGTAGTTTCCATCCCCATGGTACCATTTCAACATAGACACGTGAAATACCGGATGCACTCCTGACAGCCCTGGAGGCAAGGCTAATTCATAAGCCACCTCCCCTACTCGCTTAAGTACTTCAAATGGTCCAATATACCTCGAACTTAGCTTACCCCTTTTTCCAAACCGCATTACCCCTTTCATGGGTGAAACCTTCAGCAAGACTTGTTCACCTTCCATGAACTCCAAGTCTCTAACCTTTCGAACCGCATATTCCTTTTGCCTAATTTGAGCCGCTAAAAGCTTTTCTTGAATAGCTTTCACCTTTTCCAATGAATCACTCAACAGATCCGTACCCCAAGGTCTAACTTCAAATGCATCAAACCAACCAATGGGAGACCTACATCTCCTCCCGTACAATTCTTCAAATGGAGCCATGTCAATAGTGGAGTGGTAGCTATTATTGTATGAAAACTCCGCCAAGGGTAAGAAGTTATCCCAATGGCCACCAAATTCTATCACACATGCACGAAGCATATCCTTCAACACTTGAATCATTCACTCAGAATGACCATCGGTCTGAGGATGAAATGCAGTACTAAGGTCCAATCTGGTACCTAATTCAGCATGCAATGTTCTCCAAAACTTAGAAGTAAACTGCGTACCCCTATCTGATATGATGGAGAGTGGAACTCCATGTAATCGAACGATTTCAGAGATGTAGATTTTGGCTAACTTCTCTACATTGTAGGTCACCTTGACCGGAATGAAATGAGCAGACTTAGTTAATCTGTCCACAATTAACCAAATAGAATCAAACTTCCCCAATGTCTTTGGAAGACCAACCACGAAGTCCATTGCAATTCTCTCCCACTTCCATTCAGGAATGGGCATTCTTTGAAGTGTTCCTCCGGGCCTCTGGTGTTCATACTTTACTTGTTGACAATTTGGACATTTGGCAACAAAATCAACAATGTCTCGCTTCATTCTAGTCCACCAAAAGTGTTGCTTTAGGTCACGGTACATCTTGGTTGCACCAGTATGTATAGAATATCCGGAACTATGAGCCTCTGTAAGAATAGTGTGGATCAAATCATCAACACGGGGAACACATACCCTTCCCTTAATCCTCAAAACACCTTCCTCATCCATTACAGCCTCTTTAGCCTCTCCTCGCAACACCATATCCCGAATTCGGCTTAGTTTCTCATCATCAAACTGTTTTCCCTTGATCTTGTCAAGAAAAGAAGATCTCGCCTCCACACAAGCTAAAAATCCTCCCTTCTCATTTACCTCTAGCCTCATAAAGTCATTAGCCAAGTTTTGGATTTCTCTATCCAACGGGCGTCTAGAGACTTGCAAATGAGCTAGACTTCCTATGCTTCCTGCCTTTCTACTTAAGGCGTCTGCCACAACATTAGCCTTTCCGGGATGGTATAGAATGGTGATATCATAGTCCTTCAGTAGTTCCATCCATCTCCTATGTCTCAAATTCAAATCTTTCTGAGTAAAGACATACTGTAGGCTACGATGATCCGTATAGACTTCACACTTAACCCCATATAAATAGTGCCTCCATTGCTTTAATGCAAATACTACCGCAGCCAACTCCAAATCGTGGGTCGGATAGTTACGTTCATGCACCTTTAATTGCCTCGAAGCATAAGCAATCACATTCTTCTCTTGCATTAGCACTGCACCCAAACCAGAATGGGATGCATCACAATAAACGATGAAATTCTTACCCTCTACTGGCAAGGTAAGAATTGGTGCGGTAGTCAACAACGTCTTAAGCTTCTGAAAGCTTTCCTCACATTCATCCGACCATACAAATGGAACATTCTGCTTAGTCAAGTTCGTCAATTGGGAAGCAATTGAAGAGAATCCCTTGACAAATCGATGGTAATAGCGAGCTAACCCAACAAAGCTCCTTATTTCTAACACATTAGTAGGTCTTACCCAATTCTTCACTGTCTCAATCTTAGATGGATCCACCATCACTCCATCCTTAGAAACCACGTGTCCCAAAAAGGACACTGAATCTAGCCAAAACTCACACTTGGAGAATTTGGCATAAAGCTTTTTCTTCCTCAACAACTCTAATACCATTCTCAAATGCTCCTCATGTTCCTTCTTACTCTTTGAGTATATCAGTATATCATCAATAAACACGATCACAAAGAGATCCAGATATGGCTTAAAAATCCCGTTCATCAAGCTCATGAAAGCAGCAGGGGCATTCGTAAGACCAAAAGACATTACCACAAATTCATAATGCCCATACCTAGTTCGAAAAGCAGTCTTTGGCACATCCGTTGCCCGTATTTTCAATTGATGGTAACCGGATCTCAAGTCAATCTTAGAGAAGACACAAGCACCTTGTAACTGATCGAACAAGTCATCAATGCGAGGAATGGGATACTTGTTCTTAATAGTCACCTTATTCAGTTGTCTGTAGTCTATGCACATCCGAAAGCTCCCATCCTTCTTCTTCACAAATAACACCGGAGCACCCCAAGGAGATGCACTTGGTCTAATGAAGCCTTTGCTCAACAACTCTTCAAGTTGGGCCTTTAACTCTCTTAACTCCGCGGGTCCCATTCTATAAGGGGGTATAGAAATGGGGCGAGTACCCGGTTCCAGATCAATGCAGAAATCAATATCTCTATCCAGTGGCATCCCAGGAAGATCTGCTGGGAACACATCCAGAAACTCACGGACTACCGAAACCGACTCAATTGAAGTTACTTGAGTAGTGTCATCCTTGAGATGTGCCAAGAAAGCTAAACACCCCTTACTAATCATTCTCTTAGCACGAAGAAAGGAGATGATACGAACCGGAGTGGAAGTGTAGTCGCCCTCCCACACTAACAGATCTGTCCCAGGCTTGGCTAACGTCACAGTTTTAGCATCACAATCTAAGATCGCAAAATTCGGAGAAAGCCAAGTCATACCAGAATTACATCAAAATCAACCATTTCTAAGATAACCAAGTCTACATAAGTATTGCTCCCAATAAAAGTCACCAAACAAGACCTATATACTTTTTCAACTATCACAGACTCACCCATCAGAGTAGACACATGAATAGGTATGTCAAGCAATTCACAATGTAAATTAAGACCATTAGCAAATGAGGAAGATACATATGAAAATGTGGAGCCAGGATCAAATAATACAGAAGCAATGCAATCACAAACCAAAAGATTACCTGTGATAACAGCATCAGATGCCTCCGCTTCAGATCTCCCAAGGAAAGCGTAACAATGGGCCCTATCACCAGTCTGCCAGTTGCCCCTACCATGTGGTGTTGTCGTAGCTCCATTTTGTCCATCACCTCGGCCGTTCTGGTGACCACCATTACCTCGGCCACCACGTCCTCCAGAATAACGGCCTCTACCATGACCACCTCTACCTCTAGCTATTAGGGGTCTGTAACTCTGTTTTGGACAATTCCTCCTAATATGTCTAGTCTCCCCATATCCATAACACTCTCTGGAGTCAAGCATAGGTCTCTCAGAGAAGTGTTGACCGGTCTGAGGTGGACCCCCAACTACAGTTTGCAGTGAAGACTGAATTGGTCGGACCGAGTAATTTCCCAAACCCTGTCCTCTGGAGTAGGAACCATTAAACTCACCTCCCTTTCAAAACCTTTTTGATGTCGATGTCGTGGTGAAGTCATTTGGCTTCACTCCTTCCACCTCTATCACAAAGTCTACCACTTCTTGGAAGGATTTTGCCGTAGCCGCTACCTGTAAGGCTGAAATTCGCAATTTTGACCTCAACCCTTTCAAAAAACGGCGAATCCGCTCTTGTGGACTGAAACAAAGTTGGGTGGCATACCTGGATAGTGCACGAAACTTAGCCTCATATGCAGTAACCGACATCCTAGCTTGCTCTAGGCTCAAGAACTCATCCCTTTTCCTATCCGTTAAAGTCCTGGGGATATACTTTTCCATAAACAAGCTAGAGAACGATGCCCAAGTCATAGGTGGTGCCTCTGTTGGTTGACACTTAACATGTGACCGCCACCACATTTTAACGTTCCCTTGAAACTGATAACTCACGAACTCAACACCAAACCGTTCTACTATACCCATGTTGTGTAGTAGCTCATGACAATCAACCAGAAAATCGTAAGCATCCTCAGATTCAGCACCCTTGAAGACTGGGGGTTTCAATTTCAAGAACTTACTCAAAAGTTCATGCTGATCATTTGTCATTATAGGCCCTGTAGTCAGACGTGGAAACGTGCCTATTTCTAATGAGGCATCAATGCGGGGAGCCACAGTAGCCGCATGTTGTACCTCCGGAACCTGTGGTGCTGGTGCAGAAAACACTGGAGGTGTCTGGCCCTGATCAGATAACCCGCTAAGATAAGCAAGAACCTGATTGATCATCTCTAGGGTAGGTTGGGTTGGTAATTCCTCATTCTGCACTTGTTCATTCTCCCCTTCCTCACCCTCTCTTACCACTTCCTCAGTTGGTGGAGGAGTCACCGCCCTAGTACCAGGTGGGCTAGGTGCTTGTCCTCTTCCTCTAGAGGACGTCCTCCCACGACCTCTTCCACGGCCTCTCGCCACTGTTCCTCGTTGAGCTACAACCCCAGTGGCTGGCTCAGACGTTTCTTGTCTTGCCGGTGTTGGTGTTGGTGCAGTCATTGCTCGAGTTCTAACCATCTGCAAAATAGAGTGAAGATGGTCAGATACCAATTTGTATCACCTAGATACCAATTGGATCCAAGTAATAGCACGAAAGAAAGAAAGAAAGAATGGAATCTTCCTAAAGTCTTATAGCCTCTCAAAGAAAAGTAAAGGCGTCCCCCTACCGTTCCTTAAGACTCTACTAGACTCGTTCTTGTGTGATGAGACCAACGAACCTAATACTCTGATACCAAGTTTGTCACGACCCAAAACCGAGCCGCGACTGGCACCCACACTTACCCTCCTATGTGAGCGAACCAACCAATACAAAACCCATCATTTCAATATAATATCAACAGAAAGTAATGCGGAAGACTTAAACTCATTAATAAAATCAATTTAATAACTTCTAAAAACTCAACATCTATTATTCCCCAAAATCTGGAAGTCATCATCACAAGAACATCTATGATCAAATTACTAAACTAAGAGTATTCTAAGAATGCTAAAATAAACAAAAGCGATTCCATGCCGGAACTTCAAGGCATCAAGACATGAAGAAGAAGATCCAGTCCAAGCTAGAAGCATTAGCTCACCCTGAAATCCGGTGTATTTGAAGACTGGATAGAATTACGGTTGTGTCGAAGACGACGGCGCGTTTGCTGCACTCTACAAATAACAAAGAAAGAAACACACAAGTAGGGGTCAGTACAAAACACGGGTACTGAGTAAGTATCATCGGCCAACTCAAAATAGAAAACAACATATATCAGTTAATATCATAAATCAACTACAATACTCAACATGTAGCAACAACAAGTACTATAATCATCAATAAGTACCACCAAGTTCATCTATGAGGACTCAAGCCTCAATGCCATACTCTTTTGGGAATTAGGTTCATTATATTGAGTACATTAACATCTTTCAAGATTCATTATCTTTCTTCCTCTTGTGTCGGTACGTGACACTCCGATCCCCTACTACTATGTGTCGGTACGTGACACTCCGATCCCCTAATTCTACGTGTCGGTTCGTGACACCCGATCCCCTAATACTATGTGTCGGTACATGACACTCCGATCCCCTAATTCTACGTGTCGGTTCGTGACACCCGATCCCCTAATTCTATGTGTCGGAACGTGACACTCCGATCCCCTAATTGTACGTGTCGGTTCGTGATACCCGATCCCTTAATACTATGTGCCGGTACGTGACACTCCGATCCACTAACATCATTCTATCAATTCATCAAGCCTTTTCTTATATCAAGGCATCATAAATCTCATTACTTTAGTTCATCAAGCCTTCTTTTATATCAAGGCATCATCAATCCCTTTAACAAAGTAGATTAGGGTTTCTTTCAAGATTTGGGATTTAATAGCTTCATCATGCTTATTTTATCACAATCACATAATCATATTCATGCAAACATACAGTTAAGCATATAGAAGGGTTTACAATACTACCAATACATATCATTCGCTATTAAGAGTTTACTACGAATAACGTAAAAACAACCATAACCTACCTCCACCGAAGATTAGTGATTCAAGCAAGTAAATTCCCCAAAGCTTGGTTCTTCCCCTTGTTTCGTCTCTCTCTATCGATCCTCTCTCTCTCTTTGTTCTTGTTATTTTCTTTATTCAAACCCTCTTTTTTTTACCCTAATTAACATATAATTAACTGTAAAAGATGACAATAATAACCCACTAATTAACTCAAGGTTACCTCTTTTATCCCCCAAGAAATTGAGTTATTAATATAAACCCACGAATTTTATAATTATAGCAGGAATAGTCCAGAACGCCCCTTTAAAACTTAACAGAAATCCAATCCTGCCTGGGATTACGCAACCTGTGACGGCCCGTCGTGCCTGCGACGGTCCGTCCTGCAGGTTCGTCACAAACTTCGGAGACCCAATTTCCTTGAAGAGTCTGTGACGGTCCGTCGTACCTACGACGGTCCGTCCTGCACTTCCGTCACGACGTTCAGAGATTTGTTCCCAGTACCAAATTCTCAATAGTTGAAGTGTTTTGAAACGGAACCTCACAATGGTTCGTCGTGTCTGTGACGGTCCGTCTTGCAGGTCCGTCACAGAGTTCAGAGAGTCGATTTTAGCACTCAAATATCAGAATTCCTAAGTGTTTTGGAACGAGACCCCCTCGACGGTCCGTCGAGCCCATGACGGTCCGTCGTGGGATCCGTCGTCTTAGCCAGTTTTTCCAGAAATAAAATCTGCTGCTCAAAACGACTAAACAGGTCGTTACAGGTAAAGATCATCTTCTACAAACTAGACCAATCCACAAGATATAACATAATTAAGTTTAAATAGATGTTAGTATATTTATAACGTCCAAAATGAATCATACACAAATCAATTCATAACATATATTTTGTGACTAGAAAAGACCCACTTGAAAACCGAACTTTTGAAATCAATTTGATGGAATCATTAAGGAAAGAGGTCTCAAAGATGAAAGAGATCCCATACTTTACCAATTGATTAAGATTTATGGAGGAAATTGACTCATTTCATCCCTTTAAACCCTACCCTAGCTTGGTCTTCAATGTAATTCTTCACTACAGAGAGAAAGAAGAGAAAAGGAAAGGAGTTTTCGGTTTGTGAAGTATGTGAGTTTAGGTTAGGGTCTTTATATAGTTAATTAATTAAATTAATTAGACCTTCCTAAAACCCTAACTAAATGACAAACCACCTAAGTAATTAATTTAAACCAATAAAATGTGCAAAAAATCACAGCCCTCACAGACGAGACCCCGATCGACTGTCTGTATGTGAGTCGATTGTCTTTGTTCCCCCTTCATGCTGAACTATGTCATTTGATTAAGAAACTTGTGCAAATGTACCATTAGAAAAAATGTCTAAGCGTTGGTCGATGTATGGCATTGATGCCCCGTCGATTCCCCTCATGGGTGCACACTGCCCAGGCACTCTTTGACCGAAAATTGCAATGTTCCTACTCAAAGGCCCTTGGTTGGTCTTTGGGGAGTCGTGCAGGGATATTTCGACTAAGAATAAACCTAAATACATGTTAGACAACCTTGCACCAATTTAATCATTTTCTGACTTCTAAAAGCCATTCAAATAGGCTAAGGCACACTACTATCTCACTTGACTAATTTTCGAATGTCATTGACGTTCTTGGACGTTTTGGTTTCTAGACTTCGAAATTGACTTATATTCATTAAAATGGACCTTAAAACAATGTCAAAGCATGATGAGACTTATGGTATGCTCTAGAACACGTCTTGTATTTTGAAGTTTTACATTATCCCCCCTTAGAACATATATTCCCGAATGACACTTAAAATCTTTTGAAGTAAGGAATAGACCCAAGACTTGAAGCCCAACATACAAGAATACATCATAAAATCAATCATATTTTTAAAAAAAGGCAATTAGAAACTTCAAAAACCATACATAAGGCTCAAAATCACATTATGAGGAATTTCCTTCTCGCAACAACTACATGAGCTCTATATATCATATGTGAGTACAATTTTCCATATCATAACTTATTAAAATGATACATATCATTTAATAAAGACTCACAATATAAAAATGTACAACATATTTCAAAAAAGGAAAAATTGCAAAATTTCCAAGTTTAAGTGCACAATTTCACTGTAATTCACTATAATGTCATCAAAAATGCACATTTTTGTAATACATCCCCGAAAATAGAGAAATTTCAATTTTAGTCATTATTTTTATTATTATTAAGAACTAATAATGTTATTTATCAAATAGATGATGGTAATGAGACTTCATGTTGGCCTCGGCCTCCCATTTTGCACGCTCAAGTAGCTGATTCATCCATAACATCTTTACGGAAGCCACCTTTTTATTCATTAACTTCCTTACTTATCTATCAAGGATTTGAACCGGAACCTCCTAATAAGAGAGGTTATACTTCACACCAAGACACTTAGTAGGACGAATAAACTCGGGGTCACCGACACACTTCTTAGGCATAGAAACATTGAACATAGGATGAACCGGAGCAAATTCACTTCGCAACCTTAACTCATAGGAAACCTAACAAATATTTTGCAAGATTTCATAGAGACCCACAAAATGAGGACTCAACTTCCCTTTCTTTTAAAATCTAACCACCCCTTTCATGGGCGAAATTTTCAAATACACTTTACCACCTTCTTCAAACTCTAATTTTCTTCTCCTATGATCGGTATAAGATTTTTGCCGACTATAGGCCATTTGCAACCGGTTCCTTATGATATGAACCTTCTCTAAAGTCTTATAAATCAATTCAGGACCCAAAAGTGAACACCCACCCAGTTCAAAGCATCCAATTGTAGATCCACACCTTATACCATCCAAGGCTTCATAAGAAGCCGTGATTATGGATGAATAGTATTTATTATTGTAGAAAAACTCGAGCAAAGGTAAATGCTTATCCCAATATCCCTTGAAATCAGTAATACAAGCTATAAGTATTTCTTTAAGGGTTTGAATAGTACGTTCCTCTTGACCATCATTTTGAGGATGAAAAGTGGTGCTTAACTTCATATTAGTACCGAACCCTTTTTAGAATGACCTCTAAAACCTAGATGTAAATTGTGCGTACCTATCCGATATGATGGATAATGGAATACCATGGTGACACACAATCTCATATATGAAGATCCTTGCATAATCTTTTACCGAATAGGTAGACTTGACTGTAATAAAGTGAGCTGACTTGGTCAACCTATCCACAATAACCCATATAAAGTGATACTGCTTTTGTGTCCGAGGCAAACCTACCACAATATCAATATTGATTTCTTCCCACTTCTAAGTAGGAAATTTCATTTCATGAAGTAAACCACCAGACTTTTGTTTTTCGACTTTCACTTGTTGAAAATTTGGATATTTAGCAACAAATTCCGCTATGTCCTTTTTCAATCCTTCCAACCAAAACACTTCAGTAAGGTCGTGATACATCTTTGTTGAACATGGATGAATGGATTAACAGGACACACGAGCTTCCTCAAGGATCCAGTTCCTCAATAAATCTAAATTGGGAACACACAACCTTCCTTAATAACTCAAGACACCATCCCCTCCTAAGGATAATGACCCATTAATCTTACCAAGAACCGATTCCTTCAATTCATCTATTGTTGATCAAGGTGTTGTTTAGAACTCACCTCAACTACCAAAGATTACTCGGAGTTATGATTGACCACAAAAGCAACATTTGTAGAATCTTCCAACCTCACACCCAATCTAGAGAACCTATAAAAATATTTTACTAGGTCTTTCTTGTCTTCCTCAACATGGGACATACTCTCCATAGACAAACAACTCAAAGCATCTGCTATCACAATGGCCTTACCGGGAAGATAATGGACACTAATGTCATAGTCTTTCAATAACTATAACCATTGTTTGGTTAGAGATTTAACTACTTTTGAGTTAATACGTATTGAAGACTTTTATTGTCCGTATACACATCCACATGGACCCCATAAAAGTAATGCTTCGATGTCTTTAAAGAAAATCCCACCCACCGCAAATTCAAGGTCATGAGTCGAATAATTACCCTGATTTACCTTGAGTTTTCTAGAAACATAGGCTATAACCTTCCCATGATGCATAAGAACACACCCCAACCCTACTCTGGATGCATCACAGTATACTAAAAAACCCTTTGTACCCTCTAGTAGGGTCAATAATGGAGAGGAAGTAACCCTATCCTTCAACATTTGAAAGCTCTTTTCATATTCTTCCGACCACTAAAACTTCTTACTCTTTTGGGTCAAAGTAGTCAAGGGAGATGCCAATGGACGTAAAACAATCCACAAAACTTTGATAGTAACCTGCTAGACCCAAGAAACTTCTAATGTTAGTTAGAGTCACTAATCTAGGCCAATTTTTCACCACCTCGGTTTTTCTTGGATCAACCTCAACTATCTCACTGGAGATGATATGACAAAGAAAAGCCACCGACCTCAACCAAAACTCACATTTTCTATATTTGTAAAATAATTAGAGTTCCTTTAGCTATTGTAACACCACCCTCAAATGGTCAATATGTTCACCCTCATTTTTCAAATATACCAAGATGTCGTCAATGAAGACAATGGCAAATAAATGTAGGTAATTTTGAAATGCTCTATCATAAGATCCATAAATTCCATCGGGGCAATAGTTAGACCAACGCACATTACTAAGAACTCATACTGATCATATCTAATTCGAAATGTAGTCTTTGGTATATTATCACCCTCTCACCCTAAGTTTGTGATACCCCCATTTCAAGTCAATTTGAGAAAAGTAGCTTGCCCATTGGAGTTGATCGAACCACTCTTCCATCTGAGGGAGAGAAATAAATGTTCTTAATAGTGACTTCATTGAGTTTGCAATATCAATAAAAATTCGAAGGGTCCTGTCCTTCTTTTTAACAATTAAACCAGAGCACCCCATGGAGAAATATTATGTGTAATGAAGTCTATGTCAAATAAATCTTTGGGTTCAGCCTTTAGCTCTTTCACTTCGGCCGGAGCCATCCGATAAGGAATAATTTAAAAGGGATTTTTATCCGGTAATAATTCGATACAAAAATCAATTTCCTCTTCGGGAAGAATACCGGGAGAGTCATTCCGAAATACTTCCTGAAATTCCCATTGTAGGGACCTAATCAATGGGAGGAATCTTAGAGTCTAAATCATTGACTCATACAATATGCTATAAACACCCAGTAGCAATCATTTTTAAGATTTCAAGGAAGAAATGTTCCGACCTTTAGGAATAGAATTTCTCCCCTTCCAATCTAAAATGGGCTAATTTGGAAAGTTAGACTTCACCACCTTCATCTAAAATTTATAGAGGCAAAGTAATCATGCAACAAATCCATACCCAATATGACTTCAAAATCAAGCATATCAAGTTCTTCTATTTCAACATAAGAAACTATATTCGGCAACATTGTAGGACAATTTCTATACACCCTCTTTGCAACAACCGACTCACCCACCGGGGTAGACACCATAAAAGGTTAATTTAGAATGTCAGGTAAGATATCAAATTTCTTAGATATCAAGGGAGTAACAAAATATAATGTAGAGTTGATGTACCATGGTTTCTCGATACTCTCAATGCTTTTTATTTAAGTTTGATGTGTGTATACAACCTTTTTGTAGTACTTTTTAACATTATTTTATCATTGTCTTGCAAGAAATGTGTCAAAACCCAAAACGCAGAAGGCGGTTTAGATTTAGTGCAAAGGTGACCTACGAAGGCCATCAACGATCCGTATTTCCATCTACAGACCGTAGATAGTGATTGTCAACTTATAGTTAAGACATTTAGAGAAACTCGAGGAAATATGATCTACTGTGGGGTTACATAAGGATCGATGGTCCATCGATCGACGAACAGTACTGGTGAATCGTCCCTAAGTTAAGCGATAGTACAGTACCAAAGTCGAAGAAAATCTATGTTTGGGATGATAAAAGGCATCGATGAATCATAGAAGCATTGATGGAACGTGTTGTTGGGCTATCGATTGATTCAGAGAAGATGCAAGTAGCAAGATGAAAAAAGATGCTATGTCTGGACTGACGGAGGCATTCGACCGTTCGTCTATGGGGTCGTCGATTACAGCAGCATTTTCTTGACAACTTTCCTTATTTGAATTCCTTTTAGTTTAGGACTATGTTTTTTTATAAATAGGGTGTAAAAACCTTGTTTTTGGGGTTGGAATCTATTACAATTTTTCTTAGTTTGTTATTGGAGATTGAGTTGTGAAACTTTAGCATTAGTTCAATTTTCAGATTTTGTTTCCACGTGAATTCTTGTTATTTCAAGTTAAATTTCTAGATTGTCTTCGAATTATGAAAAGTAAGTTCATGTTTCATTGTTTAACAACTATGAATTGTGTTTTACATGGATGGATAAATAAATCCACAGCTAGGGTTGTGGAAATCATGGTTGATTAACAACGTAAACCTATCTTAATAATGATTTGTAAATATGTTATTGCATGTATTGATAATTCTTTCACTTAGAAGTATTTTTAACGAGTGCACACGTTAGAACTAGCCTTATTGCTACGTGTCAGACCAAGGAGGTAGTTAATAGGAAAAAAATTATCAACGATAGATTTAGTGGGATACTATCGAATAGGGTAATCTCCATTGGTATGAAGTAATATCTGATACATACATCGAATATGATTTTTAATATGAATTAAAGGTAAGGGTTACTAGCTTATGCATATGTAGCTAGACAAAGGTAAGGGGTGAAATTCTCTAAACGCCGGACCAAGGATTTAGAGATACCTAACTTATCAATTTTCATAAAAAAAACATTGGGGAAGAATTTTCATGTGTAGGAGTACGACGTTATGAACCTATAGGGAACACTTAAACCCTAGTTTTTCTCACAACTTGATAAAAACCAAAGATTTTCTCATGTTAATTGTTTTATTTAGAGTTATTGAAGAGTTCTTTTGCACAAAACCCCCTTTTTTATTATCAATTTTGTGAAAGAAATTGACTAAATCAAAGTAATCGCATATTGAAGTTAAATCTTAACCATTTTCCTCATGGGATTGAACCCAACCTACTAGTTGGGTTCTTTACTTTATAAGATCGTTTATAGTTATTTAGGGAAGTGTAATTTGAGTGTATCAAATTTTGGCACCACTATTGGGGAATGTGGTTTGTAGATTTACCTTCATAACATTATTGAAGTTTAGTTAATAATTTTGAAGATTTTACATTCTCTATTGTTTTTATTTTACTCATGTCTAGCTATAGTGTAAACAAAATTCAAGAAGCTGAGGAGAAACACTAATTCCATTTGACCAGAAACTTAACCTTACACTTCGAAGAATGGAAAATCAGCAGAACGCAATAAATCCTTGTGATGGGTTAATAAGTCACCCTCCACCACATGTCGATGCACAGAATCAGGTAGTTGCGGAAAACGAGGCGGATTATGCTATGAGGATGCAGCCCCCTGTCCCACACCCTCAAGATTTATAAAGGGACAATGTCAACATTAATGATTCCGATCTGCCTCTAGTCATGCCTCTTCTACTCCATGGGCACATCTCCGTGTTGACTAGTTGTTTCATGTGGATGCTCATAGCCAGGGGTTTGTTTTCAAGGCTACCATCAATAGATCCCAATGATCTCATAGAAAAATTGAGGTTTGTATGCAAAAGTTGTGTGGGGTGGAAAGACATAGATATGAACGTCATGGGGTTAAAGGTATTTCCTCTACAGTTAATGGGGAGGCATTGATATGGTTTACTGAACTACCCTATAATTCCATCTACAATTGGGATCAGTTGAGAGATGTATTCCTAACCAAGTATTATCATTAGCCCAACAATCCTAATCACAAGGATAAGGTCAACAACTTTGTGGAACTACTAGCAGAGTTGGTAAGTAGTTCTTGGGTCAAGTTTACATCATTTTTTAGACGTGTTCCAAACCACCGCATTGATGATGAGTCCTTCAAAGAGTACTTCTATCGGTGTCAATGTGATAATAATAAAGAATTACTCGATACAACTACAGAGGGTTCTTCTGGTGACTGCAGTTATGCTGAGATTGCAGAGAAGTTAGAGAAAACTTCTTGCAAAAATAAGGATTGGAGTATCATAAATTAAGACATTGGGAGATAAACCTTTGCAGCGCAAGCTATACACAATTCGTAACAAATGAGATTCAAGAAGATATGGATCAAATGAGAACAAATATCGGGTTGGTATTGAAACATGTTACTAGAGGTGGAGAAAAGTAAATGCGGTGAAATATTTGACTAAACCACTACTACTTGTGGAGGAATACTATTATGAAGGAGGATACTTATGCAGTGAATGACCAGACGGGGGTTTCCAACCAAACTCCCACGGACCAAAATAGGAGCATTGGCATCAAAGTCAAGGAAATGAAGGTCAAAATATGAAAATTACAATAGAGAGGGACAATATTTTTGATATGGGAACTACTACAATCGCGACAAAAACTTCAACAACAGTAACAATGGTAGCAGTAATCATCATAGTGGGACCTATGATCCACCTCAAAATCATGAAGTTTCTCCTATGGATGGTGAAGGTAGTATGGCATGAGTTGAGGATATGTCGCAGAAGATGAGGAGGAGGTTTGATGCTAGTGATGAGCAATCCAAGGAATTGAGAGGAGGTGATTTAGCAAACATTGGGCAAAAGGTGGGTGCACATGTGTTCTAACTTGAGCATCTTGAGTTACAAATGGCCCAATTGTCTACTACTGTGAACCGATGCCAAATGGGGAATCTTCATAGCAATAATATTCAAAAACCTAAAAATGATGGACATTTCATGGCAGTAACTACGCAAGGAGGTAAGCAAATTATTAATCCAACTATGATGTCTGTGATGAGATTAGAAGAGATTAAGAGGTGGTGCACACTAGTTGAGAATTGGTGGAAAAAGCGGTAAATTGAGCACTGGTCTCTAAGGACGTGGTCCCCATTCCTAGATCTCCACCACCTTTCCCTGAAAGATTGGTGAAAAAGACTGAGAATGGTAAATAGCGGCATTTTATCACAATGTTGTAATAACCTTCCATCAATGTCCCCTTCATAGAAGCTTTGGAAAAAAATGCCCGGTTATGCTAAATTAATGAAAGATATGGTTATAACGAAGAGATTGGTATGTTTTGATCATGATTACCGAATGCAGCATTGTAGTTCTATTGCTACAAAATTTGTTGTTCAGAAAAAGAAAGATCCAGGATCTTTAACTATTCCATGTACCATCTGATTATTACAATTTGCTAAAGCACTATATGATCTGGGTTCAAGCATAAACCTCATGAGTCTTTACATTTATAAGAAATAGGATTTGCGTATCCAAAGCCTACTAAAATGCGGTTACTTATGGTTGATCGAACAGTGAAGAGGACCATTAGTACTCTATGAAGTGCTCTTAAAAGTAGAGTCATTAATATTTTAAACCTATATAGTGATTATGGACTATGCGGTGGACGTTGAGGTCCCTATTATCCTTAGGAGGTCATTTCTTACGATCGTTCACGCCTTGGTTGATTTGGCGAAAAGGCACATAAAGTTTAGATTGAACAATGAAGAAAAAATATTCAACATTAGTAGGTCCATGAGGCAAAGTACTCAGCTCCAAAGGGTATCTGTTATATCTTATAGGGTTTAGAGTACGTATGAGGTACAAATCGAAAAGCTCCTAGGTGTTGAGGCACTAGCAGCAATGATCATGAATTTTGAGATTGATGGTATTGAAGATTATAGGTCTTTGGTTGATGCACTTTAAAGAAAAGAATATTAGCCTAAACCAAAGAAATTAGAGTTATATATGAAGTATCACGAATTCCTACCGGCAAGACCATCTATTGAAGAGACTCCAAAATTAGAGGTACGTATTTGAATGTGCAACAAGTATAGTGTATGGAGAAAGTTTTCAAGATGTTCAAAAAAATCCATTGGTTGGACTATAAAAGACATTATTGGGATCCCTCCCGATATTTCTTCACACAAAGTCCAACTCATGCTCGATCACAAGGAAAGTCTTGAACACCGAAGACGGTAAAATCCACCTATGCAAGAGGTATTGAAGAAAGATATCATTTATTTTGTTTGATGCCGAAGTTATATATCCTATTGCAGATAATAGTTATGTATGCCCTGTTCAGTGTGTTCCCAAAAGGGGGGAATTACATCACTGCCCAATGAGAGAAACGAGCTTGTTAAATGAGGCCGATGATCGGATTGAGAGTTTGTATGGAATAGCGGAAGTTGAATGCATGGATTGAGAAAGACCTTTTTCCCTTACCCTTCATGGACAAGATGTTAGATAGACTCGCAAGAAAAGAATGATATTGTTTTCTTAATGGTTATTCGAGTTACAATCAAATCTTTATTTCTTCTGCAGTAAAGAGAAAACCACCTTTAATTGATTTTCTTGGACGTTTGGATTCAAAAGGATGTCGTTTGGGTTATGTAATGCACCGTCCACCTTTCAGCGATGTATGATATAGATATTCTCTGATATTGTGGAGGACACTATTGAGATGTTTTGCGGATGACTTTTTGGTTGTTGGTGACTCCTTTAATTGGTATTTGAGTTAATTGGCCGAGGTTTTCAAAAGATGTAATTAATGCAATGTTATGCTAAATTTGGAAAAATGTCAGTTTATGGTTAAAGAATGTATAGTATTGGGCCAAGGTATCTCAGAGAAAGGGATAGAGGTTGATCGAGCAAAAGTTGAAGTTATTGAGAGACTTCCCCCAACCATTACGGTAAAAGTGTGAGATGTTTTTTGGTCCATGTGCACTTTTACCAAAGGTTTATTAGGGATTTCTAAAAAATTTGCACATCCTCTATGCCGATTAGTTGAGAAGAAATTTAAATTTTGTTTTGATGAATCCTGTCTAAAGGCGTATGGAGAAATAAAGGAAAAGTTGGTGTTTGTGCCCATTATTATTTCCCCTTATATGAATAAGCCATTTGAGGTGGTGTGTGATGCTAGTGGGTTTGCTCTTGGTTTGGTAATGAGATTGAGAAGGGATAAAATCCTTCACCCCCCATCTATAACGCAAGTAAGGCCCTAAATGAAACATAAAAGAACTATATTATGACTAAAAATGAGCTTTTTGCGGTGGTATTTACGTTCAAAAAGATACGCTCCTATTTTGTTGGGTTGAGAGTCAGAGTGTTTACTGACCATTACGCTTTGTAGGTACTTGAGGAAAAGTAGGATGCAGAGACAAGGTTGATTCGATGGGTGCTATTATTGCAAAAGTTTTATTTTGAGGTAAAAGATAAAAAATTGACTGAAAAAATCAAGTTGTCGATAACTTGTACATATGGGAGGATGAAGTTATGCGAGAGTTTGGTGTAAAGGCTGAAATTGATGAAACCTTCTCTGATAAGCATGCATTGTCCCATCCTTATGACTTGATTCCATGGTTCACCGATTCTGTGAACTATCTGGCTAGTGACATAGTCTCATCAGACTTGTCTTTCCATCAGCAGAAGAAGTTCATGCATGATGTGAAAAAGTTCTTTAAGGATGATACTTACATATAATCCGTAGTTGTGCTGATGGTCTTATTCATCGTTGCGTGCCAGAAGTTTAGATGTTCAGCTCTTTGGATCCATGACACTCCTCGCCTGTGGGTGGGAACCATAGAGGTATCCGTACGGCCCACAAGATTTTTCAGTGTAGGTACTACTGACCAACCATTCACCAACATGGTCATGAGTTCACCAAGTCATGTGATTGGTGTCAAAGGGATGGGGGATTTTCAAAAAGGCAAGATCTCCCTTTATATCCCATTCAAGTGACTGAGTTATTTGATGTATGGAGCATTGATTTTATAGGCACGTTTGTGAGTTCTCATGGGATGAAATATACACTTGTGGCGGTGGACTATGGGTCAAAATGGGTGGAAGCTTTATCACTTTCTTACAATGAAGGGAAAAGTGTCACTGCATTCTTCAAAAAGAATATATTCTCTAGATTTGGCACACCTAGGGCTATTATTAGTGATGGTGGATCTCAAATTTGAAATAAGTTTTTCGAAGGGTTATTACCGAAATATGGGGTTCGCCATAATGTGGATACTTATTATAATTCAATGACTAGTAGGCAAGTTGAGGTGTCCAACCTAGAAATCAAGAAAATTCTGTAAAAAATGGTAAATGATAATAGAACGAATTGGTCAAGCTTGATGATGCTGTTTTGGCCTAGCCGAATTTATACAAGAACCCCATAGATATGTCTCCATACTAACTTGAATATGGGAAGGCTTATCACTTTCTAGTTGAGTTAGAGAATAAAGTCATGTGGGAGATGAAGAAACTGAAGATAGATTGGAATGAAGAAGTAGATTAGAGACTTAATGAATTAAATGATCTTGATGACTTTCCCCTAAAAGCGTATGAGAGTTCAGCCATCTAGAAAGAGAAGATGAAGAAGTACCATAACAAAACGATTGAAAAGCGAGAATTTGTTATTGGAGACTTGGTGCTTCTATTCAACTCTAGGCTACGCTTAATTTTGGGCAAACACAAGTAGATGTATATGGGACAATTCCTTATCACTAAAGTGTTTCCACATGGATCAGTTATGTTGAACAAGGAGGGTGGAAAGTTCACTTTTAACGGACAAACAATTAAGATCTACCTTGGGCATGCCGGGAGTTTCTATGAAGTGGTTGATTCATATCACCTTGATTAAGTTTGAGTAATCAACGATCTTGTGTTGTGCCGCAACGTTAAATGAAGCGCTTTTTGGAGGCAACCCAAGGTGTATCCTCTAGACAACAATAGGTTTTTCTTTCCTTTGTTAGAATAGTGCATTCTCTTGTTTATTTATGTTTTACTCATTCTCATGCATTATTTTGCATAGTGTTGGCTAAAGATTTGTTTAGGGTCTGTGTCTCAAAAGTGTCTAGAAAGACGCAAAAAGAATAGCTTAATGGGTGTTCATTGTGCATGGACCAAAACTAGAATTCTGCAAAAAAAGGTTCTGGTGAACTGAACTACAAACCCCATCGATGGGCCGTCATTCAAACGACGGACCATCGATGATATCCGTAGATCACAGATATGTCTTGAAATTTTTCCTATGTCTTTTGTAATTGATGGTCCAATCGACGATCCATCGACTGACTTACGGACCGTCAACGTGGTGTCGTCAGTCCTATGAGCTAGCTACCCGACCCGACCTGGATGATTATATTAAAAGTAAAAAAGTTCATTAACCTCAAAAATATTTTCAAATTCATTTCCCAAATCGTCTCCCTTCCCTTATTCCCTTCCTTTCTTATCATAACACCATATTCTTCCCTTCCAAATTTATCGAATTCCCCAAATTCCAAAATTCTCATAAAATTTCCAAAACCCTCCTCCTCCCAATTTCTATTTGGTTCCTATTGCTTTCTTTGGTCCGTGTTCAAGGTCGGGAACGGTAGATTATTACAAAAATCATCCACTAATTCACTCCATTGCGAGCTTCAGGCATTTCTATTCTTTTTGATTGATGAATTCTAGTTCATTTGCTGTTCGAAACGAAATTTAGAATGTGGGTGTTGACTTATGGATAAAATTGTACGCTTGTGTTTGTTAAAATTTGGGTAAATTGTCCCTTAGAATGATAGGAAGTAAATGGGTAATAGTATAATCTGGTTAATATGAGTTTCTAGACTTTCTGATTTAGGGTTTTTGGTAGCCGTTATGAATTCGAGCATGAACCTTGCGAAATCGAAATCCTTAGGATGAAGAAATGGTATTTTAATTGTGTTTTGAGTTGTTTTAACTTGTGTTGGTACAAAAGGTGTCAAAATGTTATAGTTTAAACAAGGATTGAAATCTATCTTAGGCCAACAATACGAGACGCTATTGATGGATCGATGAGCCTTCAATGGATTGATGTGTCCTTTACATAACAACCTTAAATTTCTTCTAGTTTGACAATACGAAAGTGGATTACAGTCCATTGATTTCGACGGGCCATTTTGCATGTCCGTAGTTTCCAATTTTGACTCTGTTTAAGAGATTTGAAAAAATTATTCTAAGTGTTAGACAACGGAAGTTGATTGTGGTTCGTTGTTTGATTGACGGGTCATTTTGCACGTCTATCATTTCCAACTGAGAAGTGTAAAATGAAAAATCTAAAAAAATTTCTAAGTTTCCAACAACGATCATTATCGACGGTTCATCGATTGATTGATGGGCGTTGATAGTGCCCGTCAACCAGTGTTGCAGGACTGAACTGGAAAACTTTTTTTGTTTTGCTTCTCGCTTATGTTTGTTTTGAATCTGTAGTAACATTGACATGAGAATAACACATGCATTTGAGGTACATATGCCCCCCCCAAAAAATCATTTATTCCAGGGACAAGTCCAAGGCCGTGCCACCTGTCGGATGACTGGCGCTTCATATAATTAGAGGGACCCTGAATATGTGAGCCCAAGCACCCAAACCCTTACACAAGCTGCACGAGAAACTAGTGGTTCCCCCCCCCCAAAAGGTGGCGTTCGATGTAGTCACTAACTCTTAGTCTGATGAGAAGCGCCCAGTAACAGGCACACCATTTGGGTCTGCCTCATGTTCTGAAGGAGCGTCTTGTTCCGCAGATGCCAACTCTTCAGGGTCATATGAGGCCACTGCTTTCGGTTCAAGATCACCAGGAGCCACTCCCTCGCAGGTACCTTCTTGCCCATCCTTGTCTTATAAGGCCAATATTTCGAAGTCTGCTCTGACACCTTAGGAGGATATCCATATGGCGATTCCTGAAGAGACAAACCGGTGTTGTGTAGATGGCCAGTATCATGTCTACAGTGATGGTAAAGTTCTGAATGATAATAGGGTGATGACCCGGTTGGTGATAGTCGAGCGGAGAGTTCTTACGGGGAGCCTTCACTCAGTCCCTAATGTGCAAAGATTGTTCATCTTCCACAGGCTTGAGTGGATAACTAACAGTCTACGGTCGTATAGAAAGGAGATGGTGCGAGAGTTCTATGCCTCCTATGTGGAGATCTCTGAGGTTCTTTGGGTAGGCGGGCGAAAACCCTCAAGTAGGACCCACTCACATCAGTGTTATTTCGGGGAAATTGTGTGGACATTTCTCCGGACACCATCTATGTATGGAACTTCCACAGGAATTACTTGGACCCCATTGACCTCAAAATTTTATTAATGGTGAGATATGGTAAAGAGTGGCTAGTTTTATAGGACTATAAACTAGAGAGAGACAACCAAGCGATGGCTTGCACAACACCCATCCATTAACAGTGATGGAGCAGACTGACTGTTTGACCCAAAGGCCTTATCATGAAAGCCAACCTTACTTTCAGAACCACGTTCTTCTGGTGGTTGGTTCTCCACTGCTTATACCTGACTGATGCAAATAATATTCTTACATGGGATAGAGCGATATTTGTAGCAACATTGGTAGCTCGGTTGGATATCTACTTTTTGAATTTATTGATCTCCTTGATACATGAGAAGGTTTTTAAGACCTCTACTACTTACCCATTCACATTTTATATCATCCATTAATGCAGAGATGCTGGAGTTCCCATTTGGCTCATTGATACCCTTTGCACTCCATCCTGGACCACTAATATAGGTTTCATAAGGGACGAGGTTAATGTGGCGTCACCGTGGAGAGGGCCTAAAGTTGAGTTGCAGCCACTAAGTGAATATTTGGTGGATACAGTAGTGTTTGCTCAAGGGGCTTATCATGCGACTTCATAGCCCATAGACACCACCCCATCCAATTCTGTGAATGGCATTAATAGAGCACTCAGTTACTCCTGATCTACTCCACTATCTGCGGCAACGGAAATTATCGCAAGGGTCTAGAAGTTAGAGTCCCTAATTGAAACCCTGTAGCATCATATCCAAATTTTTAAAGAAGGTGACATGGATGTAGAAATCCATTGTTGAGGCTGAAGACAAGATTGAGGTGAAAGTGTCCTAGTAGACATCATAAGATTCAGGCAGTTAACTAGCGCCTTGATGCATTTGAGCTCCTAATTCTTGCATGGCCAACCCACACTATTGACTTTACTATTCTTCAATAAGTTGTGGTGAGTTTGCGGGCCGATGCTAACAACATTCTTGACATGAGGGTGCATGAGCCCGAGACTGCACCGATCAAGCTAGCACATGACACTATGCTTGGGGCGTTATTCACAGCCACTACTGAGGCATCACCTAATCTACGTGTTTGTGCCAAGAACACCTTTCCATCAGCATGATTTAGGGACAGGTTACCCATGAAAGGAAGAAGGAGCGAACAAATCTTGAGGCCGCGAGTAGAGCCTCTTTAATTAATGAGAAGACTCGTCAATTGAGGGCTTGAGAGTTAGATGTTGTGGCGTCTAGTTCCAAATCTGAGGCTTTTGAGAGGGTCACCATTTATGGTCCAATTATTATTGTGGGAACCAATGAGGTTGACCCTGCTAATGATGATGATGAAGGTTGCGAGAAACCTCGACCTGCCTACTTGTTGATCTTCGACGCTATGCACCACAGGTTTGCTTCACCTACCACCCTTTATTTTTTTTATGCATTGGAGACAATTGCTATTTTTTTTTGGGTAGTGCAAATGGAATGTGAGTTTAAGGGTAAACTCTGTGTAACCCAACTTACCCAACTCACGATCCTCTATTCAAGGTTTTCTTGTATGTGTTCTTCGCCCCAAGAGACTGATTACTTTACTGTTGAACCGACATGTCGTAACCTGTGCAATGTTTGAAATCATGAAATATGAAGCATGATTTCTAAGAATGAATGATATCCCATTATAAGAATATTCTCTCATGAATAGGTATAATGAATTTGAATGTGTTGGCTCTAATCACGAGATTGATATGCACCGTTTGTATGACCCTTTAAATAATACTCAACCTAGGTGTCTAACAATCTGATAGGGTAATGAGGTGTCAAGAAAGTATGAGGAAATTTGATTGTTTCATTTCTGGTACCTATCTAGAACGTGCATGGTTGGTCTTGCAAAAAGGAATCTGTGTTGGACAACTAGGAAAGAATCGTAGGCTCTTGTTCAAATTAGCAAACATCTAGACTAAATTAAAGTGAACCAAATGAAATTGTTATCCCTTTTTGATCCAAATATGATGAGTCTATAATATATCATTCTTTTCTTCACCAATTAACCTTCTGTGCGTATAATGTCTTGTCCCTGACCCAACCTTTTGTAATGTGTAGCTTGACTCATGGAAAAAGCATAAATTGAGGGTGGAAAATGCAGAAACTGACCTCGTCTTGGCCCTGACGAACCTCAACTCACGTTAAAGCCAAAAGTTTAGGGTACCAATTATGAGTGATGACCCAAAAAGTGGGCATAAAGAGAACAATTTTGTAAAAGAAAATAAAAAAGTGGTCAAGAGAGGTGACAATAAAAATTATCAATCGAAAAAAAAGAGAAATGAAAGAAAAAGAGTTGACCAACAAAATTTAAGTGTCACTTCCACAAAGAACAAAGGGGGAATCAAGGTATAGATGAAACGAAAAGAAAAGCAATGCATAAGAGATAATAAAAGAGGTAGGACTCTTAGCAGTAATATGAAGGAGGGAAAAAATTCAATCAAACATAGAATACGTACCATACCTAACACCCGTGAAAAGACAAGAAAGTCGTATCTTCAAGTGAGGTCCCTAGTTGCGATATCAGAAAGTTCATTACTTGGTGAGAGATAAAAGAGTAGAGGTGTTGGTGCATGGTGAGTTTATGTCATTGTTTGATCCACATGAGTTAGCTTATCGAACCTAAATGTAGAAGCATGCACTAAAGCAAAGAAAAAGTCAGGATTAATAGTCATGTGATTGCGAAAGCTTAAAAGAGTCTACTTTTGTACAAAGAGTGGAGTTCAATCATAGAGTCTCGCTTGAGGACAAAAAACAAATTTAAGTTGTGGGTATTTATGCATAGTGGCTTCACGGTACTTTCAATTTTTTTTACTTAAGATAGATGTGTGTCTAGAGCCTTCTTGTAGTAGTTTTTAACATATTTTTATCTTTATTTTGCAAGAAAGGTGTCCAAACCAAAAGCGTAGAAGGACTGTTGAGATTTAGTGCACAGGTGACCCACGAAGGCTATCGAAGATTCGTAGTTTTATCGACTGATCGTAGATATTGATCAAACCGGATCAAGTAAATCATACACATCTAAGGAAAAGACTTCAACATAACAGTCACCACATCGGGAGAAGTCTCTTATTTATCTCTAAAGTAGAGAGTATAAAAGTGATTCTCTTTCGGTGCATCTTTATAACTACTTGCTTTCCCACTACCTTGTCTTGACTCTTTACATTTGGGAAATCCCAAACCTTTTAGACACTTTTTCCATGACCAATGCAATTGCTCGTTTCAAGTAAGCATTCACCTATATGCCCCATTACAAACATGGCACAAGTAGGCTTCTTGTTCGGTGAACTAGCATCTCTTCCCTTTTCAGATTAAAGTTAGACAACCTATCATACCTAGTCATCGGGATCTTGTAAGGAAATTTATTATTCTCCCTCCTCTTAAACCTAGGCTTGTGTTGAATCTCAAGTCTACTATTAAAAGAACCACCATCAAAAGATCTTCCCTATTGTCATCTTTACTCTTTCTCTTAGCCCTTGCCTCTTTCACTTTTTGAGAATGAACCATGAGACAATAAATGTTCATATTATTATGTAGCATAGTCGAATGACACTCTTCTTGAAAGTCATCCGACACCCCGTCATAAATCAATTCATTTGATCTCTAGGGTCGGAAACCAAAGAAGAAGCATATTTTGAAAATTTAGTGAATTTTAACGAGTGTTCAGGAACACTCATGCCTCCTTGACGAAGGTTGATGAACTCCACCACTTTAGCTTTTTTTTCTCCTTAGGAAAGAATCTATCTAGAAATTTCTTCTTGAAAACTTCCCAAGTCACCAGTCCACCCCTTAAAGTGTTATGACTTGTTAAGTATGTTATTCCATGTCTAGGGTGACTTCTTAGGTACACTTGGTGGAAGTAGAATTATGTGATGCTATATACACATTGCACTACTATAACTTCATAGTTGTCTTAGGTTATGGTCTTTATGTGAAGTGATGTCTATGATGCTCTTATGACTTATGAATATATGTGGTTGGGTTTATCAGGCATACCTATGAAAGTCTATTGTATTTTAACCTAAAGGTGATATATTGTACTAAGTACTCTTGAGGATTACTAAAGGAAAGAATTAAGATAAAATTGTAACGAATTGTATGTATTGAATATGTCTCAGAGTACGATAAATGGTATAAGTGCTATTATGAGTAGTATCAATGTATATATGATGTAGGTGAACTATATTGAGCTTATTTGTGCCTATTTTTACGAAGTTCACTAAAAAGACATGTTGCATGATTTCAAATGAAATGTCCTCTTTAAATGCATGTTGTTTCATGGTTGCTATACTTAATGTATTCTTGCACTAATATCATGCTTTTTCATTCCTTTTGCAAAAAGTGTAGGTGGTGATGGATAGATGATATCTACTAAGTGAAGATCTTGGATAGATCTCCCAAGTTCAAGTAAAGAGACCCTTACGATTCAAGGGTTGCCTTTGTCAAGATGTTTCTTTTAGTAGATGGAACAGTTTAGACTTATATTTTATGTTGTTAAGTGTCGTGTCCCTATTCTATTATATTAAGTTGTATTTTAAGATGGAAAAGAGACTTAAAAGTCTAACTATGTATTATGATATTTTATATATATATATATGAAGTGTTGTTCTATGATATGATGCGCTATGAAATGTTTTATAGTTTCTGCTATTTTTACGATTATGTAATGAAAATGTACCACTTTGAAAATATAAGAAGTGTTCTAGAGCCTAACATAAGTTTAACAAAGTTTAGACACTGTTTTAAGGTCCATTTTAATGAATATAAGTCATTTAGGAATTCTACAAACCAAAACTTACAAAAAAAACCATGACGTTTGGAAACTAGTCCAATGCGGTACTAGTATGCCTTAGCCTATTTGACTAGATTTTAGAAGTTATACAATAATAAAAAAATTTTGAAGGGTGTCTAACATGCATTTAAATTTATTCATAGTAGAAATGTCTGGGCACAACTCCCCAAGGACAAACAAAGGGCTGTCGACGAGGACCGTTGCATTTTGGGATTAAAAACTACCTGGCAGTGTGGACCTTGATGGAAATCAAAGGGGCATCGGTTGATCAACGGGGTGTCAATTTCATCCGTCAACAAAAAGTTAACCATTTTGGCTAATGGTCAATTTGTATCACTCTCTGAATCAAACAACAGAGTGCATCACGAACCGTCGATCGAGGTCTCGTCAGTGAGGGCTTTGATTTTCTACACGTTTTGAATTGGGTTAAATTAATTAATTACATTGTTAGTTAATTATGTGATTTAGGGAGGTCTAATTATGTTAATTATTGATCCATATAAATACCCTAACCTAATAAGCCTAGCCTAAACTCACTTGATTTCCACACTTAAAACTCTCTTCCTTTTGTCTTCTTTGTCTCTCTAATGTAGAACTCAATTGAATACCAATATAAGGAGGGTTTAAGGGATTAAAATAGTCAATATCCTCCTTAAATATTCATGAATTATTAAGGTATGGGCTCTCTTTCACCTTTGAGACCTCTTTTTACAAAGGGTTCCATCAAATTGATTTAAAAAGTTTGCTTTTGAAGAGGGTCCTTTCTAACCTCTAAATTTATGTTATGGATTGATTTGTTTATGATTTATTTTTTATATTATGATTACATTAACATGTATTTTAACTTAATTATTTTATATCTTTATGTGTTGGTCTAGTTTGTATAAGATGACCTTTACCCCTTAACCCTAGGTTGTGATCTTAATATGAATTGTATTATATTGGTTCAATTGAATTAGTTGTTGGTTGAATTACTATTAGATTATGTAGTTGTGTTAATAATGAATAAAGTAGTATTAATTGTATTCCTCTCATGATAGTTATTGAGAAGTTGGTCTAGGTTATGTTGTATGTTGTAAATTAACCTAAGTATCTTATCTTAAATTATGAACTAGTATTCGATTGTGATGTAGTGATTCAATTAGCTTTATTATAATTTTGGTTATGATTATATGATGATATTATACCCTAATTGAGTTTAATTAAGATTGATGATAAGACCCTAATGATGAATTATGAAAGACACTTGGTAAATCTTGTGATCCCTATTATTTATATCAATTATGGTTAATTGTGATTAAGTCATGATGTTGTGTCGAGTATGCCTTGTATTAGGATTTATAGGTTTGGTATGATGTTTAATTGAAATGTCTTGACTATGGTTTGTGAGGTGTTGTCTAAGATGTAACTGTTAATAAGGATGGTGATGATCTACCAATGTGCCTTATCATGATATGAATATGTTAATGTTCTAAACTCACTTATGTGAATTGTAATGTAAGGACAATACTCATTCAATTCTTATTGAGCTATGATGATGACGATGTTATTACAAGGTTTTGGCCCTATGATCTACATTAATCCATGATAATTAATAAAGATATTAAAGACATTTTAAAGAGGGACTTAGCTTAGCACCGAGTGAACTTGATGTTGGGTGGAGTTGACTTTCGATAAATAAAGATTCACTCTATAGTTCCATATAAGGTGTTGACTCCCCTATGAGGGATACTCATCAACTGGATTCCCATAAGAGGAGGCTCAAATTACCAAGTGGTATGTACATGTGTTATACCTATATCTTAGTTCTTGAACTTTGTTTCTTCCATACAAAGAGTAGTTAGTGGATCCACCTTTAAAGCTACGTTTATGTTTTGTTTTATTTCTACCGGTAGACCACCTTCCTTCGATGTAAGGTTTTGCAACACCGGATTCCACACTTATCTCTTGTGGTCTATGTCGATTAAGGCAAGTGTTCCCTAAACTAAAATAAAGTAATGAAGTACAAACAAAAAAGGGTGACATTAAAGTTGACTTATATTACGTAGGGATATGGGACTCTACCTATACCTTGCACTAGTTTTCCTTGTAGGGAACTTTATGAGGTTTTTATTCTTTATTTATATGCTTATGATAATACATGATATGTATATGATGAACTTTCACATTGTCGATACTATATGTTGATTATTTTTAGTTATAAATATATGTTTGTGTATGATTATATGTACTCTTAAATGCTATACTATGTGAAGTTGGAGGTTTGCCATTATTCTTGTAGAGTTACTTGATTGAGTAAGTTTATAGGGCTTTTCTTAGTCATTGCACTTGTTGACTTGATAGGGGTTCATGTGTAATTATCTTGTTTTGGTTATGTTATAATGAACTATTATTCATGCTTCTGGTTATTATGACTTGATTATAGACTCACTTGAATACGTATTCAATAATATGATATGCATGTTGACTTGACTAGATTAGTATTGTTTGTCTTGTGATGTACATGCTTTGGACTTATATGTCTAATTGACTCATATGGTCTTGTTCAATGTGCATAAAGGTTTTCAATGTAAATTGCATATTCAATGAAATGTCCCTTTTTAGTATAATATTATTTTATATGTGCATGTGGTCTCATACTTAGAACAAGTGTTGTACTAACCCCATTTTTTTCTTTTCCCAGACATTTTAGGTTCCGGTCGTTGAAGAGAATTTGGAGACGTCTTGAAGAAGACTTGGATCTCTTAATTATCCAAGTAGGGTAGGTCTTCATTTTCCAAGGTCGATGTGACTATCAAGCCTATGATGTGTCTTTAGTATGAACACTCTTATGTTTCTTTCCTTTTCTTTTGGATAATAAACGGTTTATGAAGTATATGTGGTCTTGTTGATTGATTTATGGGTGACTTTATTTGATATACTTTTATTACATGGTTATGAGATGAGACGACAATTTTAGTTTATGTTACAATTTATATATATCTATGTGCAATAAAAAGTAAAAGACTAGGTAATTTTCATATACGAGGATCTATTATACTAGATATATATCTATTATGTGTATGTAGAGGTCTATGTAAAATTCAATGTACAAGTAGTAAATAGTTTTAAATTTCCACTAATTTTTACCTATTAATGTAATGATGCAAGCTAAGAGGCTATTCTTAGTCCTCATAGATGACGACGACGCCGGTTACGTCTAGGGGGAATTTCTGGATGTGACAAACTAAGTATCATAGCATGAGGTTGAATATCTTTGAGTCGATTCATCTCTCAATCTTTTATATGTAGGTTCATATTCATAATTGTAAAACACGTCACACTTCTTTATAGGAATCAATATCATGATTAGGAAACTCGCACTTTCTTGGAAGTCCCTTATTCTGCCTCTAGAGTTTAGCACTATGTGCTTTTGCATCTAATCCTCTTGTTATAATTATAGGAAATGAATACTCGAAGGAATGTGGCATGAAGAAACAAAAAAAGACCACCAATGCGGGAGATCCTCCCCGTGGTGATAAGCTCCCTCCTCTTGATGAAGATATGATTTTTGACCAAGCTCCGGTCAATCCTCCTCCTTTGACGGATGGTGACATAAGGGCTGCTTTTTACCACATGGCCCAAGACATTACTACTCAAGCACAAGCCGCCACTACTAAAGCTCAAGCCATGACAACCCAATCTAATAAGGAGGTTGTACCCCGATCTAACCAAAAAGTTGCTACCATGGCCTCCCGTCTAAGGGATTTCAGTAGGATAAATTCCCCTACTATCTATGGGTCAAAGGTTGACGAAGACCCCCAAGAGTTCATTTATGAAATCTACAATATCCTCTATTCTATAGGGTTTTCATGTAGTGAGAAGTCCGAGTTCGCCACTTACCAACTCAAAGATGTTACCCTAACTTGGTGTGTCCAATGGAGGGACAATAGGCCACCCTAGAATAGGTCCACATTCCTTATAGCATCTGCTAAGGAGTCTTTCCTTTACTAAAACCTTAGTCATAACTTATCTAGTTCAAACCATAAGAAAAACCACCCCCACAAATCCCTTCACAAGCTCACTTGTTCAATGTATACTTAGAGTCCCATACCTCCACATATACTAAATAAAGTCAATTAGACCACATAAATGCAATTTACATACATACTCATAATTCATATCTTGACATAGCAAAGTAACTTAACATGCATTCATAGAATACATGCATAACATAAATCTTTACTTCATAAGAGGCTACAATCCTATCCTTTCTTGAAGTAGTCTAGTGCAGTGCATGGGTAGGGTCCATACAATTCCCTATACTGAGTACACTTCTCAACGAATTTATAGTAGAATTCATATTCTTCGCTTAGTTAATTTATTAACCTTTGGGAGACATAGCAATAACCGACATAGACCGTGCTCCATTGAATCCAGTGTTCTACTCCCAAACCCAAAAAGTGAGGGTTAACACTTGCCTTAGGTACAACCTATCGTACATAGCTATATTAGTGGTGTCCAAAATCTATAACTTACGAGGGCACTACTTATGGAACTTGGAGATTGGCTCTAGAAATCTTGTCTTACTAGCGTGGAGGTTTCCATCTCATGAGACAACATCTATGTTGGGAAATCGGACTTTCTAAACGTGAAGGTTTTATTGTGCGAAGCCATATTTACTAATATGAAGCTCCCACTCTCATTTGTCATGTTCACTCAGTGCTAGGCTCTAAGTTATTTTTAATGTATTTAAGCCTTTGATGCATTAATTCATAAACGAGGCTTAGGATCTTGATCCTTTATATATAATATTTCTCAATGTATTATAAGATGAGAATTTTCTTTTCATCATAGACACTACTTCATGTGAGAATATCCTTTCAAATATTCATACAATCATACAATTTGTGTGTTTGCGTAGAATGTGATATATACCCTCACATTAACAGCTCTAGTCACACATATTCATAACTTCATTAATCATATACTTACACGAATAGAAATAGGTATTGATGCATAGGAGAACTACCCTTTCCTTAGTTATCATGAATCTACCCAACTCATAGGTATGGATGAACAGTGTGTACATTGGTCAACATTATCACATAATTGCTATCACATAGCAATGAGGATGCTACCCTCGAAAAATCACAACATATGTACATCATTCTCAAGTCATACACACGTATTTAGTATTAAGGACAATAGACTACACACACTCACAATACATCATAGGATACAAGAACATACTTGATCATTAGAGTATACGACTCCTAGCATACTTTGATCACACTTTCATACAGTGTTCATATAGGCCGGAGTCATGCTATGAGAGTACTCATCAATATTAGCTATCTTAAACCACACCTAACTTTAGCATAATCATCACATATATACAACATCATCCACAGATCTAGATCATTCAACTAGTGTGGAAGAGTACTCACATAAATTCACATAACATTAATTCACTCAGAACATAATATCAGATTCAAGGCTAAATCCTTATATATTTTGCACTTCTTTATATAATGAAGGCAAAATTGATATGTTGCTTTTGCTTTTAGAAATAGATGTTAGATATTGAACATTAGAATAAATTCTGAGCTTATTGATTAAAATGTTAGAAATGTAAATTTTAATTTGCTAGCACATATTTTTATGTTGAATACACTACTTAAAGTACAAACTAACTCATACAAAATAACTACTGAATATGGCTAAAAAATTTTCGAAAGTAAAACAACTTCTTTTGACAAGTTATTGCACTAACTGAGGAAATTAATTAACATTCTTTTTTACATATTTTGACCCACTGTACTTGTGTTTTATCCCTCACGTGGTGTATCAGCATCATGGTTAAAGTTAATTTTTCCCTCTTACGCTTGCGACCAATTTTTAGGAAATGACCCACCTCATTCTTTGACCTAAATTTACTACTGGAGATTGCTTCATAATAGTATGTATCTTTTTTCCTTGTGGTGGCTCCAAAGGTAAAACTTTTGTTTCAAACCTCCAATCTCTGGCAACCACTTCGTGCTATCAACATTCACCCGACACATAGGTGCAGTCTTCCTCTTCATCTCCAACTTACTCCGAGTTACATAAACCAGTTTACCTTCATTAAGAACATCACTCTTGTTTGTTGTTGTGGTGTATACCCTAAAATATAACTCAACATAAACGTAGGTTCCTAGAAAAATAAACGGGCTTGAAGCTGTACAATAACTATAGAGGTCGTCGCTAGTAACAATTGTTGGTGGGAGGGAAGAGACACTGGCATCGGTTTAGTAATCGGATATAACTTTGAAAGATTCAATGTGGAGAAAAAGTTCATTGAATAATGGATAAGAATTCCATTATTAATTTTTCAAAATGATTTACTTTTATCCATTTTGACCCTTTCAAGGCTTTCTCATATGACTAAGGTCGACTGTGATATCTCTTCCATCCCATTGGTAATTCTTACCACCAATGACATTTCCAATAATAGTGTACCTTCGGACCACTTGTTTACTTCAAGAACCTAGACAATGTTGAGTTGGATTTAAGGGAATAAACTACAACACCAAACAAAGGTTATAAATCTGTTGAATGAAAGGTATCCAAAGTAATTCTCAGTAAGTTGCAAATTCAAAGGAAGATGACGCCTATGTGTCGGGTCAATCTAGATAGGCCGAAGTTATTGCCAGAGAATTGGAAGTTTAAAACAATAATTCATACCACTGAAACAATTGCAAAAATTTTCTATACATACTATATCCGGAGATAAATTCAAATAAAAGAATGAGGTGGATTGTTTTATTTAAGTAGGAGTCAAGCACAAGATGATAAAACCTAAAACGAACTATGATGTTGCAACACCATATGAGAAAAAAATAGAAGAAGAGAGGATGTAAAAGGAAAAAATCAAAAGTAGATCTTCTAACATATATTTTGTGACTCCTCCTTAGAGCATGTGTTGGGTTTTTATGGATAGTTGTGCAGATACTCGGTGCATTATTGAAATGGTAACATTGTTCTTGAGACCAAAATTGGAATGGGATATTTTCTTTTAAGAGTACATCATATATCGGCGGACGAACACAAATAGCTAGACAAGATAGTGTGATGCTTTTGGTACTTTGTGTTTTTGTCATTTTATTGTATTTGTTTTGGTTTTGGTTGTGTACTAAGTTTGTATTATTAAAATGAGATTTGCTAAGTAGATATATAGCAAAGAGTCTGTTTATGACTCTAGTTTTAATTTGTTGGCATTGAGAGGATAATTTTATAGAGTATCCTCTAAATTAAGGAATAACAACAAAATGTTTTACTGGAACCTTAATTTAAAAAGGATCCCAGTTCCAATATTTTTTTTCACAACATTTTGTGACAATTCAAGACAATCTTTATAATTTTCTAACAAAGACAATAATGTTAATGTGAGCAATGTAAAGGTTCATGAATTACATCCTCTTTGATTGAGTAAAATCACTTACCAAACATCTTAGAAAGATGTCGTAAATTAGGCAAAAAAATTGTGGAAATGATTTGCATGACAATGTCGCAAGAAATCTAAATAATAAGAGAACTACAAAGTTGCTCTTTACGAGTAACTTTTTAAGTTGAAAACTTAATTTGAAGTGGATTAGTGCGAATATTGGAAGACATTGTTTAGTGGACACCATGCTTGTTTAGTCAGATAAAGTTGGTGTTGCACTTATGGATAAGAGTATCACGATTTTTCAAAAGAAAATATGTGTCAGTAAGATGATTGTAGGTTAGAGATGAATAACATAGATATGCAGACACCTAAAGGATGGAAGGTGTTTAGTTGAAATCAAAAAGCTATAAGATGTTCAATGTAAATTGATGTTACTGATTTGCGTGTAGGAGATAATATATTTGATAAATAACTAAAATAATCTTCATAGTGGTAGAAAAAGTTTGAAAATTTAAAATACACGTAATAAGGACTCCGGATGAAGTAGAAAGAAACATAACCAACAAACACAAGTTGTTGCTGATGTTTTGTTAGAACATTGAATTGGAGACAGAGTAGTCTTGGAAATAAAGGATCTAATTCTAATATTCTCTTTCGATCATCACATGCTTACATACGTTCCATAAAAGTTGAACTTCATTTGAAAAATATTAAAGGATCATCGCATGGAAAAGAAAGGGAGTTGAATTTTTGGAAGTTGGTCGGAGATAGACATTACAAAGAGAGTTTATCAAAAGGGATAGATGTCGTATAAATAGCGAATAGTATGGGAATTGTGACTTCTCAGCATGAGAAAAAGATTCCTTTTAAGGAGAAGTTAGACCAAACTTTAAGCAACTTTATGATTTCTTATAAACATGCAAGAAATGACACACTCCAAGCAAGAGCACACCAATTATTTAGCCATTAACTCTAGACAAGAGAAATAATAATGGCGATTCTCTTAGTTGATATTTTGGATTAAACCCTAATATATGTCAAACAATTGTGCCTAAGTCAGTTCACTCTTTCATAGAAAGAGTCAACCATCCTAAATAGCGACCTGATTCAAGAACAATTGACTATCTTTAATAGGGTTCACTCATTTTCTTGAAGCGATCAATTTGATATGAAGTATTTGAAGCCATCTTCTTTGCATTTTGATAGCCTTTTCCTTTCTATATGTTATGATATTTAACAAATTAGCATATATTTTTTTAACCAAAAGGAACATTGTCAATTCTACCCGCAATATACGAATAAGTACAAAATATGAATATTGTATTGACAAATACTATAAATTACCTAAGTTGTTAGGTTTTATTTCTTGAGTTGAGCATTACGTCGATACTATTACCTCAGTAGTTGCATTAGTAGCAGAAGTATACAAAAATTCTTTACCTATTTCGTCTAATACACTTGCATCTACTGTAAACTTACGGATGCAATTGTGTAACACCACCACCATTTTTTTTTCCAGAATATCTAGACGTGGATGTTTCTCCTTGGGATTACTTTGTGATCAAGCAAGTGAATAAATAATCATGTCCTTCTTTCTGACCTCACCAACATATAAACTGTATCATGAAGAATGACAACAAAATATATTGGATTGTTTCCATGTTTCTATACTGGATTGTTTCCTTGTCTTATCTAAGGAAATAATTTCTTAAGTGGCAACTCAACTACTACTTATTATCTTAGAATTAGTCACTTCCTTTATCAAACAACTACTTGAATTAAAATATAAATATATACACATCTTGGAATTAATAGTGTAACTGAAACAACAAAAGAGAACTAACTCATGCGTATAATTAAGCAGTCATAACAGTGATTTTATATTACTTAATTAAGTGAAAAGGGGGAAAAGAGAAAATCACAAAATAAATCAATGTACACAAGATAACAAAAGAGACTATCCATATTGAAAATTGTTAACAGTCGCGAATATTTTCATCAACACATTATTAAATCAACAGGCGTTACAATCAAAAAGTTTCTTAGATTACCAACATAGAGTTCTTTTTATTCCAATGTACCAGCCACAACCGCTAAGGGCCATCCGGGTAACCTACATTCCAGCTTGCATAAACATGACTTTATTACATGCCCATCAAAGTCTCTCATTACCCTCTACCCTGAATTCTACAATATTCCTATTGAATTGACTTGTTTGTGTTTTACAAAAGAACATCATACCTCTAGATTTATATGGCCTTCTTTTCCATTAATTTAAATGTTCAACTCTTCCCTATACATTGTATTTTCGTCCTAAGGATTTTTAAAAAACACACTAACTGCTGCAATTTTCTTCTCTCTCCCCAAATATTTTCCAATTTACTGCTCCCGAAATATCCTTAACAATATATTTTTCCCTTCCCATTAACTCTCGATATAATTACTTTCAACATCTCCCGTTAAACTAAATTTACTTAGAGGCCTTAATAGAGCTGGAGTCTTTGAAATTTTAATGGATAGTTTGTATATTTATATGATTTTCATGTTATTTCAATATGATTTCGTTTTCTTATTATCGTTCAACTCTTAAACAAGAATTTTTGCACTGAGACAACTTATTTTTATGAGTTCTCTACAACCTTAGAAGTTGTTTACAATGCCACCCGAAATCCCAGCGCACAATCCAAATATTATTATTTATACTTTATATTTTGTAAAACTAGCATAGCCAAAGAGCTCTTAACTTGAAAAATAAATATTAAAGTATGTTACAATTTTATTCTTACCATCTTTGTGTTTAAGTTTAATAGAAATTTCATAGCTGTCACATTACATTTTAAACTCCCTCTATATGCATGCATGCATGCTTGGAACTATATGGAATAATGTGATGTCTTTCATTTTATTGCATTATGATTATCTTTGTTTATTGTATCAATTCTCTTAACTTATATTTAGGTAAGAAACAATTAATATTGAAATTATATGGAAGAAGATTATTATTTTAATCGGTAGGCAATGTATAAATACAATAGATTCTGTTATATCGAGGAAAAGAAATGTGATTCCTACAAATCTGCAAATTCCTATAATTATGGTATATAAGTAACACTATGTGCTTTACTAGGAATGAAATCTATATACATATTGTATTACACTCCCCCTGAAGATGAAACATAGATATTGATGGCCTAATTATTTTTACAAAGATGATCAACTCAAGATTCATGCAATGCCTAGGTGATCAAATCAGATAGTTGCTCTGTTGTCTTCACATAACCACTGGAAATGAAGTTCTGTTGAATTTTCTCATGAATATTACACAAAATGTTTGTTGGTGTATGATGATTTTATCCAATTACTGTTAAAGTATGATGTATCCACATAATCTAAGACATAGAGAATTCATGTAAAACTCATATAAAAATGAATAACAATTACTTTTGTTCAAACTTTATATTTGAATACATATTCAAACTGGAAAAATATTTAAATTAAAAATGATGTATTGGTAATCATATTCATATATATATATATATATATATATATATATATATATATATATATATATATATATATATATATACATATATATATATATATATATACATATATATATGTATATATATATATAAGCAAACCTTAGGTCCGCCTAAGTGGCGCCACCACAAACCAGAGTTCCCTTATAAATTTAGTTAATTTCAAAACTAGCCTTTCCTTGTTAGGAAAAGTTGTAGCATTTACGAAGAGTTGCGACTTTAATGAAGAGATGTGACTTTTATTAATAGTTATGACTTTTATGTAAAGTGGTGACTTTTATAAAAAGATGAAACTTTAATAAAGAGTTGAAACTTTTAATAAAAGTTGTAATTTACATGAAAGATTGTGATATTTCCTAGGGTTGAATCATTCCTAATAGTTGTGATCTTTCCGAAGGGTTGCAACTTTTTCAAATAGTTGTAACCTTTCTGATAAGGCATAATAAATTTTTGTTCATGTTATTAATTTTTGTCGATAAATACATGAATTTCCTCTTATTTTAAAACAATGAATATTCTAAACATCCTTTTCTTCTTCTTCACAACTAAATATTTGTTCCAGTTAAGTGGCTCGCTAACATCATTATTTATGTTACAAATCTTGGTATGTAATTTTACCGTCATTAATTTATGCTTATGTTATTAAAGATAAATGATAAGATGTAATAAATTTCATTACTTTCCATTATTAATGTTTGTTACCACGTAATCTACTATGTAAGATAATATAGTGTTTTTTTTTTTAATGACGGATATGTTTAAAATATTTTTTTAGAAAAGTTTTGACGATTATGAAAGATTGTAAGATTTTCAAATACTTGTGGTCTTTCCGATAATACATAACAAGTATTTATTCAAACTACCCTTTTGATGTCTATTAATAACAATTTAACCTATTGTTACACATCCTAGTATGTCTTTTTTGCAGTCATTAATTTATGATTATGTTATTAATTTTCTATTTTGAGTAAGTGTTTTAAATTTTAATGTTCATATTTTTTTCATTATATTAAAGTAGGTTAATCAAGAGTTTGATTTAATCATTTCACTATTGGTGTAATGTATATTAGAATTCTTAAACTTTTAAAATACGTGAAATCAATGCCTTCAATGACTAAAAGACAATAGGGTGTCCAAGAATGGACTTTTGAGTGTTCAAAGTTATGGTGGTGTTAAACTACCTTAGAGTTTTAGTTATTCAAATTTCTCTTTTACGAGTTATTTAATCGATTAGTGACATTAAAAAAAATAATGAATGTAATGGGAAGTAAGTATTGTACTCAACCTTAATAAAAAGTTTGCATTCAAATGGTTGATTCGATTCAATTAATTACCCCCCAGAGTAGGATGATTCCATAATAATCAATTATAACAAAATAATCATATCCTTATAGATAATAGTTTAGAAGTCTATAAAAATAAATTTTTAACCATATTGGTCGAAAAAATATGCCTTTTAGATATAAAAGTAGTGTCGTTGGCTGCAAATGATTGTGATCAAGGGACTTGTCAAGACATTATTTCATCCAAATATTTGAGAGACATATGTTATTTCATTGAACTCTAAGAGATATCCTTTTAAATTTTAATTAACTTATCAAGGACACAACTATTTGTATAAAATGTATAATATTTATATTCAGTATGTAGAGGTCTTTTTTCGCCCCCATGCCGCCACAAGGGGGAACATATGGACATAAAAAAAGAGTCTTATTAACTTGGTCCAACCTAGGATAATAACCTCATGAGATTTGTCTTACATAACCGTCAGAAATTAAAGAAGACTTCCATATCAAGGTTTAACTCTGACGTAGCTCTGATCTTTTTTTTTATGGTGTAAAGTAGTGTCTAACAAAACAAATCCAACAAAGAAACCCAATATCTAATCATAATAAAGGAATCAAGAATTTGACTAAAATCTAAGGACCTAATGGGTAAAAGGAACCCACGACAGAAATCACACATACCTGATAATTAATTCCACATATAAATATTTTGATTTTGGATCTAAAACTGATGAAAAGTTTTTGCATTCTTGGAACTTGAGTTGGTCTACTCTTTTCCCCTTCTTGCTTCTAATTTTCTATGTTTTTATTAATGAATTGTCTTAGGTAAGTTCTAATTATGTTTCTAGGAAAAAAAATAAAAAACCGTGAAATTTAGGGTTGTAACAACGATGTTTAAAAGTCTAATGAAGAAAGAAAGACCAAAATACCCCTGATTTAAACCTCCAAACCAATTTTTCACAACCAACTTCAAACACCATAAAAGGGACAACATACCCTGAAGTTGATCTTGGTATGGACTTGGTTATGAAATATTTAGGGTCTAGATTATGGCCAATACCACAAACCGTGTGATGTACCAGTGACAATGAAATTTTGTATGGTTTTCACTTGGTGTGGGAGTCTGATTAGTTGGTCAAGGGATTCCAGTATCTAAATCCCACGGTCCCTCCCACAGTCTGTGCGAAGGACCACAAATTGTAAAGTATTTGTGGTTTTCACTTAGATGTGGGGCCCTAAGGACAGTCTGGGGGGTTTACTGGTTCGATACAACAAATGCCACCACGAATCGTCGTTTTGACCAAGAGTGAAGGGTTTCGTGGTCTAACTCTTGGGTCTGGTGAGGTCCATGTTAAGGCCACGGGCAGGTCTGTGGACTGTTTACCCCATCACGGTCCGTGAACCTTGCCGTGAATCCTTACTTAATATGAGTTTTTATAAAAACAATTTGGGTTTAAATTTCGAGGTGCTACAATATCTCCCCCTTGTTAAAATTCATTCTCGAATGAAGAATAAACTATATGAGTTAGAGGGAAGGAGAAGGGAACTCTACCACGCACTAAGCAATGTAGGTTTAATCCCTGACTAAAATGGGTTCCAAAACATGCAAGTACGTTGAAAATGCAAGTACAGATAAAGGAACATGATATTCAAAGTGAATTTACACATGAAGGACTAAAAATCTGAAGAGGAACTATTATCTCTAGCTAGAGGGGAATCGGAATGAAAGAGGTGAGGATACTTGACTTTCATGGCAGCTTTTTCTTCACAAGTAGCTCTTTGTACAGATTTACTCCTCGACCAAACCTCGACTCAAGCGACTTCTTTGTATCTTAACCTTATAACCTAACGATCAAGAATAAAAACTTGTACATTCTCATAGAAAGGCTATTTTTTACAGCAAGACTCTGTAGTGTCACTATAGATGTTAGATCACCCACATATTTCTTCATAAGCAAAATGTGGATAATTGGATGCATTGTTGCTAAATGTTCTACAAACTCTAACTCAGAAGCCACTCTACCAGTCCTTTTCATAATATTGTAAGGGCCTAAAAATCTAGGATTGAGTTTCCCTTTCTTGTCAAATGTCATCACCCCTTTCATAGGTGACACTTTTTAGAAAAACCAAATCATTAACTTGAAACTCTAGATTTTTTGTCTTATGATTCTAACTTTCTCCATAGCTTCATCAACCTAATATGGTCATATCAATGCTACTTCTCACACTTAAAACCAACAAACATTACATCTACATCTACGTCCATTGACTACATAATAAGGGCCCATCTGAATGATGGAATGATAACTATTATTGTGGGCGGACAATATAATAGTAAAGTGATAATCCTAAATACCCTAAAAGTGATAAGCTCTCAATATATCCTCTAAGTTATGAATGTTATGCTCTACCGCCCATCCGTCTGCGGTAGAAATGTTGTGCTAAGATTAACTTCAGTTCCACGAGCTTTCTGAAATGACTTCCACAAATCAGATGTAAATTGAGGACCTCTATCTGAAATGATAAATAAAGGAACCCCATTCAACCGCACAATCTCATTTATGTATAAACATATGTAATCCTCTGCTCTATATGTAGTCTTGATCGCCAAAGTGTGTGAAAACATAGTAATTCTATCAACTATCACCTAATGGAATCATGTTGCGTGCGAGTACGAGGTAAAAACTCCAATGTAGTCCACTTCTTACATCAAAGAAGGATTGTCAATCTCTTGTGTCATACCTCCGGATTTCTTATGTTTCATTACGCCAATATACTTCCCGCAGATTTTGATACATTTGTGTAGCACTAAGATGAATAGAATATCTTGAGTAAATAGCTTAAACCAGAACTTTTTATCTCAACTCACGTAACTTAGGAACATGCAATTTACCATGATAGTGAAGCATACCATATCCCCCTTTGTAGAAAACATACACCGTCTGATGGTATATTGATCCATTAAGCAGAAACTATATTGGATCATTATCTTGCTTTTCCTTAACATCAACTACCTAAAAAGATTCTGCCACATTCTGATGTATTACCCCACCATCTGATATGCACATAAGACGAACTCATACGAGAGAAAGTCTCTAAACATCCTTCACTAGTTCCTTTCATTATTTCTCAACATGTTCTACGCTACCAAGACATAGTTTGCTAATGGCGTCTGCTACTACATTGGACTTACAAGGATGGTAATGCACACTCCTATTATAATCTATGCGGAACTCTATCCATCTCCTTTGGTGAAGATTCAACTCATTTTGGTTGAACATATGATGAAGACTTCTATTGGTTGTGAACTCTTCTACATGAAGACCATAAAAGTAATGTCTCCAAATCTTAAGTGCAAACACCAGTGCTACAAGCTCGAGGTAGTGAGTAGGATAGTTTTTCTCATTAACCTTATGGTTTCTTAAAGAATAACCTTGCCTCGAAAAAAAACACAACCTAGGATGACTCTAGATACGTCAAAAAATATCACATAAAAATTTAAACCCTATGGTAGAGTTAATACAAGAGTTTTAGGCAACCTAATATCTAATTTTGTGAACCTTTTCTCACTATCATCTGACCATTTATACTTGCCTTTTGTTTCCCAACTGAGTCAATGGAGAGGTTATGGATGAGAATCCTTCCATGAACATTTAACAATAATCTGCTAGACCAAGAAAATTTCTGATAGTTATAGGACAAGTAGGTCTAGGACATTGTTTCTCAACTTCTTTTTTATGAAAATCCACTTAGATCCCTTCACTAAACATTATATGATCAAGAAAAGCTATTGACTGCACAAAAATTGGCATCCACTGAACATACAAATAATTAATGATCTTTAAGGGTTTGCAGAACTACTCTTAAATGACTAGCATGTTCTTCCTCACGTCTCTAGTAAATGAGGATGTCATAAATTAAGACAATAAGGAATAAGTCTACGTATTTCTTGAACACATTGCTCCTCTAATAAAATAAAGTTGCAGGAGCATCAGTAAGTGCAAATGACATAAATACAAATTCATAATGACCATACCGAGTTTTTAAGGTTTTCTTTGGAATGTCACTATCTATTAGTCTAAGGTTATGGTAACCTGATATGAGGTCTATATTTGAGAAATGACTAGCACCCTGAAGTTGGTCAAACAATTCATCAATCCTAGGGATGGGATGCTTATTCTTCATTTTGACCTTCTTTATCGCTCGATAATCAATGCACATTCCAAGAGATGTCAATTTCTTATTTAAGAACATTATTGGTGCACCCCATGGGGAAATTCTAGGTCTGATGAAGCCTTAACTAAAAGGTCTTTCAATTGCAATTTCAATTCCTTAATGTCTACTGGAGACTTTCTCTATGGAGGAATAGACATAGACTGGGCATCTAGAAGGAGATTAATTGTAAAGTTGAATTCTCTTTTGGATAGGACTTTGGGAATATGTTGTAGAAACAATTCTGGAAACTCGTTGACTAGAAGAACTAACTCAAGATTTGAAGTTTCATAACAATAATCCTCAACCCAAACTAAATGATGGACATAACCCTTAGATATCATCTTTTATGCTTTAACGTAAGATATGAATCGACACATAGGTGCTAACCTACTACCCTTTCATTTTATGAATAGTTCATCTGGAAACTAAAAACAAACAATACCACTTCTTCAATTGACTGAGGACTAATAGGATTGTAGCCTATCCATGCCTAGAATGACATCGAAGCCTACTATTTCTAAATCTACGAGATCTGTTCAGGTGATTTTCTAAGAGATTGTGACAAGTCAATTTTTGTATAAACGTCTAACTATAACTTGGTAACAGACTGGAGTAGACACTTACAATGTTTCTGAGAGGGTTTCTGGACTAACATTGAGCTGTACTTCTATGTAAGGAGTTACAAAGGACAAAGTAGCACACATAAACATAAGTATCAAAGACGTGTAACGTACCAGTAACTACCTTAAATATATTCCTGATCATAATAAGATTGAAAAGCATATGGCCTGTTATAGCATTGTCCAATCATTACTATATGAGTTACTCTGCTGAGTTGGGTAAATTAGTTGTATTGGTAAAATTGTAGACTAAGATCTTCATTTATTACCTTTACCAGACATACCACACCCAAAGAATCATTCCTTACTTGCAAGGCATTTACCTTGATGGTTCTTACTATATTATGGGGAAGCAAGATATGTTTTGATGCTTGAAACACTACCTTGAGTATTGGAGCCTAACATTCTACCGTTCTGATGGTTAAAGAACCTGGGATATGGAACACTAGCTTATGAATGGGCAAGAGTCAAGGACTTTGTCTGAAACTGCAAGCTATTTCCAATAATTCGTTTTACTTGGGAATTTTCTTAGTCGTCTATTCTTGATTTCTTACTCTCCTTAGCCTCTTCCCTAAGCGTATCACCCTCAACCTGATGAGAATGAGCCATGCGTGTAGTAACATTCTTCTCTCCCAACAACATAACATTCCTTCTTTTTGTTTTCACTAAATCTGAAAACCTGTAAAGAAACGTATTTATTTGAATCCTGGAATAAAAAACTATGTGAGGAGAATACTTGGACAGTTGAGTAAACTTGAACCCATACTCTTGGACTGTCATGTGTCCATTCCTTAAGTTAAAATATTCTAGGGCCGTTGCTTCTCGGAAATCGATTGGAAAAAACCGTTCAAGAAACGTCACACTAAAGCAATCACAAGTAACAAGAGCCGCATATATCCCTTATTCTCCACTAAGTATACAAGATACGAGTCACATCCTTAAATTTATACGATGCTAGCTCAACCCACTAATTCCTAGTTACGTGCGTCACTTTAAATATATTGTTGACCTCATAAATGAAGTATTGGAGATCTTCACCAACATAAGATCATAATAACTCTAATGGATTCATCGTTACAAAGTCTCGCACTTTAGTTGCAGCTGACCTATCATAGGCATTTGCCTGAATTTGAACCCGCTGATTGTTCTATTTTACCACACACATAGCCAACATCTGAATGACATTCCTAAATTCTACATTCAAAACTTCATGTTCATACCTGTTCAGTTTGCATTCCTGGCATATGAATTGCTTATGTTACCTTTGCGATGAGGTATGACCACTGAAACGTAGAACGTTAAGTTAAAATAAAATTAAATCATACCATACGCACAATAAGAGTAATTAGATAATGAGGATTTTCCTTAAACATCTTGTAGTCTCCTTTTTTATTTGATGTTGTGCACTTCAAACCAATGAAAATGACTCTTTTTAATGTGGATTTTCAGACATCCTAGAGAAGTTGAATGTAATGCTCCGATACCATGTTTAGCCTTGAGCTAACCCCTGAGATGTGGACATGGGACCTAGCACGATAAGTGATCCAAAGCTAACCATTCTTGCATGAACATGAGCATACTAAAGATAATAGCATGATAAATAATTGTCACAAGCTAGATCATAATATATACTAGAAATTATATGGATATTAGTATACTAAATCCACATAAATGAAATCATAAAGTTAAATACAAAGGAATTATCAAACTCAAATGCTAAAGTTGCAAATAACTCTATATGAAACAAGCCTCTGTAACTAATCTTAATGCTAAGGTGTTGAGCCTATATAACATGAAGATGTAGCGCAATATATGCGTCAATACTTTAAAAGTACTGAGCATGAGGGATAGAGTAAAACTAAAATAACATATAACTAAAAAACGCAATGAAATACTGTAAAACATGATAAGTATACTGAAATACTAAACATTACTAATCGAAATACTATGATCAAATATAAAAATTCGGACACTTAATATTAAAACATGGTCAATTAAATGGAATTTAACATAATTGTGGGAGGTACTAATAACCGGTAAAAAAATAATATGATCTAAATGTGGAGTCTTATGTATAGCTCCATCAATAAGACCCAATATATCCTTGTAAACCTATAGAATCATTCTAGCGTGATAACAGAAATGATGCTAAAAGAGGGGAAATAAGACATATGTGGATAGTAGTTCTGGATTAGTTAAGTATGTTTAACCTCGTTCAAGTCACTATTATTCTACTTCCAATTAATTAAGTGATTTACATGTTTTTTTTTGATGTTTTGTTATATACTGGAAAGTTCAAACTAACATGTAAACTGAGAATGTGCAATAATAATTGGATGATGACTCATTTATATATTAACGCATGCATATTTTAAATAATTGAATTAACCAAAATATCTGACCTAGCATATGTAATTTAAAAACTAAAGAAATACACAGCTAGGGTTATGAAATTTATTGAACAAACTTAGTAATAGCATGGTAATTTGATTTGGACCATTTAAATACCTAATTAATGACAATATGCTAATGTTCTATAAAACCTAGGTCTAATCATGTTCTTTATATTGATATGTTTGTAAGGTAGAGTTAAAATCTATTCTTATGCCCCAATTACACCAATAGAATTCTGTCTGCTATATTTAAAACTATGAATAAAGAATCTATGTGATATTCTATGTTATTATTAAATTTTGTCTTAGATAAGTTCTAGTTATATTTCTAGGTTAAAACTGACCAAAACCATTAAATTTATGGTTGAAACAACGAGGGTTAAAATTCTAACAAAGAAGGAGAACACTAAAATACCCTGACTAAAAACTACAGGCTGATTATTAACATACCCATCACAAACCATGAAAGGGACCAGGAATAGTGAAAGGGACCACGGATTTTAAAGTTGCTTGTGGTCTGGACTTGGTAATGAAAAATCTAGTGCTCTGGACTAAGACCACTACCACTGACCTTATAATTGACCAGCGAATGTGAAGGTGTCACGACCCAAATCGGGGCCGCGACTGGCACCCACATTTACCCTCCTATGTGAGCGAACCAACCAATCTAACCTTAACATTTCAATGTATAACAACAGAAAATAATGCGGAAGACTTAACTCATTAATAAAAACCAATTCAATAACTACTAAAATTCAACATCTATTATTTCCCCAAAATCTGGAAGTCATCATCACAAGAACATCTATGATCAAATTACTAAACTAAAAATGTCTAAGAAGCTAAAACAATTAAAAACTAGTCCATGCCGGAAGTTCAAGGCATCAAGACTTGAAGAAGAAGATCCAGTCCAAGCTAGACCCATTAGCTCACCCTGAATTTCCGATGTAGTGAAGACTGGCTAGAATTACTGCTGAGTTGAAGATGACGGAACGTTTGCTGCACTCCACAAATAACAAAGAAGAAAACATAAAAGTAGGGGTCAGTACAAACCACGGGTACTGAGTAAGTATCATCGGCCAACTCAAAATAGAAAACAAATATATATCAATAATATCATAAATCAACTATAAAACTCAACATGTAGCAACAACAAGTACTATAATCATCAATAAGTACTATCAAGTTCATCCATGAGGGCTCAAGCCTCAATACCATACTCCTTTGGGAATTAAGTTCATTATGTTGAGTATATTATCATCTTTCAAGATTCATTATCTTTCTTCCTCTTGTGTCGGTACGTGACACTCCGATCCCCTA
>CM064966.1:44997449-45080871 GCA_032847665.1 Solanum chilense | reverse complement strand
TATGTGTCGGTACGTGACACTCCGATCCCCTAATTCTACGTGTCGGTTCGTGACACCCGTCCCACTAATACTATGTGTCGGAACGTGACACTCCAATCCACTAATACTATGTGTCGGAACGTGACACTCCGATCCACTTATCTCATTCTATCCGTTCATCAAGCCTTCTCTATACCAAGGCATCATCAATCACATTACTTTAATTCATCAAGCCTTCTTTTATACCAAGGCATCATCATTAATAACGTAGATTAAAGTTTCTCACAAGATTTGGGATTCAATAGTTTTCATCACGCTTGTTTTATCAAAATCAGATAATCATATTCATGCAAGCATACAATTTAAGCATATAGACAGGTTTACAATACTACCAATACATATCATTCGCTATTAAGAGTCTACTACGAATTGCATGAAAACCATTACCTACCTCCACCGAAGATTAGTGATCAACAAGAATTTTCCTAAGCTTTGTGCTTTTCCTCCTCTTCGATCGATCAATTCTCTCTCTTTCTCTGTTCTTTCTCTTTTCTTATTCAAAACCCTCTTTCTTTTACCCTAATTAGTATATAATTAAGAAAAAAAGATAACAATAATAGCCCACTAATTAACTTAAGGTTACCTCTTTTAACCCCCAAGTAATTAGACTTATTAATATTAACCCTTTAACTTTATAATTAAGGAAAGAATAGTCCAAAACGTCCCTTAAAACGTGTAAAGAAATCCGACCCAGCCTGTGACGGCCCGTCGTGCCTGCGATGGTCCGTCATGCAGGTCGTCGCAACATCTTAGAATTCCGTTTTTCACTAAGTAGTCTGTGACGGTCCGTCACGCCTGTGACGGTCCATCCTGCACTTCCATCACGACGTTCAGAGAATCGTTCCCTGTACCAAATTCTCAAGAGTTAAAGTGTTTTGAAACGGTGCCTCACGACGGTTCGTCGTAGTTTTGACGGTCCATCCTGCAGGTCCGTCACAATTTACAGAGTGTCAATTTTAGTACCCAAATTTCAGAATTCCAAGTGTTCTGGGATGAGACACCCTCAACGGTCCGCCGTGCCCATGACGGCCCGTCGTGGTATCCGTCGTCTCAGCCAGTTTTTCCAGAAATAAAATCTGCTACTCAAAACGACTAAACAGGTCGTTACAGAAGGCCTTTGTGGTCGTCACTTTGTCTTGGAGTCTGAGGTGTTTTCAAAAGGAGGCCACTATCTAAATCCCACAAGTCATGGGAATGTCCACGGACTGTAAAAGTATTAGCAATCTTGACTTATACCTGAGGGACTAAGGATTGGATGGGGGTTAACTAGTTTGACACCATGGATACCACCACGACACGTCTTCGTTACCATGGCTCGTGAAGTGTTCGATGATCTGACGCCTATGTCTAATACAGTAAAATCTGGGCCACGGGAAAGTCTACAGATCGTGGACCCTATAATGGGCCGTGAACCTTGCCGAGGTTCCCTTCTTTCTGTAAGTTTATGCAATTTTGTTTGGGTCTTATTTTTTATGTGTTACAAGTTCTATATTAAAGATCAAGGTAACCTTCATCACTTTTTAGTTGTTGAACTGATACTCAACTCTTGAAGTTTGTTTCTCACCCAAGAAAACTATGTAAATGAGATTTTAAATAATGAGCTAATGATCGACAACAAGAGTTTCCAAAGACCAATAAGTGCCTCTGAGTTACTCACCTTCTCTTGTGGAACTAACCTAAATGAGGCACAACGTTATCTTGGAGTCGTGGGTAGGCTTCAATACCTATCTTTCACCAAGATGGAGAAGTTGTCTCAATTAATTCAAGCACCATCATACCTTCACTGGAAAGCTGTAAAGCATTTTTTGTGATACTTCGTTGTCGCACAACAAGCCTACACACAATACATGACTGGCAATCAATAACCATTTCTGGCCGTAAGAAAACCCTTGTCCTTATTTATTTAACTTAGTGGAAGACTATATGCATATATAAAGATCAAATGAACTTACTCCAATAGCCTTATCAGATGACTTAGAATGTTTAAAGTCAAATACTCCACATAGCCAAAATGGAAACTTATGTATTTAACATACGAAAAATATTGTAAAGACTACTAAACTCTTATCAATCAACGAAGTCTCTACAAGAAAGAGGGATGTTGGGATAGGCTCGATCAACCTAACATCTAAACTAGAAAGCAAATATAGGAGTCCTCTAGAATGCAAGGAGTCTGACCAGCATAATCTGAATTTTCAAGTTGGATCAACAATGAGTTGGATATTGCTCTAGGTTACTTGTGTCTACATAATTTAATGATGTAGGGAAATTTGCATCAGTCCATTGAATTTACGAGTATGCAAGTTGGAATGCTAAAACATGATAGAGGCTTGGAAAGAATCATGAAGAAAACATACCATGACTCCTGTCAACTTTAGAATAACTTAATTAAAATGTAAAGCAATAAATCACATGCAATATATATAAAGCTTATAAAATAACTGAAAGACAATTTAGTTTGTTAAAGATAAGGCAGTAACAAACTTAACTTTAATCATAAATGAAAGTAATATAGTTTCTATTGGAGTTTCTCTAACAAAAAACCGCAACTAATAGCCTAAGTGGTGATACAACGTCTTGCGCACACTTTCAAAATTGTCCTACACTTTGTTGTCATTTAAACCTACTTAATTGAGTGGATCAAGTAGCTTATCTTAAGGATTCATTTAATAAGTAGTATATACTACTATCTATGATGGGTACATGCTTTATTGAGAATTGAGTTACTATGAATTCACATCCCCATATCGGTGCTAAACACAAGTTGAGTTAATTAGTCAAAACCTTGCTTAAAAGCTCTCTTGGAATCGATGTTCCCTTTTCTTTCTCAAATGTGAAAAAGATTGATAATTTTTCGGGAATAGATAGTTCCGTCATTGATTTTTCAGAAATGGACTCAACTTGTTACTCTTCATCAACTTAAAACATTAAATCTTAAAACAAACTTAATACATTTATGAAAGTGTTTTAAAAACTTTAAGAAATTATCATGAGTTGACTCTTGACTTTTCTTGAATTTTATCTTATATGTTGTTTACTTGACACTTGTCTGACCCATTAATTGAATTATAGATTCCACGATTATGATTTGTTATTGAAAATATATCATGATGCTTAAGAATGATTCTAGATAGGTAAACAAAAAAAATGTCTATACTATCAAAATTTGCGAGTGGATCCGTGATGTGGAGAAGCTTTTAAATTTTAGTATTGAAAACAACTTTTTAGAAAGAACACTCCATAACGGTTCCTCAATTCGAAACAAAATTTCCTAATCTGGAAACCGAGCCCGCAACACGCCACCACCCCATAATTTCATCCGATAAAATTTTTTCTTTGTTTTCCAACATCAATTGGCCCAAACTCGATTCTTTTTCTCAAATTCCTTTTTGATACATATACCCAAAAAATGTACCTAAAAACCTAACTCGAAAGACTCTATTATACGACATAACCATCTCAGAAACTTCTCCAAATTAGTCAATTTAAAGAACATAAAAAATAAAAAATAAGTATCAATATCATTAACTTTCTAACTTTTTTAGAACGGAGCCATGCTGAAATAAATATGTTTTGCACATGGTTCTAAATTTTATTCCATTAAAGATTTGCAAACATAACTCACTAAAAGAGAGTGTATATATTAGTGTATGTTAATCATGTCATTGTTATTGCATCAAATATATAAGATTTTTATGAAATAACTTTGAATTAATAAGTTCATAAAAATTAAATATATTTATATCTTTAATGAAATGGTAAGGATTTTTACAAATAATATTTATTCATACATGTAAATACATTTGACAATATATCCAAATTTCATATTGAAATTTCAATACATGTTGTCGTTTTAAAAAATAGGACAAGTTGACAACCATAGATGAAGGAGTTGTCATGAGAACTGATTCAAAATCCTCAAGATCAGAGCTCAAGGTAATTGTATATTTATTGATATTAGTATCCATTGTCTTTTATATAAAATTAGAACTACCATGTTTTTTCGATATGTTTAGTCTCTTTTGTTATCTTGTGTAGACTCAATTAGTATTTTCAAGTATTAATTCATGTAAAATCAATCTTATTACTTTATTATATGCATGACTGAGTTTTCCTTTTTTTGTTTCACTTATAGTATTAATTCCAATATGTTTATGTCTTCACTATCTTTGGGTGATCTTATGATTATTGTCAATTAGGTAATTAGTCCACCCTCCTTTTGCATTTGCATTTTTTGTTTTCAAATTCTTTAGATTTATAAGTTTCCTTAGGATTGTGTCTTTGAAGCTTTAGTTTTGTCTTCATGATACCCGTGAGCAAGTTCCTCTTTTTCCCACAATACTATTCATATCTAGATAAATATGAAAGGGGCTTATATGAAAGGATCCAATATGCGTTCAACCATTAGTGGGTTAATTTCTCAGTTGCTCACTCAGTTGCACAAAATGTGTTATTATTTCATCTAGTTAATTCATCACAAACTTAATTATTTATTTGAGACGAGTGGGAAAAAATGTAGGAAATTTCAGAGTTATAGAAAATTGAAGGAAGATCTCTGGGATACTCATTCTAGAGAAAGAAGTTTTAAAATATTTTAGAAAAGACATAACTAGAAAAATACAGGTAGGTATATTATAGAAGAGAGTAGTGTGTATTTCCCTTAAGATTATTCTATCACATCCGATAAATAGAGGTGGTCTATAATTATTATTGGTAACCAAGTATAAAAGTGAGCTCCGCAAGCATGTAAGGATGATGCAAGACAATAAGTGAGTAAGAAATAAGAGAGAGTTGATAGAGTGTGACTGCAAGAAATATTGTGTGTATAAACTATAGGACCTAATTTAATCCTTACTTACAATAATAAAATATAAGTTATTATCAATCGATTGTGTCCTTAAACATAAAATATACAACAAGTTGACCAGAGAGTCTGGTGGATAAAATAAGGTAGAAAGTCAAAGGAAAAGAAATCCTACAAGATGTTATTAGAGACTAGAATTGTGGATTTTACTATCACTCTCAATAGTGTTGAGAATCTGAACACAAGAAACTATTTCAAGTTGTAAGAGTGAAATGTTATATATGATAGCAATGTTTCTCATAAATCTTTAGCGGGATTGCTACTTTTAAGCTTAACTTCATATAACTTTAAGGCATCCTATCTGAACACAATGTAGTTTCGTGAAGCTATTGATTGTGATACATATAGTAAGTTTTATGACACAAAAGTAAGTTCTTTTTATACCTATAACAAGATAGATATTTTGAAGTTCCACTTGTTTTGAGTTCTGATGTGACACAAACATCGTTTTAATAAAATGAGTTATTGACCTATTAAATTATTTGTGGTCACCAATACTTGACAGCCTTTTTACTCGCTTATGTTGAAGAACATTTTGTCATCACTAGTAATTTTCATGAACGACCATTTTCTCACTTGAATATGCTAGTACAATCTCATCTTCTGTGTTACAGTAACAAGGTAATAGATCCTCCTCTTCTTTGCAAGTGCAAGCTATGTTCATATAGTTTCTGTCAAGCAACTATCTCAAGTTTTTAGAATAACCATTAATCTATGTAATGTTTTCCTTAACAACTTATGCGGTAGTTGATAAAGCACAAACACGATAGTTCAAAGAAGTCTCCCTACAAGAATAAAAATTAATTGGAGAAAAAGCTACAATATAAACTTTAAGAATAAGGAAACGGACGTGAGGTATAACTAGAACAAAAGGTATGTGAATAATATAATTCACATACAAAGAAGATATCTTCAAAATGTGGAAATTAGAGTCCATGGAAAACTAGTAAATTACACTCCTGAATAGTTGCAAGAGAGATTCAACAAAATCTTTGCATCCTTAACTAAAAAGGATGGCACGAGTGAAATTCTCAAACACCATATATATTTATGCAACTATAGTAGTGGTGGTAAATATTAAAGAGAATACCACCCTTCAAAGAGTAGGGATCACAATAATCCAACAAAGACAGTTATTCTAAAAGGTCATGGTTGTCATGATTTTACAAATTTTCAGGAATAGCTCATAGCGAAAGAAAATTAAACATTAAGTTGGTGTTGAAGGGGAGTAATAAGAATCCATCAAAAATTAATTATTTATTGAAGATAACTTAAGAAAAAACAAAAATATTTCATAGTTATAGAGAATTGATGAAATATCTCTAGAATGAGTTTTCTAAAGAAAAAAGTCTATAAATATTCTAGAACAAGTAGTTCTAGAAAATGATATCTAGTAAAATTTTAGAAGAGTATCTCTCCATATTCTTCCATCACTTCCCATAAATAAAGGTGGTCTATTTAATATGTAACTATGTATGGGGGCAAGAAAGTATGTAATCAAAATAGCAATCGAGAATCATTGTTGTAGTAAAGAATTTTGCTTAAACAAGTAACAAGTGAGTGATGAAGAGTCTTACACAAAAGCATGTCCTTACTTTGTTATATTAAAATTCAAGTTATGACAAATTTATAGTGCCAGTACAAAGTACATCTAACATAGTCATCTTTCTTAAAAATTTCATTTTTTCAACAAATCAAGTGATTAATTCTGTGACAATAACTAGAAGTGGAGAGACTAATTGAGAAATTATTATACAAGGAAATAATACAATATATTTGTTTGTCCTTTATTTGTTATACAATCGATATATTGTTGAAATTACAAAGAAGGATATGAATATTTGTTCAGCTTTTGGATAAGCCAGCAAGTTCGAGGAGTAACTTCTTCGTCTAGACATTTCAAATTATCAATCAAGGTGGTTATTGAATTCGTAAGGTTGTATCTGATGAAAGTGAAAGAAACAAATTGGTGAAGCACCTGTGCACACTCGCTCTACTAAATGTAGTTACAGAGGTGATATTATCCAAGTAATGCTCAACATAAAGGAATAAAAATAAGAACCCCAAGAAATTTTTGATTATTCAAGACAATCTTTATATTTTGCATTAGTTTTTATATTTTAGGCTGAATGGATATGTTGCTTTTGCTTTTAGCAATACATGTTAGATGTTGAACGTCAGAATAAACATTGAGCTTGTTCATTTAAATGATGGAAATGGAAAAATTTTCATATGCCGGATACACTAGTTAAAGTACCAACTAACTCGTACAAAATAACAACTAAAGATGGCTAAAATGTTGTAAAAAGTAAAACAACTTATTTTGACAGGTTATAGAACTAAGTGAGGCAATTAACCAAACATTCATTTATCCTATTTCATGCCACTCTTTTTTTTGTTTTTTTCCCTCACATGGTTTATCATTATGACATTTAAAGTTAAATTTTTCCCTCTTGTGCTTGCGACGTGTTTTCAGGAAATGACCCACCTCATCCCTTTCTTGCATATCCTTACAGACATCAGTTCAAAATAGTATTTATTTTTTTTCCTTACTGTGTCTCTGGAGATACAAACTTCTGTTTCAAACATACAATCCTCTAGAAACCAATTCGTCCTATCAAGATTCACCTGACGCATAGGCATAATCTTCCTTTTAATTGCAACTTACTCCGAGTTACATCATACACTTTCCCTTCATTAGGTACATCACTGTTGTTTGTTGTGGTGATTTCTACCCAAAAGTCTAACTCAAAAGAAATGTCAGTTACTAGCGTCAACAACGGGATCGAAGGTATACCATCATTATAGAGGTCGTTGTTAGTAATAATTATCAGTGGAATGGAACAAATAGCGGCATCTACTTAGTCATCAGAGGAAACTTTGAAATACTCAATGTGGTGAAAATGTTCATTTAATAATAAAGAAGAAGTGCATTATTAATATTTAAAAAAAATGAAGTTTTTCTCCATATGGACTCGCTCAAAGCTTTCTATGATGACTAAAGATGACTGCGATATCTCTTCCATCCCATTAATAATTGTTACAATCGAAGACATTTTCAATGATAGTATACCTTCGGACCAGTTTTATCCGTCAAGAACATACATTGATGTTGAGTTTGATTTGAGGGTAGAACCCACAACACCAAACAAAGGTTATATATCTAATGAAGGAAAGGTGTCCGATGTAACTCCGAGTAAGTTGTAGATTCAGAGGAAGATGACCCTATGTGTCCGGTCAATTTAGATAGGCAAAAGTTGTTGCCATAGAATTGGAGGTTTGAAACAAAAGTTTGTACCACTGGTACCACTTCACAAATTTTCGATACATAATATATTGAACCGGTGTCCGGAAATAAATTCAATTCAAAGAAGGAGGTGGATTATTTCATTACAATAGGTGGCAACCACAAGATGGCAAAAAATTAAAATTAAATATGATGTTCCTACACCATATGACAAAAAAAAAAAAAAGAAGAAGGATGCTTTAAAAGGAAAAAATCAAAAGTAGTTCTTCTAAAAAAGATTTTGTTACCCCTCCATAGAGAATGTGTTGGGTTTGTATGGATAGTTGTGCAGATACTCGGGTACCTTATTGTATTGGTAACATCGTTTTGGACACCAAAACAGGAATGGGATGTTGTATTCTTATAGTACATCACACTTCTTGTGGAGGAACACTAATAGCTAGACTAGATAGTGTGATGCTTTTGGTACTTTGGTTTTTGTCGTTTAATTTTTTTTTTGTTGGTTTATGTTATGTGCTAAGCTTGTGTTGTTAAAAGGAGATCTGCTAAGTTTATATATAACAAAGAGGCTATTTATGTACTCCAGTTTTTATCCGTTGGAGTTGAGAGGATAATTTTATAGAGTCTCCTCTATTTTAGGGAATAATAACAAAATATTTTATTAGAACCTGAGTTTAACTAGGATCTTAGTCCAGTATTTATCATTACAACATTTCATGACCATTCGAGACAATCTTTATATTTTACTAGCAAAGAAAATAATATTAATGTGAGCAATGTGAAGGTTCATGGATTCGATCCTCTTTGAATGAGTAAAATCACTTACAAAATACCTACGGGTGATGAAGTAAATTAGGCAAAAAATATTTGAAATGATTTGCATGAAGATGTTGCAAGAAATATAATGCATTAGTGAACTCCATAGTTGTGCTTTATGGGTAACTTTCGAAGTTGAAAAGTTAATTTGAAAAGGAGTTGTTCAAATGTAGGAAGACATTCTTTAGTGGACACCATGCTTGTTGAGTCAGATATAGTTGGTGTTGCACTTATGGATGAGGGTATCTAGATTTTTCAGACAAAAATATGTCTCAAGTAGATGATTTTGGGTTAGAGATGACTAACATAAATATTAAAATTCATAAAGGATTGAATGTTTTTAGTGGTAACAAAAAACCTATATGAAGTTCCATGTAAATAGAAGTTACAGATTTGCATCCAAGAGAGATTATATTCGATAAAGAACAATCATCTACAGAGTGGTAGAAAAGTGTGAAAAATAAGAATACACATTATAAGGACAGTGGAGTAAGTAGAAAGAAACAAAAGCAACAAACTCAAGTTATTGTTGATGTTCTCTTCGAACATTGGAAGCGAGCCAGAGTAGTCTTGGAAATAAAGCATCTGATTCTAACATTCTCTTTCAATAATCACATGTTTGCTTAAATACCATAAAAGTTGAACTTTATTTGAGGAATAATAATGCATCATCGCATGAAAAAGGAAGGGAGTTGAATTTGTACAAGTTGGTCGGACATAGGAATTACAAAGTATGTTTTTTTTCAAAAGGGATAGATGTCGTACAAAATATCGAATCGTATGGGAATGGTGACTTCTCTTCCAGAAAAAAAGAATCCATTTAAGTTTAAGTTAGACCAAATTTCAAGAAACTTTATGGGTTCTCATAAAGATGTCCGTAATGACACACTCTAAGGAAGAGCAAACCAAATAATTAGCCATTAACTTTATAGAAGAGAAATAATAGTGGTGATCCTTTTACTCTAAGGAAGAGCAAACCAATTAATTAGCCATTAACTTCTAAGGAAGAGAAAACCAATTGGAATAAACCCTATTATATGTCAAACAATTGTACCTAACTCAGTTCAGTCTTTTAGAGAAAGAGTGAACCATCCTAAATAGCGACTTGATTGTGGAAAAATTTACTATCTTTAATAGGGTTCATTGTTTTCTTAAAGTGATCCAATTTAATATGAAGTATTTGAAGCAATTTACTTTCCATTTGAGATTATTTTCCTTTCAATTTGTTCTTTTGTTCAACAAATTAACATCTTTTTTTAAAACCAAAAGGAACATTGTCAATTCTACAAGCAATATATGAACAAGTATAAAATCCGAAGATTGTATTGACATAAGCTATAAATTACCTAAGATGTTAGTTTTTAATTCTCGAGTTGAACATTAATTCGATACTATTACCTTGGTAGCGGCATTAGCAAAGGCAGTACACACAAATGCTTCACCAATTTTTCCTAATGCATTTGCATTAGCCATAAACTTACGGATGAAATTCTGTCACACCACTACCATTTTTGTTTCGAAATATCTCGATGAGGAAGTTTCTCCTCGGGATTATTGTGTATCCAACAGGTGAACAAATAATCATGTCTTTCTTTGTGAAATCACCAACATATCAATTGCATCATGAAGAATGACAACCAAATATATTGGATTATTTCAATATTTGTATATTGTATTATTTCCTTGTATGGTCTACTGAATTAATTTCTCAAGTGGCAACTCAACTACAAGCTGTTTTCTTAGAATTACTCATTTCCTTTATTAAAAAAATCCGGATGTAATATATAAATATATGCACATCTTTCCATCAACACATTATTAAATCAAAAGGTGTTACAATCAAACAGATTCTCAGATTACCAACATAGACTTCTACTTATTCCATTGCACCAGCCACACCGCTAAGGATGATCCACGTAACCGGCATTCCAGCTTGCACACACATGACTTTATTACTCTCGCATTCTACCTCGAATTGTACAATGTTTATATTGAATCGCCTTGGTTGTGTTTTACAAAAGAACAACACCCCACTAGTTTGATATCACATTCTTTTCCTTTAATTAAAATGTTAAGATCTTTCCCATTTAATGTATTTTAGTCCTAAGCAGTTTTAAAAAACATACTAATTGTTGCAATTTTCCACTCTCCCCAATCATTTTCCACTTACTACTCCTGAAATACACTTAACAATATATTTTTCCCTTCATATTAACTCTCGAGACAATTACTTTAAACATCTCCTGTTTACCTCAATTTACATTGGAAGCCTTAATAGATCTAGAGTCTTTGAAACTTTATTGTATAGTTTGTATAATTCTATGCTTTTAATGTTTTTTCAATATGGCCACCTTTTCTTATTATAGTTCATATCTTAAACAAGATTATTTGCAATATTAGAATTCATTTCACGAGTTCTATACAAACATAGAAGTTGTTCACAATGCCACGACAAATCCCAACTCACCATCCAAATATAGTACTTTATACTTTAGAATTTATAACACTAGCATAAATACAGAGCTTTAACTGGAAAAATTAATAATAAAGTATGTCAAGGTTTTATTATTTGTGTTTAAGGTTAATGGAAACTTTATAGTTGTCACTTCACATTTTAAACTCCCTCTGTATGCATGCATGACTGCTTGGAACTCATGGAATAATATGAGGTCTTTCATGTTATTGCATTACGATTACCTTTGTTTATTGTATTTAATCCGTTAGCTTATATTTAGGTCCGATACAATTAATTTTGTAAGCACATGGAAGAAGATTATTTATTCCAATAGGTAAGCAATGTACAAATACAATGGATTGTGTTATATCTTAGGAAAAGAAATGTGATTCCTACAAATTGGCAAATTCCTATACACCTGCTATATAAAAACACCATTAGCTTTTCTAGGAATGAAGTCTATATAAATATTCTATAGCAATCACCCTAATGTTAGAGCATAGATATTGATCATCACCTAATTATTGTTTCATAGATGATTAACAATACATTCATACAATGCATTGGTGAGCAAAGCAGATAGTTGCTCTCTTGTCTTTACATAACCATTGTAAATAAAGTTCTCTTGAATTTTCTCACGAATATCACACCAAATATTTATTGGTGTATGATTATTTAGTCAAATTACCGTTATAATAGGATGTATCCACATAAAACTAGGTTCCCTCCAACAAAGATTTAATAGCATATACTATCTCCTATTATTTTTTCATCCAACATACTCCGAATCTGCAAAACACTTAATATAAGTATGATTGTAATATTTTTACAATATGCCAAGTCCAGGGGCATCATTGAAGTATCATAAAATATATGTTAAGGCTTGCAAATGCTTGATCAAAGGCACAGACAAGAACTGACTAACAACACTTACCACAAAAATAATATCCAAACAAACCACAATAATTTAATCCCCCAATTAGCTCTAAATTACTGAGGATCATCAAAATGAACACCATAATATTTCGTAAGATGCACGTTGGAAACCATTAGAGTATTGAAAGATTTTTCTGCCAACTTTCCCGTATGTTCAAGTAGGTCAAGAATATACTTTCTCTAAGGCACAAAAATTCCCTTTTTATTGTGACTTACTTCTTCTCACATAAATTATCATAACTGAGCTATGTATTTCTTATAAAACCTAGAATGATAGAAAGACATAAGGGAAGACATCCACATATCATCATTTTTCTTATGACAATGTCAGCAACATATTAGGACAATTCTTTGAAGAATCTAGCAAAATGAATAATAAATTGGAAAAAGTTTAGCAACCAAAGAGAAGGTGTCAAAATAATCCACTCATATGTATGAGAATCTTCAACCACAACCATGTCTTTAAGTCTTGCCATGGAACCATCTAGATAAACTTTAATAGTGAACACCCATACTTTGGAGGATAATGGCACATAAGATTTGGTAGATTTACCCAACAGAAAAATATCCATATTTTACTTACATCCATCCATCTCCCCTCAGTTTTGGGATTACTTTCTTGCAATCTTGGAACGTGCACTGTGTTGACCTTGATTTTGAGTATAAGTTTGACTTTCATAATTAACAAACCTAATACTTGATTTAGCAGATTCAAGTCTATAATCACATATAATTACCAACTTGAACATCAAATAAGCATTATATTCTGTCACTGATGACAACTTTTTTGTGCCTATTGTTCAACAAATATCCAATTGATTATCAATTATACGATATGCCACTTCAAAGTATCTTCAAAAGCATTGCAAGAAACATTTGTAAGAAAAATTTATTAAATAAAAGTTAAAAGATATGTAGGACTTTATGTATTTAGTAAGTGCAGCAGATGACATTGTAATATTTTTTAAAAGATTGTCATACATGGTATCATTGAATAAACTTTTTTTAGAAGTTTTTTTAGTTTTACCATAAAAACATTGACAAAGAGCATGTGATCCATATTGTGTGCTAATTGACCCCAATTAATTATATCATATACTTTTAATTTACTATACTATGCTGATAAAGGAAGCTCTTAACTTTAATGTTTAAGTAATATCCTTAAATTAAACTAAAGCATTTTCTAACAAGAATTTTTCATATCCAGAGTTGAACCTGAAACATCTAGTTTAGAGAGGAGAAACACCATCCATTGACCCAAATCCTTTGATGTTAGCATCTCCTATCCCAATTCATTCTTTGTGCAAATTTTCTAACTAATTCTTGTTGTGTCATAATTAACAATTAGTCCCTTCATCTACATAATATGAATATGCATATAGAATACATAGTGTAATTTATGATATTTTGTATCTAGACAAAATTTCCAAAATGTATGATACAGTTCATATTAAAATGAAGGCAATAATTATCCGTAATTGTAAGCTACACATAAATGTAGGTAATATTATAAGCCACAGTCCAATGTTTACTTGCTTGTCCTTTAAGTTTCTACTGTTATAATAGCATTTCCGCGTAACTTTTCGTTTGTAATTTATATAAGCAAGACATTAAAGTGTCAAATTATTTGATTCTTTTCCTTTTTTCGACAACAATGTATTCTTTATTTACGGTTATATTTTGATCAGTTTGAGCACTAATATCTAGATAATTTCTTTTTCAATTTAAAGATCTTTTTTTTTAACCAATTGCTATAATCTAGGTTCTTATATATCTATGGGGTACCATGTAATATTTTATTTTATGATCTCTATCAATTTATGTGATTTGTGTTTGGTCTCCATGCTTTGGAGAACCAAGCATCAATGATACAATTCATAGACAGAGAGAAATAAGTGTAATGATAAGAGAAACGAAGGAAAATTTCTTTTATGAATAAACCCTGTTGAAGAAAAATTTATTTGTAGATCAATTAAGTTGTTGATCAAATACATAATATGAAAAGAGATGAATCTGCAATAGTTCGTGTGCACCCCATTACCAAGAGAATGCCTCATCACCATCTAAAATTATGATTTCTCTTGGCGCTATCATTAAAATCTTCTTCCAACTATGTTTATCAAGAAAAAAAACAGAAATAGAAAAACAATTAAATTTGATTAGTCTAAATTTATTCCATGTAAGATCAAAGAAACCGTTTCATTGTATATTTCTTTTCATTTTTAATAATTTTCATCTTACTTGTTTGGATGGTTACTACAAAAATATAGTTTCTCAAAGTATTACATTGTATTTTCTAAATGAAATAATGTTTGCATTGATTGTTTTTCATGTTATATTGAATATAATTAATTGAATATTTTAAACCTATAATATTATAAGATAAATAGAACACATGGTAATGTTCTTATATAAAAGGGTGTTTACTTTAATAAAATAGAATTATAAATAAATGAAAAATTGAAAATGTAATAATCACACACATCACATCGAATTGTTCAATATATAATGTGAGACTTTCATCATTTTATAATGATTTATTTACTAATATAATAGAGTAAAATTGATGTACCAATCAATATGAATATTGTGATTAAAATAAAATATTACACAATAGAATATAATAGATAGGAAGTACTCAAAGGGCACATTGTTCAATTTGAATAACCTAGACATTTGAGAGAGAAAGAGAATAAACATTGGGACTTGTATTCCCTCCACCAAAGATAATGAGTGTAAATTAAATATCAATGATTAATTCAATTTTTACTTTTGTCTTATGTTCGAACTTTCATCTAATTCAACAAAAAATTTCAATCCTTTGGATAAAATTATTTCTCTTATAACATCTTCTCGATTTGTTTTTTAAATAATTTCAAATCTGCACCCTTCAAAATAATCCATTGGAGAACGAGTCTGGAAGAATTCATGTCAAGCTCATATAAAAATGTACAACAATTACTTTTGTTCAAAACATTATATTTGAATAAATAATCATAAAGGAAAAGTATTTTGACTAAAAATTTTGTATTTTCAATCATATATAGTATATCATATATATATATATATATATATATATATATAACCTTAGGTCCGCTTACGTGGCGTCACCACAAAACAAAGTTTCCTTATAAATCTATTTATATTCAAAATAGACTTACCCATTCAATAAAAGTTGTGACTTTTATGAAGAGTTGCGACTTTAATTAAGAGTTGTGACTTTTATGAATAGTTATGACTTTTATGAAGAGTTGAGATTTTAATGAAAAATTGTGACTTTAATAAAAAGTTGAGCCTTTAATGAAGAGTTGCGACCTTTATAAAAGGTTGAGTCATCTATGATAGGGTGTGATCTTTCTTGAGGAATTTAAACTTTTCCAAATAGTTATGACCTTTCCGAATGGTTGCAACATTTCTAAATATTTGTAACCTTTCCGATAAGGCACAATAAACATTTGTTCACGCTATGCTTTGTTGTCTATAAATAGACGAATTTCTTCTCATTTCAAAACAATGAAAATTCTAAAACTCCTCCTCTTCATCTTCCTTATAACTAAAGATTTGTTCCTATTCAGTGGCTCGCTGACATCATTGTTTATGTTACATATCTTGGTATGTATTTTTACCATTGGTAATTTATGCTTATGTTATTAAAGATAAATGATAAGATATACAATATTTTATTTTTGTTTACATTATTAATGTTTCTTACCACAAAATTTTCTATGTAAGATAATATAGAGTTTTATTTTTAATGAGTGAGACACTTAAAATATTATTTTATAAAAGTTGTGACGATTATGAATGGTTGTAAATTTTTCAATGACTTGTGTTTTTCCTGAAATATTTTGAAAATCCAAGACGTGTTCTAGAGCCTATAATAAGTTTCCTAAGGCTTAGACACTGTTTTAATGTCATAGTTCATGATTATAAGTCGTTTAGGTAGTCCAGAATCTAAAACGTCCGAGAACATCCATGATGTCTGGAAAGTAGTTCAAGGAGGTACTAGCGTGCCTTCACCTATTTGACTAGCATTTAGAAGTCAGAAAATGATGAAAATTAGTAGTAGGGTCTCTAACATGTGTTTATTCGTGAACGAAGCATTTGGGTATGACTCCCAAAAAAATAATAAAGGGACCTTGAGGATGACCCTTGCACGTTGTCGGCAAACACTATCTTGCCTGTGCTCACCCAAGAAAGGCCATCGATGAAACATGTGTGGATCAACAGGGCATCGATGCCATCCGTAGACCAAAACTTAGCCAAATCCCTGAAGGACCTATTTTGGCAGGTCTGTGAACTTACCTACGGATGTGCAGCACAGATGGAGGGACACGCCATCTATGGACCAACGATCCATCGATGGGGTCTGTGTTTTGCTGCATGGTTTGACTTTTTCCTTTAAATAAGTAGAATTAGATAGGTAGTTAATTGGGGATTAGGTAAAGAATATTTATGTGATTTAACCCCCTTTATAAAGTCCTAACCTAATTAAGACTAACTAAACTCTCATAATTCACAAATCTAAAACTCTCTTCCTTCTCTCTTCTTTCTCTCTCTAGTCGAAAACACTATAGAAGACTAATCTAGGGAAAGGTTTGAGGGATATAAAGGGATGAATTTTCCATCAATATTCATAAATTAGTTAGGTAGGAGATCTAATCCACCTTTGAGACCTCTTTCCTTAAAGGGTTCCATCAAATTGATTTCCAAAATTGAGTTTTTCAAGTGGGTTTCATCTAATCTCGAAATTGGTGTTATGAATTGATTTTTTTTATTATTTATTTTTATATTATGAATATATTCACATGTATTTTAACTTAATTATGATATATATTTATGGTTTGGTCTAGTTTGGTGAAGATGACCCTTACCCCTTAACCCTAGTTTTCGATCTATATATGAATTAGGTTGTATTGGTTTAATTGTCTTGGTTATTAGTTGAATTACTAATATATTATGTTGTTCCACTAATCATGATTGAATTATTGTGATTTTTAATCTTTATGATAGTTCTTGAGAATATGATCTAGGTTATGAGGTATATTATAAATTGACCTAAGTATCTTGTCTTAAGATATGAACTAGTATTAAATTGTGACGTAGTGATTCTTCTAGTGTTGTTGTCATATTTGTAATTGAATGATGATGATGTTATACCCTAATTGGGTTGATTAAGTGTTGATGGTAAGACCGTGATGATGGATTTAGAAGGAGACTTGGTAAATCTTGTAACCCCATCCTTTAATTCAAATTTGGTTAATTGTGATTATGTCATGATGTTGCACTGTAGTATGCCTTGTATTACGATTGATAGGGTGGTATGATGTTTAATTGAATTTTCCTGACTATGATTTGAGAGGTGTTAGAGTATTATGTCAATTTTTTGAGGATGGTGAATGAATTACAAGTGTGCCTTATCATAATATTAAAATGTTAATGTGCTAACCTCACCTATATCAATTGTAATGAAAGGACAACACTTATTCAATTCTTGTTGAACGATGATAATGATGATTTTATATAAGTCTTAGACCCTATGACCTACATTATGTTATGATGATTAATAAAGACATTAAAAGACATTTTTAAAAAGGGAGTTTAGCTTAGCACTGAGGAAACTTGTCAATGGGAGGTGATGGCTTTCCGTAGAGGAAGATCCACCCTATAGTTGAACATGTGTTGTTAACTGCACTATTAGGGATACCCATAGATATCACAAGAGGTATTGACTCACCTATGAGGGATACTCATCCATTGGATTCCCATGAGAGGAGGCCCCAATTGCCAAATGGTATGTATATTGATTATAACTATCTGTTAGATCTTGAACTATGTTTCCCCTATAGGAAGACTTGCTAGTGGATCAACCTAGAAATCTACGTTTATGTTTGGTTTTACTTTGGTCGGTAGACCACCTTCCTTAGGTGTAAGGTTTTACAACACTAGATTCCACACTTATCTCTTGTGGTCTATGTCATTTAAGGGATGTTTTCCTAAACTAAAATGAAGTAATGAAGTGCAAACTAACTAAGGTGACTTGAGAGGTTCACTTAGCCTAGGTAGGGGTATGAGACCCTACCTATGCCTTGCACTAATTTTCCTTAAAGAAACTTTAGGAGGTGGTTGATATGTATGAATATGATTATAATGATATATGATATGTTTTTGTCACGACCCAAATCGAGTCACGAGTGGCACCCACACTTACCCTCCGATGTGAGCGAACCAACCATATACAAAACCCAACATTTCAATATAATATCAATATAAAGTAATGCGGAAGACTTTAATCTTATTAATGAACATTGATTAAATAACTTCTAAAACTCAATAACTACTATTATCCCCAAAATCTGGAAGTCATCATCACAAGAACATCTATCCTCAAATTACTAATCTAAGAGTATCTAAGAATCTAAAATATGTAAAAAGCTAGTCCATGCCGGAAGTTCAAGGCATCAAGACATGAAGAGGAAGATCCAGTCCAAGCTAGAAGCATTAGCTCACCTTGAAATCCGGTGTAATGAAGACTGGCTAGGGTTGCGGTTGAGTTGAAGACGACGGCACGTTTGCTGCACTCCACAAATAATCAAGAAAACAAATACAAGTAGGGGTCAGTACAAGGCACAAGTACTGAGTAGGTATCATCGGCCAACTCAAAATAGAAAAAAGTATATATCAGATAATATCATAAATCAACTACAATACTCAACATGTAGCAGCAACAAGTACTATAATCATTAATAAATACCGCCAACTTCACCCATGAGGACTCAAGCCTCAATACCATACTCATTTTGGAATTAGGTTCATTAGATTGAGTATATTATCATATTTCAAGATTCATTATCTTTATTCCTCTTGTGTCCGTACGTGACACTCCGCTCCCCTACTACTATGTGTCGGAACGTGACACTCCGATCCCCTAATTCTACGTGTAGGTTCGTGACACCCGATCCCCTATTTCTACGTGTCGGTTCGTGACACCCGATCCCCTAATTCTACGTGTCGGTTCGTGACACCCGATCCCCTAATTCTACGTGTCGGTTCGTGACACCCGATCCCCTAATTCTACGTGTCGGTTCGTGACACCCGATCCCCTAATTCTACGTGTCGGTTTGTGAAACCCGCTCCACTAATCTCATTCTATTAAATTCATCAATCCTTCTTTTATACCAAGGAATCATCAATCTCATTACTTTAGTTCATCAAGCCTTCTCTTATACCAAGGCATCATCAATCTCATTACATTAGTTCATCAAGCCTTCTTTTATACCAAGGCGTCATCATTAACAAGGTAAATTTAGGATTAGAGGTTCAATAGGCTTATCATGCTTATTCATCACAATTATATAATCACATCATGTAAGCACACAATTAAGCATATAGAAGGTTTTATAATACTACCCAACACATATCATTCACTATTAAGAGTCTACTACGAATAGCATAAAAACCATAACCTACCTCCACCGAAGAATTCGTGATCAAGAAATCCACTTTTCCAAAGCTTTGATTTCCTCTTCGTTTCTTCTCTCTCTCTATCGTTCTTCTCCCTCTCTCTGTTCTTTCTATTTTTCTTATTCAAACCCTCTTTCTTTTACCCTAATTAGCATGTAATTAAGTATAAAAGATGATAGAATAACCCACTAATTAATTCAAGGTTATCTCCTTTAACCCCCAAGTAGTTAAATTATTAACATTAACCCACCAAATTTATAATTATAGCAAGAATAGTCCAAAATGCCCCTTAAAAAAATTTAACAGAAATCCGACCCAGCCTGGATTACGCAACCTGTTACGGTCCGTCATTGCTGTGACGGTCCGTCCTACAGGTCCGTCACAAAGTTCAGAGACTTAATTTCTTTGGAAGATGTGTGACGGTCCGTCGTGCTCACGACGGTCCGTCCTGCCATTCCGTTACAAAGTTCAGAGAGTTGATTTTTGTATCCAATTTTAAGAATTCTAAGTGTTTTGGAACGAGACCCCCTCGACGGTCCGTCGTGGGATCCGTTGACCAAGACAGTTTTTCCAGAAATAAAATCTGCTGCTCAAAACGACTAAACAGGTCGTTATAATAGATACCAATTTACCCATCGTTCGTCCTCAAACGATCATAAGAAGAAAAACGAGGGCGAAAAGGAGTGGGTATCTTTCTTGCATATCAGCCTCCTTCTCCCAAGTGGTCTCTTCAACTGGTCGATTCTTCCATTGAACTTTGATGGATACAATCTCCCTCGACCTCAACTTGCGAATTTCTCTATCTAGAATGGCAACAGGCTCCTCCTCATAAGTTAAATTCTCATCAAGCAGGACTGAATCCCAACGAATGATGTAGTTCCCATCCCCATGGTATCTTTTCAACATAGACACATGAAATACCGGATGCACTCCTCACAGTCCTGGAGGCAAGGCTGATTCATAAGCCACCTCCCCTACTCGCTTAAGTACTTCAAATGGTCCAATATACCATGGGCTTAGCTTACCTCTTTTACCGAACCGCATCACCCCTTTCATGGGCGAAACCTTTAGCAAGACTTGCTCACCCTCCATAAACTCCAAGTCTCTAACCTTTCGATCTGCATATTCCTTTTACCTACTTTGCGCCGCTAAAAGCTTTTCTTGAATAGATTTCACTTTCTCTAATGAATCCCTCAAAAGGTCAGTACCCCAAGGTCTAACCTCAAATGCATCAAACCAACCAATGGGAGACCTACATCTCCTCCCATACAATGCTTCGAATAGAGCCATATCAATACTCGAGTGATAGCTATTATTATACGAGAACTCCGCTAAGGGTAAGAAGTTATCCCAATGACCACCAAATTCTATCACACATGCACGAAGCATGTCCTCCAATACCTGAATCGTTCGCTCAGACTGACCATCGGTCTGAGGGTGAAATGCAGTACTAAGGTCCAACCTAGTACCTAATTTCGCATACAATGTTCTCCAAAACTTAGAAGTAAACTATGTACCTCTATCTGATATGATGGAGAGTGGAACTCCATGCAATCGAACAATTTCTTAGATATAAATTTTGGCTAACTTCTCTGCATTGTAGGTCACCTTGACCGGAAAGAAGTGAGCAGACTTAGTTAATCTGTCCACAATTACCCAAATAGAATTAAACTTACCCAATGTCTTTGGAAGACCAACCACGAAGTCCATTGCAATTCTCTCCCACTTCCATTCAGGAATGGGCATTCTCTGAAGTGTTCCTCCGGGCCTCTGGTGTTCATACTTTACTTGTTGACAATTTGGACATTTGGCAACAAAATCAACAATGTCTCGCTTCATTCTACTCTACCAAAAGTGTTGCTTTAGGTCACGGTACATCTTGGTTGCACTAGGGTGTATAGAATATCCGGAACTATGAGCCTCTGTAAGAATAGTGTGGATCAAGTCATCAACACGGGGCACACATACCCTTCCCTTAATCCTCAAAACACCTTCCTCATCAATTATTGCCTCTTTAGCCTCTCCTCGCAACACCATATCCTGAATTCAGCTTAGTTTCTCATCATCAAACTGTTTTCCCTTGATCTTGTCAAGAAAAGAAGATCTCGCCTCCACACGGGCCAAAAATCCTCCCTTCTCATTTACTTCTAGCCTCATAAATTCATTAGCCAAGTTTTGGATTTCTCTAGCCAATGGGTGTCTAGAAACTTGCAAGTGAGCTAGACTTCCCATGCTTCCAGCCTTTCTACTTAAAGCATCTGCCACAACATTAGCTTTTCCCGGATGATACAGAATAGTGATATCGTAGTCCTTCAGTAATTCCATCCATCTCCTCTGTCTCAAATTCAAATCTTTCTAAGTAAAGACATACTGTTGGCTACGATGATGCGTATAGACTTCACACTTAACCCCATACAGAGAGTGCCTCCATTGCTTTAATGCAAATACTACCGCGGCCAACTCCAAATCATGGGTCGGGTAATTGCTTTCGTGCACCTTTAATTGCCTTGAAGCATAAGCAATTACATTCTTCTCTTGCATTAGCATTGCACCCAAACCCGAATAGGATGCATCACAATAGACAATGAAATTCTTACCTTCCACTGGTAGGGTGAGGATTGGTGCAGTAGTCAACAAGGTCTTGAGCTTCTGAAAGCTTTCCTCACATTCATGCGACCATACAAATGGAACATTCTGCTTAGTCAAGTTCGTCAATTGGGAAGCAATAGAAGAGAATCCTTTGACAAATCGACGGTAATAGCTAGCTAAACCAACAAAGCTCCTTATTTCTGACACATTAGTAGGTCTTACCCAATTCTTCACTGTCTCAATCTTAGAAGGATCCACCATCACTCCATCCTTAGAAACCACGTGCCCCAAGAAGGACACTGAATCTAGCCAAAACTCACACTTGGAGAATTTGGCATAAAGCCTTTTCTCCCTTAATACTTCCAACACAATTCTCGAATGCTCCTCATGTTTGTTCTTGCTCTTTGAGTATATCAGTATATCATCAATAAATACGATCACAAAGAGATCCAGATATGGCTTAAAAATCCCGTTCATCAAGCTCATAAAAGCAGCAGGGGGATTCGTAAGACCAAAAGACATTACTACAAATTCGTAATGACCATACCTGGTTTGAAAAGCAGTCTTTGGCATATCCGTTGCCCGTATTTTCAATTGATGATAACCGGATCTCAAGTCAATCTTAGAGAAGACACAAGAACCTTGTAACTGATCGAACAAGTCATCAATGCGAGGAATGGGATACTTGTTCTTAATAGTTACCTTGTTCAACTGCCGGTAGTCTATGCGCATCCGAAAACTCCCATCCTTCTTCTTGACAAATAACACCGGAGCACCCCAAGGAGATGCACTTGGTCTAATGAAGCCTTTGCTCAACAACTCTTGAAGTTGGGCCTTTAACTCTCTTAACTCCGCGGGAGCCATTCTATAAGGGGGTATAGAAATGGGGCCAGTACCCGGTTCCAAATCAATGCAAAAGTCGATATCCCTATCCGGTGGCATACCAGGAAGGTCTGCAGGGAACACATGCAGAAACTCATGGACTATCGAAACCGACTCAATTGAAGGTACTTGAGTAGTGTCATCCCTGAGATGTGCCAACAAAGCTAAACACCCTTTGCTAACCATTTTCTTAGCACGAAGAAAGGAGATGATACGAACCGGAGTGGAAGTGTAGTCGCCCTCCCACACTAACGGATCTGTCCCAGGCTTGGCTAACGTCACGGTTTTAGCATTACAATCCAAGATTGCAAAATTTGAAGAAAGCCAAGTCATACCCAGAATTACATCGAAGTCAACCATTTCTAAAATAACCAAATCTACATAAGTGTTGCTCCCCACAAAAGTCACCAGACAAGACCTATATACTTTTTAGATGTTGATGACATGGTGATGTCATCTGGCTTCACTCCCTCCACCTCTATCACGAAGTCTACCACTTACTGGAAGGATTTTGCTGTAGCCGCTACCTGTAAGGCTGAAATCCACAAATCTGACCTTAACCCCTTCACAAAACAGCGAATCCATTCTTTTGGACTGAAACAAAGCTGAGTGGCATACCTGGATAATGCACGAAACTTAGCCTCATACGCAGTCACCGACATCTTGCCTTGCTCTAGGCTCAAGAACTCATCTCTCTTCCAATCCCTCAAGGTCCGGGGGATATACTTCTCCATAAATAAGCTAGAGAATGACGCCCAAGTCATGGGTGGTGCCTGTGCGGGTTGACACTCAACATGTGACCGCCACCACATTTTAGCATTTCCCTTAAACTAATAGGTTACAAACTCAACGCCAAATCGTTCCACTATGCCCATTTTATGTAGTAACTCATGACAATCAACCAGAAAATCGTAAGCATCCTACGATTCAGCACCCTTGAAGACTGGAGGTTTCAATTTCAAGAACTTACTGAAAAGTTCATGCTGATCACTTGTCATTATAGGCCCTGCAGTCAAACGAGGAAACGTGCCTATTTCCAATGAGGCATCCATGCGGGGAGCCTCAGCAGCGGCCTGTCGCACTTCCGGAACCTGAGGTGCTGGTGCAGAAAACACTGGAGGTGTCTGGCCTTGATCAGATAACCCGCTAAGATAAGCAAGAACCTGATTAATCATCTCTAGGGTAGGTTGGGGTGGTAATTCCTCATTCTGCACTTGCTCACTTTCCCCTTCCTCACCCTCTCTTACTACTTCCTCAGTCGGTGGAGGAGTCACCTCCCTAGTACTAGATGGGCCAGGTGCTTGTCCTCTTCCTCTAGAGGACGTCCTCCCACGACCTCTACCACGGCCTCTTGCCACTAATCCTCCTCGAGCTACAGCCCCAGTGGCAGGCTCAGTTGCATCTTGTCTTGCCGGTGTTGGTGTTGGCACCGTTGTTGCTCTAGTTCTAACCATCCGCGAAATAGAGTGAAGATGGTCAGATACCAATTTGTATCACCTAGATACCAATTGGATCCAAGTAATAGCACGAAAGAAAGAAAGAAAGATTGCAATTTTCCTAAAGTCTTATAGCCTCTCAAAGAAAAGTAAAGGCGTCCCCCTACCGTTCCTTAAGACTCTACTAGACTCGTTCTTGTGTGATAAGACCAACGAACCTAATGCTCTGATACCAAGTTTGTCACGACCCAAATCGAGTCGCGAGTGGCACCCACACTTACCCTCCGATGAGAGCGAACCAACCATATACAAAACCCAACATTTCAATATAATATCAACATAAAGTAATGCGGAAACTTAAATCTCATTAATGAACATTGATTAAATAACTTCTAAAACTTAATAACTATTATTATCCCCAAAATCTGGAAGTCATCATCACAAGAACATCTATCCTCAAATTACTAATCTAAGAGTATCTAAGAAGCTAAAATATGTAAAAATCTAGTCCATGCCGGAAGTTCAAGGCATCAAGACATGAAGAGGAAGATCCAGTCCAAGCTAGAAGCATTAGCTCACCCTGAAATCCGGTGTAATGAAGACTGGCTATAGTTGCGGTTGAGTTGAAGACGACGGCACGTTTGCTGCACTCCACAAATAATCAAGAAAACAAATACAAGTAGGGCTCAGTACAAGGTACAAGTACTGAGTAGGTATCATCGGCCAACTCAAAATAGAAAACAGTATATATCAGATAATATCATAAATCAACTACAATACTCAACATGTAGCAGCAACAAGTACTATAATCATTAATAAGTACCGCCAAGTTCACCCATGAGGACTCAAGCCTCAATACCATACTCATTTGGGAATTAGGTTCATTAGATTGAGTATATTATCATATTTCAAGATTCATTATCTTTATTCCTCTTGTGTCGGTACGTGACACTCCGCTCCCCTACTACTATGTGTCGGAACATGACACTCCGATCCCCTAATTCTATGTGTCGGAACGTGACACTCCGATCCCCTAATTCTACGTGTCGGTTCGTGACACCCGATCCCCTAATTCTACGTGTCGGTTCGTGACACCCGATCCCCTAATTCTACGTGTCAGTTCGTGACACCCGATCCCCTAATTCTACGTGTTGGTTCGTGACACCCGCTCCACTAATCTCATTCTATTAAATTCATCAATCCTTCTTTTATACCAAGGCATCATCAATCTCATTACTTTAGTTCCTCAAGCCTTCTGTTATACAAAGGCATCATCAATCTCATTACTTTAGTTCATCAAGCCTTCTTTTATACTAAGGCGTCATCATTAACAAGGTAAATTTAGGATTGGAGATTCAATAGCCTCATCATGCTTATTCATCACAATTATATAATCACATCATGTGAGCACACAATTAAGCATATAGAAGGTTTTATAATACTACCCAACACATATCATTCACTATTAAGAGTCTACAATGAATAGCATAAAAACCCTAACCTACCTCCACCGAAGAATTCGTGATCAAGAAATCTACTTTTCCAAAGCTTTGCTTTCCTCTTCGTTTCTTCTCTCTCTCGATCATTCTTCTCCCTCTCTCTGTTCTTTCTATTTTTCTTATTCAAACCCTCTTTCTTTTACCCTAATTAGCATGTAATTAAGTATAAAAGATGATAGAATAACCCACTAATTAATTCAAGGTTATCTCTTTTAACCTCCAAGTAGTTAAATTATTAACATTAACCCACCAAATTTATAATTATAGCAGGAATAGTCCAAAACGCCCCTTAAAAAACTTTAACAGAAATCTTACCCAGCCTGGATTACGCAACTTGTGACGGTTCGTCATGGCTGTGACGGTCCGTCCTGCAGGTCCGTCACAAAGTTCAGAAACTTAATTTCTGTGGAAGATGTGTGACGGTCCGTCGTGCTCACGACGGTCCGTCCTGCTATTCCGTCACGAAGTTTAAAGAGTTGATTTCAGTACCCAATTTTCAGAATTCTAAGTGTTTTGGAACGAGACCCCCTCGACGGTCCATCGTGGGATCCGTCGACCAAGACAGTTTTTCCAGAAATAAAATCTACTGCTCAAAATGACTAAACAGGTCGTTACAGTTTTAAGGACCCATATTCTGGAATACTAATCGCAACCGGCGTCGTTCACCTCTCAGAGGTCGCAGACAAGCCTCATCTTTCCTTCATCACATTCATATTGTTAATTTTAGCAGAAAATTTAAAACATTTAAACGTATTAAGTATACATAGATTTTATATAGTTATTTCATGAATTCATCATATACTAAGCTCAACATAAATTTAACAATCATCTATCAAAAGAATTAATTCAAAACAGAATAAGAATATATCATAACTACGTTTGCCAAAACACCACCTTATTACAAAAGCTTAAAAATTGAAGTATGAAAGAAACTCTAAGGACAATAGCAACTATCTTTGTCCAAAACTAAGGCTAGACTAAAACTGTAGCATCCTCGAAATCAAAACGACCTAACAAATGGTCTGGAGAAACGCTTATGTCCAAACTATTGCAAGAGTCGGCAATCTGTCCCTTAACGTTTATCTATAAAATAGTAAATAGTGGGGGCTAGTACACAACTTGTACGAATTATGGGTGTATGCACACATACACATAAGTCTATACATGATCAAAGAAAGCTCTTCCTAAACAACATGCTATTTCTGGAAAGCCTAGTCACTAGATTTTTCTAAATAGTTAGTTGTGAATTATGGTATGAATATGATGTATTTTAATGCGTTAAAATAACACAGCTAATTTAATCTATGATTATATTACATTAGTATAATCAACGTAATTTTAGAACAACTCAGGCTAAAATCTGAGTTTTTTGATCCTCTTAGGACTGGAGATCCTCTTTGTACACTAAGATTATTTTTCAGTCTTTTTCTTCTTGTTGTTGTGTAGTTCAATATTTTTTTGGTGCTATTTTTTACTTAGAAGTGCAATGATTCATTGTAGTCCCATATCCAGAATGAATCGATGTATGTATTCCAAGGACTAAGGAATGATTTCCCTACCTTATAGTGAGTCATTCTTTACAGTATATATTCATTACCTTTCATAAGCAATTCTCTATTTATCATGCCATTGATTTCATTAATTTCTTGTATTATATATTATACATTTTATATACACGAGACTTTGGAATATTTGATGTAGCATTAAGACATCTCAAGTGAGGGGCCAACACATGGGACCTCAACCCGAGGGCCTTCTTTAGAAAACACAGACTTTGCTTCATTCGTTCATTCATACTTCACATTATTCATTTCATTCATTAGTAGCCTGATGTTAACACCAGCTATACCTAGGATGATGATTAAGACTCTCATCGGGATTATGAATTGCAATGACCAAGAATCACTTAATGTCATTACTTGAATCTGATTTCACCTCTTGATTGTCTTACACAAACACCTTCGGTATAGTTAATTTCATTATCTTTCATACTTTGAGTAATTCCAACATTAATTGACATAGCTCATGTGCGCATCATGAAATCCGGTGTCTTCCCCACTTTAAAAAGAGGTGGTCACTGTCCAAGGTGAACCAAAACATGCTAGCATATATAGGAATTGAACCTTGCTAGAACCTAATTTTGGTTGCATAGGTTCAAAGACTAGGAGATATTAGGATACCCATACCCTCCTAAATGGACAGTCTCATCTCATGATATTTACACAAAAATCTGCCTTCCCGAAAGAAGGAATCATGACTCATAGCTAGCCTATCGGTGCTCGGTATAATGTTCCATTACATTCATCTCACACATCATAGAAGTTGGCTTGTAGCATGAGGGTACCATTTCTCATTAGATGATTTCTCATATCATCATTAGTATTAAGTGTGAATTATCCTTACACTTACATATAGCATATGATTAAGACTTATCTCTTGATATTCAACACTATCTTAGTTGAATACTTTTAGTGATCTTCACTTAGGCTTGGTTGAGACTTGTCTAACCATTCATATTAACCTCTTATCATGTTGTCACCACTTTCATTAGCTTTATAGATTAACATAATTACTCACCTCATTACGTAAATATTCATTTCTTCTTTATCTTTAGTGTTAACTCAAGCATTATGGAGTCTTGCTTATAGATTAGGATTTACTTACTCTATTGATGATTGGTTATCCTTACTTTTTATTTAAGAAATTTGAATTTTTCTTACATGTCATCCTTTGGTGTTGATGAGACTGGTCTAACACATTCTAGCACCTTCATAAGTCAGTATTCTTTTAACATAGTAGATTAGGTGTAAGTGAGACTTGTTTCACTTATTTTAACACTCCATTCTGGTTACTTACTTACTTTAAACCCCTTTAATAACGTTATAAGTAATGTTACTTACTTACTTTAGTCTAGTAGATTCATATTATCGTTTATGGACGATGAGCACTTCATTCAATGAGTTTCATGAGTTCACATGTCATTCTTTTAGAGCATGTTGGGAGTTTTATCAATGTGTGGCATGCCATTGATTATATGTCCATTGCATTATTTTAGAAGTACTTATATTATCATTTGATACTATAACTACACGAGATTGGCATATGATTAGTATTGGAATCAACCTTTGAATATTAAACTACATAACCATTTTTGTTGGCATGTGCCAATTTTACGTATGATCATATTTAAATTTGATACGTATGAAACATTATCCATTATTTTAATTATTAACATAATGTTATAGCTATTTACATGAATCACTTTTAAACAATGTATCATTAGCAATTTTATTGGCATATGATTTATATATTGGCATATACAATTGGGCATAGATTTCATCACTATATTTGTTGTCATAAGCCAATTTTCATTTCAATATTTTTTAGTTTTTATACAATATACATTAGCCAATCTTTTAGTTATTAAACATTATATCATATCCAATTCCCTACAACTTGTTTGACAATGTAGTGTTTGCGAATTTATTGGCATAAGATTAGTAATGGCATAAGTAATTGACTATAGATTTCATAACTGCTTTGTTGGCACAAGCAAAAGTTTCATTCAATCATGCTCTATTTGGGATACATTATTCATTAGCTAATCTTTTACATTTTTACAGATAACATTATAGCCAATTCCAATTTAAATTTTGAATAATATTTTTTTTATCCATATTATTGATATAAGCCAAACATTCACTAAAATTATTATTTCACGAAGATCTTTTTAGCTAACCTTATCACATAACTTTAGGCATAACATTTTTTTCACATCTTTGATAGTATCATATTATAATTTGATGAATATATCATCTTTATAATGTCATATTAACAGCAAGTATGAACAAAAAACAGTAATATCTTCATACATAACATTTTCGGACATATCTTTAACATAGTATCATTCTTTTAATTCAGATAATAACACATAACATCAAACGAGTAAAATTAATAGGTTCACTTAATGTTTATTTTAAAAAAAACATACACATTAAGATCAGACAGCACCACATACCAACAACCTGATTTCTAACCTATTCAACATTGAAATTCTAACAAGGATACAAGGGAAAGGAGTTCGACCAGAACGACAGGAAACAACCCTAGTTTTCAAGATCTTTGAATCATTCGAAAAAAAGTCATCTTTGAGAAAGAAGTCCAGGAGAGAAACCAATACCTTATATAGAACTTAATCTACGAATACCACCTTGAACAAAATCTTGAAATAACCTTTAAATCGCCCTAGAGAAATCGATAAATTTTTTGCCTATTTCTTACATTCGGTGCTTATGATTTTTGTGTCCTTTTTTCGATAAATTTTCTTCCTATTTCTTTACCCATTCAACATAGGGTTTAATAAGTTACTTAAATAAAATAATAAACTAATTACTAAAAAGTCCCTCCTAAGATGTCTAAACATAGGAGAATGTTGACTTGACACAAAATCTGGAATATTAGTGTGGACTATGCTTTCGGTCAAAATTTTTAATTTATTTTAATTACTTTAATCCTTAATTTAATTAATTTACATACCTATGGTAAGTATTAAAGTACCCCTAAGTCATCGGAACTATAATCGACCCTTTAGGACCATCCTCGGTTAAGTACTAGGATGTTTCTTGAATTTTACTACGTTAGCATAAGAATTTCGGTTAGACCCCTTTAATTTAACTAACTAAATGTCTAATTTAATAATTTAAGTGAACTAATATAATTAAAAAGGTATCCTTAAGTTGTTATAACCATAACTAATCCTTCGGACAATCATAGGTTAGGTATTGCGTTGTCTTTTTCTTGTCTTAACTGAAATCTGGAAATTATTTTGTGATTTAAGTTTTTCCCCTTTAAATTAAATAATTAAGTTTCTAAATTAATTAATAAAGTATACTACTGTAATTACAAAAGTACCTTTAACTCGTTAGGATCTGATCTAACTCTTTGGACAATTGTAGGTTAGGTACTAGGTTGTCCCTTTTACTAGTACTAGGTTAGTGTGAACCCAGTTTTGGTCCTAGGTTGTCGGGTGCACCAATGGGTCCATTTCGATTAGTCCTAGGTTATTTATCTAGTTAGGACAGTTAGTTAGGACCTAGTGTTTGTTAGGAAGTTATGCCCCACTTGGAGTGGTCCCTTGTTCACGTTTTCCCCCTAACTCCCCTAAACTAAATTTGTTCGGGTGGTCCACTTCTTTGGCAAATTCTTGACATGTCTTTCACATGTGTTTTTCTACTTTCCTAACTAACTATTATGTATGGTTTGTTTGGGAATGTTTACTTATTGTCTCAATAACCCTCACTATGTCCTTGGGCACTACTTACTCTACATGATAATATTAAATGGTCATGTGCTTAGGGTACTAGGCTTGACACTTGGTTGCCTAGTAACTAATGTGTTTGTAACTGATGAATTTTTAAATTTTAGTTTAGGGTCTTAATTGAGGTAAATTTCCAAACCAATCTCATTAATACTTTGATATATGGCTAACACCCTTCAAGCCAATATTTTCTAATAAACCCAATATTTTGCTTATTGGGTATTATATAAAACATGACTATTACTCCTTAGCCAATTTTCTATACTATGCCAATATTTCTCAATATTGGGCATTGGAATGTCTATCTATCCTCGATACACATTCTTAATGACCTATTGGGCTCTTAACCAGTTATAAAATTTTCCGAAATGTTACATATATATATGATGAACTTGGATATTGTTGATACTGAATGTTGATTGGTGTAAATAATGAATATGTGGTGGTCTATATTGTTAATGTGTGATGTTATATACCCTTAAATATTATTATATGTGAAGTAGGAAGTTAGTAATTATTCTTTTTGGGTTAATTTATTGAGTAAGGTAATAGGGTTTTACATGGTCATTGCACTTGTTGACTTGATAGGGGTGATGGGTAATTGTCTTGATTTGGTTTTGTTAAAATGAACTCTTATTCATTCTAGTTGTGGTAATGAGTTTATGGTGGAGTTACCTTCAGTATATGTCTAATTCTATGTTAGTTCATAATTATATTTTTTAAGCGCGCCACACTTATGGATAGGAACCTACGTGATGCTAAGAAACTCTCACTTGTTTTGAAGTCCAATATCGTGGCTTTGTAGTGTTAGCTCTATGTGATTTTATGTATAAACCTATTATGGTGATTATGGCTAATTAATAATTAAAGTAATGCATCACAAATACTTCAAGAAGAGATTTCCAATGCAGATTTCCTCCCCGTGGTGTTCAAGTTCCACTTCTTGAGCAAGATGTGAATGATGGCCTAGCTCCGACAAACCCTCCTCCTTTGACGGAAGAGAACATAAGATCTCTTTTAAATGGTCTGAGTAATTACTACCCAAGTAAAATTCTTAACTACTCAAGCCTGATCTATGATGTCCCAAGCTAATCGAGAGGTTGTAACCCAGGCACACCAACAAGTTTCTTCCATTGCCTCGCATCTATGGGATTTCACAAAGATGAACCCTTCTACTTTCTATGAGTCCAAGTTTAAAAAAGACCCCAAGAGTTCATTGATGAAATCTACAAGATATTTTATGCTATGGGATTTTCTTCTAGTTAGAAGGTCGAGTTAGCTACTTACAAACCCAAGGACGTGGCTCAATCTTATTATGCCCAATGGAGGGATAATAAGTCGTTAAGGGGTGGACTGTCACTTGGGAAGTTCTCAAGAAGGCTTTTCTTATCGGTTCTTTCCTAGGGAAAATAGGGAAGATAAAGTTGTGGAGTTAATCAACCTTCACCATTGAGGTATTAGTGTTCATGAATACTCTTTGAAATTCACTAAATTGTCTAAAACATGCTCCTTCTTTGGTTATATATCATAGGGATTAAATGAGTCCTTTTGTGATGGGAGTTTCTGATGATTTACAAGAAGAGTTTCATTCGGCTATGCTACATGACAACATGAACATTTCTTGTCTTATGGTTATTTCCTAACATGTTGAAGAGGCAAGGTCTAAGAGGAAGAGTAGATATTCCAAGAGGGAAATATCATTTGATGGAGGCTCTTCAGACAATAGGCTTGAGATACAAGACAAGCCTAGGTTTAAGAAGCAGGTTTCAAATCAATTTCCTTCAAAGTTCCTAAGGCTAGGGATTAGAGGGTTCCTAACCCTATGCCTAATAAGGGAAGCGATACTACATCACCAAACAAGAAGCCTACTTATGCCAAGTGTGGAAAAGGGCATATAGGAGAATGTATTTATAGAACAGGTATTTTCTTTGGTTGTGGAAAGAGTTGTAATAAGGTTAGGGATTTCCCTAATGTGAATAGTCAAGGCAAGGTCAGTAGGAAAGCAAGTGTTGAACTGAGATTCCGAAGAAGAATCGCTACTAAGCTTTCTGCTCTAGGGGTGAGCAAGATACTTCTCCTGATGTGGTGACTGGTATGTTGAAAGTCTTCCCTATTTATGTTTAAGCCTTACTTTATCCCGGTTCTACCATATCATTTGTTACCCCTCTAGTAGCTAAAAGTTTTTCATTTTACCCTATATCTCGCATGAACCTTTTATAGTGTCTACCTTGGTAGGTGTGTCAGTTATTGAAAAAAATGTATAGAAATTGTCTTATGATGTTGACCAGTAGAGTTTCTTATGGTGAACTAGTAGAACATGATATGCTTGATTTTAATGTAATTTTTTATATGGATTGGTTGCATGCTTTCTTTGCCTGTATAGATTGTAGAACGAGAGGGGTGAAGTTTAACTTTTCAAATGATCTCATTTTAGAGTGGAAGGAGGGAAATTCTATCCCTAGAAGTCGTATCATGTCTTGTTTGAAAACATGCAAAATTATATCTAAAGGGTGTTTATAACATATAGTAATAGTCAAAAATTTAGACTCCGATATTTCTCCCAATAAGTCGGTCCCCGTAGTGAGGGAACTTTTGGAGGTCTTTCCTAATGATATTCCTGGTATTCCTCCTGAAAAGAATATTAATTTTGGTATCGATTTTTTACTGTATACAAATCCCATTTGAATTCCTCCTTATCGTATGACTCCGACCGAATTGAAAGAGTTGAAGGCTCAACTCAAAGATTTACTATATAAGGGTTTCATTCGACCTAGTATTTCTACATGGGGTGATCCGATTTTTTTTTGTGAAAAGAAGGATGGGTCCCATAGGATGTGTATTGATTACCGCCAATTTAATAAAGTCATAATGAAGAACAAGTATCCTCTTCATCGAATTGAAGACTTGTTTGATCAATTCCAAGGCCCAAGATACTTTTCTAATATTGTATTAAGATCGGGGTATAAACAACTTAGGGTGAGAGGTGAGGATATTCCAAAGATGTAATTATGGAGTAGATGTGGTAACTATGAGTTCTAAGTAATGTACTTAGTCCTTACAAATGCCCCGGTGGCATTTTATGTATCTCATGAATAGAGTGTTTTGAAGTTACCCATATTCATTTGTCATATTTTTCATTGATGACATATTAGTAACTAGAAAAATAAGGGTGAAATTATGAACCATTTGTAAGTGGTATTACAAGTGCTAAAGGGGAATCAATTATTTGCGAAGCAGAGCAAATGTGAGTTTTTGTTGAGGTCGGTGGTATTTAGTGGTCATATCATCTCTAGTGAGGGAGTTGAGGTTTATTCAAGGAAAACAGAGGCGGTCAAGAATTGACCTAAACCATTGACTCCAACTGACATTAGGAATTTCTTGGATCTAGCGAGTTATTATTGGAGATTTCTGGATAGTTTTGTGTCCGTTGCATCTCCCTTAACTACTTTGAACCAAAAAAGTAAGAAATTTGAATGTTCGAAGGCATGTGAAAAGAGATTACAAAGGTTGAAGGATAGGGTTACTTCCACTGTGGTATTGACCCTAGCGAAAGTTACAATGGGTTTTGTAGTATATTGGATGAATCCCGAGTCGGGTTTGCGTGTGTTCTCATTCAAGATGGGAAGGTTATAGCCTATGCCTCTAGGCAACTCAAGGTGCATGAGAGAAATTATCTTACTCATGACCTTGAATTAGCAGCGGTGGTATTTAATTTAAATATTTTGAGGCATTACTTGTATGTGGTCCATATGGATATGTATACGGACCATAAAAGTAATCAATACATATTCACTCCAAAGGAGTTAAATCTCAAACAAAGGAGATGGTTAGAGTTTTTGAAAGACTATGACATGAGTGACCTATATCATCAAGGTAAGGCCAATGTAATTGCAGATGCTGTCCATGGAAAGTATGTTCCATGTTAAGTAAGCCAAGAGAAATCTAGTAAAAGGAGTTCATAGGTTTGATCTTTTAGGGGTGAGGATTTAGGATTCTCCCATAGGTGGTGTGGTGGTACGTCATAACTCAAATTCATCTTTGGTGGTCGAGGTGAAGTCCAAAGAACACCTTGATCAAGCATTGATGGAGTCAAAGGAATCCATTCTTGGTAAACTCAATGAGTAATTATCCTTAGTGGGGATGGTGTCTTGAGGTACCAATGGAGGTTACGTTTTCCCAATATAAATGGTTCTAGGTGTCGGATTTTTGAGGAAGCTCATGTATCCTATTACTCTATTTATCCGGGTTCAACGAAGATGTATCATTACCTTAGTGAAGTTTTTCTTGTGGGAAGTTTTGAAGAAGGACATAGCGGAATTTGTCGCTAAGTATCCAAATTTACCACAAGTGAAAGCTAAATATCAAAAGTCGTAATATATTACAAGAAATCCAATTTTCTACTTGGAAGTTGGAAGACATCAATATGGATTTTGTAGTAGGTTTGCCTAAGACTCAAAATCAATATGCCTCTATATGGTTTATTGCGGATAGGTTAAATAAGTACGCTCATTTTATTCCCTTAAGTCTACTTATTTGACGATAGATTATACAAGGATCTTCATAGTTGAGATTGTGTGTTGCCATGATATTCGGTTATCCATCATATCAGATAGAGGTGCACAATTTACATCTAGGATTTGGAGGTCATTCCTACAAGGGTTGGGTACTACGGTAAAGATAGGTACCATTTTTCTTCTCCAAAAGGATGCTCAAGCGGAGTGTACTATTCAAACTCTTGAAGATGTACTTAGGGACTGTATTAGAAATTCCAAGGGAAATTTGGACAAGCATTTTCCTTTGGTGGAGTTAGCTTACAATAATAGTTTCCATTAATCCATATCTAGGGCTTATTATGAAGCGTTGTATGGTAGGAGGTGTAGGTGTCCTATTGGATAGTTTGATGTGGGTGAGCCTTCGCTTCTTTGTACCAATTTAGTTTATAAGACTTTGGAGAAAGTTCATATCATAAGATATAACTTGTGAACGGTCTATAGTCGGCAAAAGTCTTATATCGATCATTTGAGAAGGGATTTAGAGTTTGAAGAAGGAGATTAGATGTATTTGAAAATTTTGCCTATGAAAGAGGTGGTCAGATTTTCCAAGAAAGGAAAGTTGAGTCCTCGTTATGTGGTTCCCTATGAAATCATTCAAAGGAATGGTAACGTTTCCTATGAGTTAAGGTTGTCTAGTGAATTGGCTTCTGTTCATCTGTTTTATTCCATGTTTCCATGCTTAAGAAGTATATCAGTTATCCAACTTTATTATTCCTATTAAGGGTCTTGATTTGAAGGATAACCTCTCTTATAAAGAATTTTCGATTCAAATCCTAGATAGACAGGTAAAGACATTAAGGAATAAAGAAGTATCATCCGTAAAGGTGTTGTCAAAGAATCACCTAGTTGAGGGTGCAACATGAGGCAAACATGAAGTCTCGTTACCTTCATCTATTTGATAACTATGGTTACTAGTTCTTACTAATAATGAAAATAATGCCTAAAATTGAAGTTGCGTTGATTTATAGTAAAGTGTTGCAAAAGGTTTATTGTTGATGTCGTTACAGTGAATGTGCATTTTGACTATAAAACATTAAATTTTGGTTGTTTTTAGTCATGTTGTGCACTTTTTATGGTGAATATTTACGAAATCACATGTAGCATCTCGGTATGTTTAACTTTGGCATAATTGACACATAATTCTATGTCGAGCTTTTGTTGTTGTGAGAAGGATATTCCTCATAATATAATATTGAGCGTTATGTGTGTTTGTTGAAGTTTTGAATTGCCTTTTGTAAATGATATGGTTGATCTTTTTTATGTATTGTTTTTGGTTGGGCTGCTAGTCTAGAGTCTATTCTTTCCTTCTAATGATATTTAGTATCATTCGGGGACAAATGTTCATAAGGGAGGGATAATATACCACTTCAAAAAACCAAGACATGTTCTAGAATCTAACATAAGTGTCCTACGGTTTATAGACAGATTAAAGGTCCATTTTAATGATTATAATTTATTTAGGAAGTCTAGAAACAAAACATCCATTACGTCCGGAAACTAGTTCAAAGAGGTACTAGCATGCGTAGACTATTTGACTAGATTTTAGAAAATGGAAAATGATGAAAATTGGTTGTAGGGTGTATAACGTGTGTTTAAGTTGATTTTTTATCAAAACGTCCAGGTACGACTCCCCATGGGACAACCAAGGCCCTTGACGAGTACCCTTGCACGTTGGAGTGAAACACTACCTAAGCAGTGTGCACCCACGACAGACCAACAATGAAACAAGTGTGGATCGACGGTCGTCGATGGAATCCATCAAACAAAACATATCCAAATCACTCAAGGACATGTTTTTGCAGATATCTGAACTTACCTACGGATGTGCAGCACGGGAGGAGGGACTGGACGTTCATGGACCAACGATCCGTCAATCCTGGTCACGTCGATGGGGTCTGTGTTTTGCTCGACATTTTGAATTGTTCCTTTTAATTGGTCAAATTAGGGAGGAAGTTAATTAGTGGTTAGGGAAATACTAATTAAGTGATTTAAAACCCATTCATAAAGTCCTGACCTAATCAAGACAAACTATACTCTCACAACTCACAAACCCAAAACTCTCTTCCTTCTCTCTTCTTTCTCTCTCTAGTGGAAAACACAATTGAAGACCAAGCTAGGGAAGGGTTTGAGGTCTGTAAAGAGTCAAATTTCTACATAAATCTTTATCAATTAGTGAGTATGATATCTATTCTACCTTTGAGACATCTTTCGTCAAAGGGTTCCATCAAATTGATTTCCAAAATTGAGTTTTCAAATGGGTTTCATCCAAACTCTTGATTTATTTTGGATAATATGAATAAATTAACATGTAGTCTCACGTAATTATTTTATATCTTGATGGTTTTTTCTAGATTGTAGAAGATAATCCATACCGTTTAACCTTAGGTTATCATCTTGATATGAATTTGGTTGTATTGGTTCAATTGGCTTTGTTTTTGGTTGAATTACTACTAGATGATGTCGGTATAACAATAATGAATAGTATTTATTCTTGTTCTTAAGAAAATGATCTAGGCTATGAGGTATTTAGTGAATAAACCTAAGTATCTTTTCTTAATATATGAACTAGTAATGAATTGTTACACAATGATTCTTTTAGTCTTGTTATAATATGATTCATTGATTTATAATTATTTTATACCCTACTTTGGTTGAGTAAGGGTTTGTCACGCCTCGAGCTACCCTCTAGACGCGGACACAAAACCTAGGACCAAAAGTGATCCCATGCGAACCCTGTTGGCAATGATCATGAGCATACTAAATATAAGAAACTATTGCGGAAGATAAATCATAAATTATAATGAAAAGTAATACCCTTGTGCTAAAACTGATATAATATGAAGACTGATGTGTTTAATACAACGAAATTACAATATCAATAGTAAGCTTAATCTAAGTATGTCTGAAATATGACTCTAAAATGGACTACAAACACTTGGACAATCCCTAGCTTAATCTAGAAAAACTGAAACTAACTTACTAAAGACTGAAATGACACTCATGACTATTGTCCTCGGAGAATGAGGACTCACCAATGAATCTGCTAAACTGGAGATTGGAAATCGATCTATGCATGATCTGAATGATAAGAACCTAAACCTACATCACAAGAAGACGTAGCACACATATGCGTCAGTGCTTGAAAGGTACTAAGCATGTAAGATAGAGTAAAGCTGAAATAAAGCATAACTGAACAAGCATAAAAGCAAGTATAATAATGTGACTTGATAAACTGAATTCTGATCTAACTGGATGCAATGAAAAAATTATAACATGCTCAAACTGAATACTGAAGATTTTGATAAACGGTCAATGCAGAGAATACGACTAATCTGTAGGAGTTACTAATAACCGATAATAAAATCACATGAGTTAAATGTAGAGTCCGATTTATACGCCCCTTCGATAGGACCCAATACCCCGTCAAAGGTATAAAGGAATGCTTGCATGAACACTTAATTGATTGCCCAAAGAGGGGACTTACAACCTACTTGGCTAGTAGTTCTAGGACTAATTGGTTACACTGAACCCTAGTCCACCTCGGTATTATGCTACTCCCAATGAATTCTATAAATTTATGATTTTGTCTGAGTTTCTGTAAATAATGTATAGATTGAAACTGAACAATGAAATGGATAATGCAATAATTAATATGGTAATTATGCATTTATAACCGAGGCATGTATATCTAATGTATCTGAAATATCCAACATAGCATGTGTAATTAAAGAACTATAGAAATACAAATCTACGGTTCTAAAATTCATGAAATAATTTGAGTAATAACATAATAATCTTATTGGAAACATATACTTAATAGCTTCATAAAGTTCAATCAAAATTCTAGAAACCCCAGGCTTAATCATGATAATAGAATCAGGAAACTAACTGAAAACTAGGGACCAAATGGGTGAAAAGAACACAGTAGTAAAATTCCACATACATGGTGATGAAATCCACAATAAAATACTTAGGTTTTAGGGCTTGAACTACTAGAGCTTGTTGTGTTCTTGAACTAAAGTTCTTGCGCTTTTTCTCCTTTCTTTCTTCTAATTTTTCTAAGTTTTGATTTAATGATTTAACTTAGATATATTTTAATTATGTTCCTAGACTTAAACTGACTAAAATGTGATGGTTTAAGTTCAAAATGGCATAACTAAAGGTTTAAAATAAGCGGGAAAGGTCAAGAAGACCCCTAGGAATGTTGTTGTCAGGCCAAACAACGGCCAGGACTAACCGTCCGTGAACTAACCGATAACCCATCGTTGGGCCGTCAACTAGTCCTGTTTGACAAGGCTTTACTAAAATGGGAATAACATTGTTACTCAGAGTTCTGATTTTATCAAGTTCGGTGGATGTGGAAAGCTAATTCAATTATCTATATGTGGGTAGGTCATAGGACACCTAATTCATTTTGTGTTAAGAGTTATCACCATTTGAAGTTGAACCACCTGCATTTTCCCTTAACTGTTTGCCAATTATCCACATAAGATCAGACATACGAATCGTAGTTCGACCTACAGACCATGCTGGTGATCCGTAGCTCTTGTCATAGAGTGGGTAAAGGAATTATTGATTGAAAATCACGGACTACAGACCATCGTCTGACCTACGGATTGTAAGTTTGTCCGTCGTCCAAGACATAACCAATTATTCTTGGCTAAACTTTTTGGGAGTTTCTGATCCAATCAACAGTTGTGTACGATGGACCGTGGGTCAGGTTACAACGTGTCGATGCAACCGTTGGTTGCACCTGCAAATTTTTCCTATAAATATGGATTTTAGTCTGTTTTTGATACATGGTGTTACAAAGTTGATGGGAAGACATTGACGATTGATTATGAAGGAGACTTGTTTTGTCTTGTAACCCCTATCCTTTACATCAAATTATGGTTAATTGTTAATAAGTCATCATGTTGTATTGCAGTATGCCTTGTATTAGGACTAATAGAGTGATATGATGTTGAATAGAAATTTCTTGACTATGATTTCTAAGGTGTTAGCTTAAGATGTAAATTTTATAAGGATGGTGAATGATTTACCAATATTCCTCATCATGATACGAGAATGTTAATTTTCTAATCTCTTCTATATGAATTGTAATAAAAGGACAATACTCAATAAATTCTTATTGAGCTATGATGATGATGATGTCATACAAGGGTTAGAAACTATGATCTAAATTAAGTTATAATTTTTACTGGATACGGGGCATGCCCTATAATATTGATTTATTTCCTAGTAATCCATGTCTTGCTTTTTCACATAAAAATAATTCATGATGATACAGGTTAGATAAAAATAACTTAAATGTATGATAAAAAGAACACGTATGTTGTAGAGCCTGATGTTTAGGATGAGTAATGACGTAGAACAAGAATGGTTATATTGTAACAATAAGATTGAATTGTTGTCTCGAATCTCAATCTTATGATAAAATGAAAACACATTCTCAAGTAGAAATGCAAAAAAGAGTAAATAACAAAAGTTAGATTATTTATGTAGAGTGAAAAATTATAGTTGGATTTTTCGGCAACATGACTTTGTGTAAGTAAATTAGGTAGGCCATTTATGATTAGATTTTATGAAATTTCCATAGTTATATGATTTTAGTGTGAAAGTCATAATTATATGACAATTTATGGAATAAACCACATACTTTTTTAGAGGTATGTATTTATCTTAAGGTTGTCGTTCATCCTTTATGAGCTATTGGTTTATGAGTACATTAGCTTAATAATATTAGCTCAGTGGATGAAATTTCATATCTTAATAATAATTTTTCATGCTAATTTAATTTAGCTATGGATAAGCACAAAAAAACATAAGAAAATTCATGAATTAGAAAGGACGTTTTCAGTGACGAATTAGTTAGGGATTATTGAAAAAATCAATGGCTAATTTAATAATTTTAAGAGTGTCTATCTCTAAATTAATGATCTATATTTAGTTCTTTAAAAAAATTATTTCATAAGGCCTTTTATCTTGAGATTTACCAATTTTATTCATGAATCTTTGTGTGTATTTATGGGACAAGACACACGCCCCAAGGCTATCCCGATGGCGTAAACAGGGGCCTAGGATCATGAGTGACCCCAAGCTAACCTTGAGATGGCATATCATTAGCACACTGAAACAAATGAATAGAAGATACTATGAAACAACTTAAATCATGAGATAACTGAAAGATTGGAAATATCCATTACAGATCTAAATATATAGTCAACTTCTATCTTTTAAGTGATATTGAACAATCACTCAAATGCTAATGATGAATCAAAAACTATGTCAGAGAAACTCTCTAAGTAGCTAGAGTTGCTGAGACATGTCCCCAGCAAAATGTAAACTTAAATAAAAGACTAAAATGGAAAACAATTCTATTGTCCTCAAAATGTGAGGACTTACCACTAATGTTTTTTAGTATTGATCAAGAACCGGTCTATGCATCAAATGAATGTTGAGGGCTTGACCTACATCGTGAAAGATGTAGCGCATAATATGTGTCAGTACTTGGAATGTACTGAGCGTGCAAGATATATAATATAATAGAACAAATATGTAAGTTGAATAAGCATGGCTGAGCAATAACATAATTTGAACATAATGTAAATACTGAAATATATTGAAATGAACTGAACAAAATGTAATGATAAAGTACTGATTATTAACATGACATACTGAGACTTAATATTGAAATATAACTTAAAACCTGGTCAAATGCACTAGAGTATGGCTATGAGATTTACTATTAATCTACATAAATAAAGTGAGCTAAATGCGGAATCCAATGTATACGCCCCAACGAGAGGACGTAATATACCTTTCCAGGGGTATAAAGTCATAACTCGCGTGATCACTAAATTTGATGTCAGTAAGAGGATTTATACTCCTAAAGGGGCACGTAGTATTGTGACTAGAAGGGTATGCTGAACCCTAATATAATGCGATGCTAAGCCTAATTTCAATTGGGAATATGTATGACACAACATAACTAAATTACTAGATTAGCTCAATAATTTGATATGCTAACTGAGAAAGCAACATTTATGTACTGACAACGAACATTCGAAACCTGAGGCATGCTTATCTGTCTGAATGACCTAGCAAGTGTAATTGATAAACTAAGAGAATCTACAACAGTATGGGTTTTGAATTTCATGCAAAGAACTAAGCAACGATTTCACGAAAACGTGATAATCTAATAAGGATTATTATAATAACTATATTACAATAATTCTTTTATGTTTTAGAAACCTTAGATCTAACAAGTTATCAAGGATCAAGAATCAGAAAGAATTCTAAGTACCTAGTGGATGGAAGGATCTCACTAGTGCAATCCCACATACCAGATGACGAAATCTACAAATAAGTCCTTCGATTTTGGGGATGGAACTGAAGAAAACCTCCTTTTTTTTCTTAACAGCAAATTGTCCAATATTCTCTTGTTTTTCTCTAAGTGTGATGAATTTAGGGGAATAAAAAGATTAGGATAGTCTCTAATTATCATACTAGGCTGAATCTAAGAAAAATTACGTAGTCTAGGTGTTAAGTGACGTAGTTTAGTTGTCCAACGCATAGGGGAAATATACAAAAAAATGACCCTAACATAAAAGTAGACGGCGCACTTCCACAGTTTCGCTGACAGACCGGCAAATGGACCACAAACCATCAACAGGGTCGTGGTCCTATTCACTGTCTTTTAGTTAATGAGGGTCCGTTTTCCATCGGTACCATGACCCATGTTAAGGACCATGTACCGTGAAAGACAATGTCGTTTTTACTTGGGCTGAGGTTCTATTTTCTCGGGTTCAGAGACCCTTCCACTTCCCATCAAACAGACAACTTTCATGCCCGTAGGCTACCCCTGGGCATAAACACGGGACCTAGAATCATTAGAGAACCCAAGTTAATCCTGATTTATCATTTCCTAAGGAGACATAAGATATCTATGAAAACATAAACTAATGCCAAAACTAAATCGTTAGATAACTGAATAATGGGCAATACCCAATATTGATTTGAATATATATAAAATTTTAAGAGTTTATTGATACTGAACAATCACTCTGTAACACCCCATAAATTCCATGACCTATAATAGAACCTCATATGTTTAATAAGGATTATTTTAGACATAAATAAGTGTGAATAACTTGTTTGAGAAGTCTAGATCCAACACATCAAAGAAAGGTCTTAACGTGCAGAAACTAGCGAAATTGAACTAGTAGACGTCACTATGTTTGGTGAATATTTGGTAAGGTCATACTAAATCTAAAACATGTAAAAATTAAATAGGTTAAATTTAGAATATAGTGTTAAAACGTACAGTCACGACTCCCCAAGGACCCGAACATGGGCAAGCACGCTGCCAAAGCAGCCTGCGACCAGCCATGAATTGGAGGTCACTACACGTTGTACATCTAGCACATGGAGGCAAAATTTTACCTTTCGATGTGAGGTATCCACGACGTCCAGTGCCTCAAATAATATTTTTTAAATAAAATGGAACTGACCCCGCGACGCGCAACAAAGTCCTTAATCTGTTTGTATCGTTTTAAGATAATTTGCCTTCACGAAAAGACCCAATTAAGTGTGGGGTATTTTTGGTAACATAAAGGGTGACTGTATAATTTTTTAGGCTATGTTTTTATTAAATTTTAACTCCAAATAAAAAACCAACTAAAATAAAAAAATTACTCTCATCTCTCTCAAATTCTCTCTTCATCCAAACCTCCATTAAAGACCATTAGAGCTCCAAGAAGAAGGTCAAGTCTTCAACTTTTCAACACAATTTCATGGATTTATCATCTTTAAGGTATTTTTTTTCACTCTTGGGATTCCTTTCCCAAAGAGGTCATTCCAAAAGATTATTTCTAAATCCCCGAAAATTAGGGTTTTTCTTCTCACACGGGTCTTCTTTGAAAAATGAAATTATGAATCAATGGTGATGAATTAATCTTGTTTAAGTACATAGGGATGGTTAATTGATTATTTCCTATGATATTTCCCTACACCCATATTTTTCCCGAATTTCACAAAAACCTTGAATTATTAGGGTGAGTTATGAAGATGACGAACAAATATATTGACTACATTGTTGTTAATTATCTAATTACTTCTTGAATTTACCTTGTTTATGTAATTTATTATCTATTCTTGGTAATGAAAGTATGAAGGTTCTTGAATAGGGCAAGAAGGTATGTTTATTGGTTTTTCTCGGATTCAATTGTGAATTGTGAGTTACTTAGATAGTAATTCTCCTATGTCTAATGTGTTGTTGTGATGTTGATGCTAGGAATTACTCATCATTAACACTAAGACACTGAATTAGACCTCAATTATGCATGTATGATATGATACGAATATTATATGATTGAATGTAGTTTATCATGATTATGACAAAGTGTTAAGTGAAAGGTTCACTCACTTGTGAAGTGGTGTCTAAAGTGAAAGGATTGTTCTCACATATAATGACCTATGAGCTAAAATGAAAAGATGTTTACATAGGGATATAGAATAGATTAATGTGAAATTGTATGATAAAATAAGATGATTACTAAAGGGAATAACTGCTTTTCACCAACATGGCATGTAAATGAGATGGAGGCCTCAAGTTTATTTAGTATAACCTCCCGAACATGTTTCCTAACGTTAGTAAGTCCGGATTTTCAAAATATGTGTTGTCTCATTAGATAGAAACCTCCACGTTTAGAAAGTCAAGGTTTCTACTAACAATATCCTTGACCCTTAACTATTTTCCCACATAGGACTATAGGTTAGTGGATCTACCTATATAGCTATGTACGAATGGTTAAACCTTAAGAAAGTGTTAACCTTCTCTTTTTGGTGTGGGACTAGAACACCGGATTCCATGTAGCTCACATGTTCTCATGTTGGTTATTGCACTTCTTTCCCTAATGTAAAAGTAATGAACAAGTTATGTATGTGAACTCATATTAGGGTTGTCTTAAAGGTTGTTACGTTGTTTGAGGGAGGGTTTGGGACGTATCTTACACATTGAACATGTGAGATCCTAAGGGATGGTCCCCTATGTGTTCTTTTATAAATATGATTATGATTATGATTATGTTGATAAGCTATGAGTCAGTATTTATGTATGAAGCATGTCATGAAAATGTGTTATAAGTATGAAGTGGTTGCTTAATGAGATACTTAGCTTTGGATAGGGTTATGGGGATTTATTCTTTGCATTGCACAAATGTTGCTTGAGTTGGTAATATATTGGGTTAACTTACCATAAATGTATATATTGAATTGTTGGATGTTATGCATGGTTTTGACTAAATTGTGCCTTTTCTGATGCATTAATGATTTTTATGCATAGGGACCACACTTAGATATGTGCTTTGTACTAACCCATATTTCTTCCCATTTTGCTAAACATTGTAGGTTCGAGCCATTGAGGTATCTTAAGGCTAAAGCAAGAAGGCTTGGACTAGACTCCATGTTTTGGTATGTCCTCTAGTTCGAGGATGCTACTACATACTATACTTTAGTCTTACTTGTACATTCTAAATACATTATTTTCTCTCTTGTTGATTTGAATTTATATAAGGTCTATGCTCAGATGTTTTACTTTATTTAGATGGTTTTAATGTGAGAAAATGATTTAGACTAATACTCATTTATTATTGTGTTGTCTAAGCAATAAACTTAAGTAAGCTTCCTATGTGATAGGTCTGTGTGAACCTCACTACGTATATATACAAAGTTGTAAATTTATCCACAATTTCGACCTATGATGTTCTATGACGTATGAAAAGAGCTAGTCTTAGTCCTCTTCGAGGATGATGAATCCGGTAACGACTAGGGTGTACTCTTGGTCGTTACAAACTTTGTATCAGAGCATTATGTTAAAGTAAATCTTAGGATTGACGTCTCAATAAACCACATCTATGTAGGGTCATATTCAGATTTGTGAAGCGCGCCACACTTAAGAATGAGACACCGTGTGATGCTGAGGAACTTTAACTCTCTTGTTACTCCTTAGTCGTACCTAAGGGTCCTAACTCTATTTATCCCTTTGTTATAATTTTTTTATTGTGCTTATAGGTAATGAATACAAGGAGGAACAATGGTCGAAGGTTCGAAGCAGAAAATTTAATAAGGTGGTCCCCCTCAAGATCCTCTACACCCTGTAGTTCCTATTGAAGAAGGGGATATGTAGGCCATTCACATCTTGACTCAAGTGTTGTCTACCCAAGTTTCTAGGGAAACTAGGGTGCAACTGAATACTAATGCTAACATTACCGCTTCAAGGATTAGGGATTTCACAAGAATGAATCCCCTTACTTTCTTTGACTCCAAGGTGGAGGATTACCCACGAGGGTTCATTGATGAAACGTTCAAAGTTCTTGATTTTATGGGGGTGTTTTCTCAAGAAAAGGCGGAACTAGCCGCCTACCAAGTAAAACATGTGTCTCAAATAAGGTATGAGCAATAGAAGGATAATAGGCTGATTAGAGAAAGTGGATTACTTTGCGAGGTTTCAAAACGACCTTCCTTGATAGGTTCTTTCTCTTGGAATTAAGGGAGAGGAATATTCAAGAATTCATTAACGTTCGTCAAGGGGGTATGAACGTGAAGTAGTATAGCGTCAAGTTCACTCAACTATCAAATTATGATCCTACTATGGTTTCTGATTCTAGAGCTAAGATGAACAATTTTATTATGGGCATATCCGACCTTGTGGTTAATGAGTATAGGTCTCTATGTTGATTCATACCATGGACATCACTGGTCTTATGTTTCATGCTAAACAAATTGAGGAGCAAAGGCTTAAAGAAGTTGGTAGGGAGTTGAAGAAGTTAAGAACCAAAAATCGGAATTTTTCCAAGAATAAATTTGAGGTTTAAGACATACAAAGGTTCAAAAGGAAGTATTCCAACCAAAGCCTTCTAATGCTATATGGTTCAACAAGAGTAAGGTGTACACTTCCCATCTCCTAGAGGGGAAAGGTAGTATATCTTATGTTAAGAAGTCTCTTTGTGCAAAATATAATAAGAGACATGATGGTAAGTGCCTAGTTGGCATGGGTAATTGATATCGTTGTGGCAAGAGTGGTCACATGAAGAGAGAATGCCCTATGATTAAAGCTCAAGGAAGGAAAATTTCTCATGCTCAAGCAAGTACCCCAAATAAAGATGCTCCTAAGATGAATCGATTTAATGCTCTCCAATCCCGAGGAGATCAAGAGAGTTCACCAGAGCTACATTGTAATTTGTTACCCCTCTTGTATCCATGAAATTTGATAGACTACCCAACATATTAGATGAACCTTTTTCGTTTCTACCCCGGTGGGTGAGTCTGTCGTGGCTAAAAGAATCAACAAAGGTTGTCCTATATCCTTTCGCCATAGAGTTACATTAGTTGAATTAATAGAACTTGATATGCTAGATTTTGATGTCATATTGGGAATAGAGTTATTGCATGTTTGTTTTGCCTCTAATCATTGTAATACAAGGGTTGTAAAATTTCAATTTCCAAGTGAACCCATATTTGAGTGGAAGGGAGGAACTAAAATCCTAGGGGTAAGATCATGTCTTGTCTAAAAGATTGCAAGTTGATTGCCAAAGGGTCTCTCTATCACATTGTTAGATTTAGGGATATAGAATTAAAGATCCCTTATTTAGGGTCGGTACCCAAAGTGAAGGAATTTCTTGAGGTCTTACCCGATGACCTAGCCTGAATTCCTCCCGAATGGGAAATGACTTCAGCATAGGCTCATAGCTGGATACACAACCTATTTTAATCTATAATTATTGGATGGCCCCGACCGAGTTGAAAGAACCAAAGGCTCAACTCAAGGATTCGTTAGATAAGTATTTATTCAACCAAGCAAATATCCATGGAGTGTCCTGGTTAATTCTGTTAAAAAGAAGGATGGTTCATTGAAAATGTTCATCAACTAAAGTCAACTGAACAAAGTCACCATAAATAATATGTACACCCTCCCTAGGATTGATGACCTATTTGATCAACTCCAAGTAGCGAGTTACTTTTAAAAGATTGACTTGAGATTGGATTATCACGAAGTTAGAGTGAAGGAGGTTGATATTCTGAAAATAGCATTTCGAGCAAGATATGGTCATTTTGAATTCCTAGATATGTAATTTGGTCTAACAATTGCCCCGACGACTTTCATGGATCTTATGAATCGAGTTTTTACAAATTATTTTGTTTTGTTAGTGATTTTCTTCATTGATGATAATTTTATATTCTCAAGGGTGAGAATGATCAAAGATCACTTGATCATAGATGCAAGCCCGTAAATAGACAACTATGGGTAGTTTAGGTGCGCTTAAAGTCAACTACAACTAGAAGGCATGCCGATCTTTTGTAAGATCTAAGGGATAACCAACATTTTACTAAGTCTAGTAAATGTGAATTTTAGTTTATATCGGTTATGTTTCTTGGCCACATTTTCCCTAGTGAAGGGGTAGATGTTCATCCGAGGATGACGGAAGTGCTCAAAAGTTGTCCTAGACCTTTTAGTCCTATTGTTGGCCCGTTAGGATAGGAGGTTTGTTGAGGGATTCTCGTCTTAGTGAAAACGGTGGGAATCTTGTGAAAAGAGCTTCCAATTATTGAATCATAGACTCATCTCCACTCTGGTGTTGACTTTGCAAGAGGGTACCAAAGGGTTTGTGGTTTATTGTGATGCCTCCCAAGTGCATATAGCATGTGTCCTTACGCAACATGGCAAGGTAATAGCATATTCCTATAGGCAACTCAAGCCACACGATAAGAATTATCAAACTCATGACCTTGAGCTTGTGGCTGTAGTGTTTGCCTTTAAAAATTTAGAGGCATTATATCTATGGGGTACATGTTGATGTGTTCACTGATCAAAATAGTCTACAATTTGTATTCATTCAAAAGGACTTGAATCTACGACAAAACAGATGGTTAGAAGTTTCTAAGGATTATGACATGAGTGTCCTCTACAATCCCGGAAAAGCTAATGTTGTTGCGGATGCACTATGTCAAGTGTCCATGGATAGTGTGGCTCATGTGGGTGATGAGAAGAAATAATTAGTTAAATAGGTCCATAGATTGGCCCGGTTGGGTGTCCGACTAGAAGAATCTTCAAAGGGTGGTTTCATGGTCTTTCATAACTCCGAGTCATATCCAGTGGTTGATCTGAAGTCCAAGAAACATCTTGATCCTTTACTGATGGAATTGAAAGAATTGATCCTTAAGAAGAAGAATAAATCTTTCCCCCTAGGGGAGGATGGGGTACTTAGGTACCAAGAAAGATTATGTGTGCCTGATGTGGATGATCTAAGGGATAAAATAATGGAAGAGGCTCATGGTTGCCGATACTCCATCCATCTAGGGGCCACCAAGATGTATCGTGACTTACGTGATATTTATTAGTATAATGGAATGAAAAGGGATGTAGCTATGTTTTATCGAGGTGCAAAATTATCGACAATTTAAAGACTAGCATCAAGGCCCAGTTGATCTAAGCCAAGATATTGATATTTCAACTTGAAAGTGAGAAGATGTCAACATGGGCCTCGTGGTAGGTTTGCCTCGAACGCATAGACAACATGAATCCATTTGGTTAGTGGTGGATAGGTTTACAAAGTAATCCCACTTCCTTCTCGTACAGTTTTCTTACCCGGTGGAGGAGTATGCTAACTTGAATGTTTAGGAGATTGTGAAGTTACATGTGCCCCCTTATCAATTATTTCGGATGGAGGAGCCCAATTCACTTCATATTTTTTAGGTCTTTCTCGAGTGGTCTTGGTACTCAAGTCGAGGTTAAAACTGCTTTCTACCGTAAAATTTATAGAAAAGTGGAGCACACCATTCAAACTCTAGAATACATGTTTAAGTCTAGAGTGATTGATTACAAGGGCAATTGGGATGATCACCTACCATAAATCGATTTCTCCTACAACAATTGCTACAATGCAAGTATCGGTATGGCACCTTTTGAAGCACTTTATGGTAAGCGGTGCTAGTCCCCGATTGGATGGTTTGAACTTAGTGAATTTCTTTTCTTGGTCCCAAAATACTATATGATGCCACGGAGAAGGTTCGACTTTTAAGAGAGAGGTTTAAACTTATAAGAGAGTGGTTGAAAATGGCTTATATTCGGCAAAATATTATGCCGGCAATAGACAGAGGGACCTTTAATTCAAAGTAGGATATTGGGTCTATTTGAAAATTTCACCCAAGAAAGGGGTGATGAGTGGAAGAAGGGGAAACATAGTCCCCATTATGTGGGCCTTTATGAGATTTTGAAAAGGGTGGGGGAAGTGGTAAATGAGTTAGAGTTGCCAATTGAATTGGAATCGTTTCATCCGGTGTTTCATGTGTCCATGCTCAAGATGTGAATAGGTAATCCGGTCCCACTATTCTAGTAGTAAAGGAGGATCTTTCTTATGAATAGGTCACCATTGAGATCTTGGATCACCAATTTAAGGAATTGAGGAACAAGAAGGTTTCCTCCGTAAAAGCTCTTTCGAGTAACCACCTTGTTAAGTTCCGACATGGGAGACTGAGGCCGATATGATGTCCCGTTATCCTCATCTATTCCTTCCTACTGCTAACCGAAGTTAAGGTTACTAGTTTTCTCTGAAATGAGTAATATGAAAATGTTGAAATTATAATGCCATGTAATATGTGCATGTTCTTGAAAAAAGCCATACCAAGGTGTTCATAAGTATGGTACTCATGACTAATTTTCACTTCAAATTGTAGTGTGTTATTTTGTTTTCATGAGAATTTTGTTGAACATGTTATGTGTTGTCTTGGTAAGAAATTTCATGTCAACTCTTTAAAGGTTTTCATTGAGCTTATGTTAATATAGAGAAGGTAGTTCCTCCTTATGTGATGTAAATGATAAACTCTGATGTGTTATGAAAAGTGGAGTAATCTCCTACATGTTTATGTTATATTTATATGTTGAAAGGAGCTGAAATTCCTCCTATATGTTGTGACTCATTACGATATTGCTTGTTTGTTTGATGCTAGTCTTGAGTCTCTTCCTTTTTCCAAATAGAAGGTTTAAGGTGTCATTCGAGTATGAATGTTCCTATGGGGATATATTGTAATACCCCGTGAATTGCATTACCTATACCAAAGCCTCATATGTTGAATAATGATGATTTTAGACATAAGTACGTGTAAATAACTTTTTTGAGAGGTCTTTGAGCCAACACATCAAAGAAAGGTCTTAACGTCCGGAAACTAGCAAAATTGAACTAGTAGGCGTCGCTATGTTTGGTTAAGGTTTGAAGGATCATACTAAGTCTAAAACTTGTAAAAATAGTTTAAATAGGTAAAATTTAGAATAGAGGGTCGAAGAGTACATTTATGATTCCCCAAGGACCACTGAGAAGTTCTTTGTGGAGTACCCGAACTTGAGCAAGCAGGCTGTCACAGCATCCTGTGACCAGCTAAGAATTGGAGGTCACTGCGCGTTGCGCAGCTAGCACAAGAAGGCACAAGTTTTTTTGGCGATACAGGAACTACACGAGGTCCATTGCCTTTACTAGGATTTTTGAAAAAAAAAAAGATAACGGACACTGCGATGCACAACAAAATCCCATATCAGTTCAATTCGTTTTTAAGACAATTTGACTTCGCAAACAGACCCAATTAAGTGAGGGGTCTTTTGGGTAATTCAAAGGGTGATTATATAACGTTTTAAGGTCAGTTTTAAGTCACTTTTAACACACAAATCAAATCCCAAACTTGAGATAAAAAAATCACACTCATCTCTCAAATTTTCTCTTCTTCCAAACCTTCATTGAAGACCATTAGAACTCCAAGCAGAAGGTCAAGTCTTCAAGTTTCCAACACAATTTCGTGTATTTATCATCTCTAAGGTATGATTTATTTCACTTTTGGGATTCCTTTTGTAATACCCCAAAAAAATGAGCTTAGGCATCTATAGCCTACCGTTTGTGTCTTGATGTTTTGAAGTCCAACTATGGGTTCTAAGGTTTTTATAAAGCAGTGTCTAAAGATTAAGTGATTGGGAAGTAAAAAGTCAAGGGACGACGTAGACTTTCGGTGACTAGTATTTTTTATTATGATGTTTATAGGTATTATTTTAAGTTATATGAAGTTCAGAGGTAAAATATCCAAGAACGTCCAAGACGTTTGAAAGTTAAACCTTAAAACGTGCATGTGTGACTTGAGTGTGCCTAGCATGTTTTAATGTGTTGTGAGTGGTTATTTCTGGGGAAACTGATGTGGAAGGTACTTAACATATTAAGGTGTATATTTATGTTGGAAACACCCAGGTTTGACTCCCCAAGGGCCCTGCAAAAGGCCCTTAAGGATGACCCTAAGGATGTCGAGACACTACCATGGAAGTGTCAATCGACAGAGCCAAGGCACCCCTCGTCAGTTGTCGTACGCCCTGTCAGTGGGGTGGAGTCGTCCAACACTTATCTTGGTGAAGGATCAAGTAAATTGGCAAGACCCAAACAAAAACGACGGTCTGCAACATGGTCCGTCGATGAACCTACTAGGTGTCGTTTAATACCGTCGATGCAAGATGCAATTATCTGCCATGCACATGGTCTTATTATGGGGTAAATGGGAAAATAAGCCCCCCACCCTAATCAGACACTAGTTGGTTTATTTAGTTATTTTTTGATGTATTTAACTGATTAAAAATGTGACTAGCCTATTCCCAATTCATTCTTCAAAATTAAATCATTTCTCTCAAAAAGTAACCTCTCTAGAATTCTCCATGTAAGGTGAAGCTTGAGAATTATCCATCAATATAGAATTTTTATTCTACAGTTAGGTATGGTGATCTTTCATCTCTAGTTAAACTTCCATTTCGAGAGTTCTTCTCTATGTTTTCAAAGAGAAAAAATGATCAAACCTCTTATATTCAAATCTAGACATGGGTTCTTTCTCAAAATGCTTTTAAAGGCTTCCTTATCCTAAATTGATGTTAATATGTTGATTTTAACGTGAATTTCAATCCAATTGCATGATTAACCCATGCTCCCTTCAAACTCTTTATTTAGCCTATGTGTGGGCTTTGTGATCTCGAATTAATACTGATTGAATTGTGATTCTAGTATGTGGAATTGTTTATATCTACTGCCTATGATGTAATGTGATGATATATTATGTGTTATTAGTCCAATGTGGGTTGATAGTTGAAGAATTTATCTCTACTTCCTATTTATTTTTATGTATAACATTCACTGTAATCTCGATACTATAATGCATAAATGTAGGATTCGTTTATTTAAAGATAATTGTATGTACTGCCTTACATTGATATTATTGATGAATTGTGGGTATGAATCCTTGATGATCAAAGAAAAGAAGTTTTGGTAAGGACTGATTTACATTTTTTTAGGCTATAAATGATATTGTTATGTACATGATGTGATCTCAATTCTAAGGTAAATGAAGTACGATTTAGACTTTGTTATTATGTCTTTAGCTACTGTCGTATATTGCTACTATTGGTGATTATGAATGTTGATCATGATAATCAATGTAAGGGATATTAGTAAGTGATCTATGTCTCTCTACTCTTTATTGAATTGGTGATGTAGTGTACTAGTTTGTAGCATGATCTTATAGTGACTTATACATGATTTAATTATGTTAAAGTACTATAGATACTGCCTTATCAATGAATTGTTGATAAAAAACGTGTATTGATAATTGATGATTAAAGGTTGATTAATTGGTAAGAATGATTCTTCCCATCTACTTTCCAATAGAATTGGTAGTTGATGAAGACTTGTATGACATTGTGTGGTATGCTCCACTTATGTTGAATGTGTTTACTTTATTATCAATATATATATATGATGTCTTCATACCTTTAAGACAATCATATTATGAATGTGTGTTGGTGATGATAACCCAATGTGAAGCCTCATGCCTACTCTTCTAGTCTAGTAGTGATTAAGGTTGTATGGCTATTGTACAAGCATATGAATGACAATCTTAGGGTTTGATTAGGTGTTGTCTTGATGAGTATAAATGGTTATTTATCCCGACCTATATGCTCATATGTGACTCTGTGAATAGCTAAGTTAGGATTCTTAAGTATAATTTGAAGTTAGCTTGTCACGTATGCTAAATTGTGTTGAGTGGTCTATGCCCTAACGTGAATTGTGGTCCTAAGTGCGTGGCGGCCTCAATGTGTTGTTGATAGCCATTATGTGATCATGTTGACCAATGTACACACACACACACTTCATCTATGCTTACTAGTAGTATATGTTCATGGTGTCTAATCAATGAGTGTTCTAATATGCACTAATGTCTACTACTATGCATGTAAAGTGTATGTATTTATGAAGTATGTGATATATCATTACCTAGGATGAATTGATAGGTATACTAGTGTGGGCAAGGGTATGGACCTTGTCTATGCATTGCACATCTGTGCCTTGATAGGATAGTTCCTAGGTTTGGTTTCCTATGTACGTGAATATGAAATCGTAATTATGTTAATGTATGATAATGTGTGTTCTGAATTTGCTATGTGAAAGGGCTTCTCACATATATTTATATACACACACATGATTAATTATTTTGCCAATATAGGTACACTTGTAAAAAGGTGTTCTTAAGAGTACCCTAACCTAGATAGGTTCTTGAATATGCTATGTCCATGTGAAACGGTTTATCACATGATTTAAGTTGATGAAATCTCATCTATGACCTATGAGATAAGATTATGAGGAGTCAAACTCCTTATCCTAATTTATCAAGTAATGTTAATAAAGGCTTTTAATAAAAAGGAACTTAGCTTTGCACCGAGAGAACTTGAAGTTGAGGGGTGTCCCTTCCCATTGTAGGAAGGTAGGTCACTATAGTCTTCACTAATTGTTTAGCCTCATATATCAAAGGGCATAGTGTGATATTTTTATAAGTGGATAACTACAATGCCTCGATACGCATAAAGAGGGTTCCACATGTACCTCCAAGTTCCATTATTGCGCTTGCCACATAGGATCTAGCAAGTGATATCACTTAGTATGCTAGCATGTGTTAATGTTATATTTTTGCTATGTAGAGAACCTTTCATTGGTGAAAGGCTCTACCACACCAAATTCCATGAAGCACCCATGGTGTTAGTGTCGGTTAAGTCTATAGTTTCCCTAAAGTAAAATGGTTAATTAAATTAAAGTAAGGAACTTAACTAGATAAACTAAGGGTAGTGCCTTGGTGTTGGTGGGGGTATGGGACTTCACCTATGCATTGCACAAGTGTCTCTTGAGGGAAGTTTTATGAAGTTTTCACAAAAATAAATAATGCATGGTTTCACAAAAAAAATGTCTCTTTTAAATGCATGTTTTTTCATGGTTCATACTTAGTGCATTCATTTATTTATTCCATTATTCTCTACTTTTTCCACAAAGTGTAGATTATGGATTATTAGAAGGATGTCTCTATGTTGAGGAGCTTGTATGTGTTTCCAAAACTCAAGCAAAAGGAAGCCTTTTGTCCCAATAATTTCCTATGTCAAGTCTATATTCAATATATTGTAACAGGTTAAGTATTATGTTATTATGTTAAAGGGTCGTGTCCCTATATTCTATGATGTTGAGTCTAAGATGGCAAAAGAGACTAAGAGTCTAACTATGTAATATGACATATATTTTTATATATATATGAAGTGATATATCTAGCTTATGATTTGCTATGAAAATTTTCAAGTTTCTGCTAAATTTACCTATGATAGTGCGATGAATAATAACTATTGGCTTGTATAAGACCTCCGAGAGGTCAAATAAGACATTTTACATCTAGGGGGTACTCCCTGGTCGTGACAAACATGGTAATAGAGCATGAGATTTATTATAGTGTTTTTGGGTCCAAAGTCTTATACTGCCACGACTATTAGAGTCTCGATCATCGGTGGTGAGTCGCGACACATCTTTGAGTGAGAGGCAATAGGACGATAGAGTTTCCCTTTTTCATTAGTCCCATGCTGTGTCATACAACTTAACTCTATAAGATCTCTCTCTTATTTTTTCTTGTCCGGTGGTATTTTAGATGTTATTTGTTAAATGGGATGGTATCTCTATGCTTGAGGGAGAAAAGATGTGTTTGATTCTTACCTTGGTTTTATGGTTTCATGAGTATGTGTGAAGGTTTATTTTTGTATGTTTTGAAGATGTGGTGCCCTTTGTGTCTATATATGACATGTATATTAAATAGCTTGTTATGTTGAGAAATGTATGTCATGATATGGTTAAAGCATGTTAGAAGTTTTTATGGTTAAAATGAGTTTCTTTTGGAATGGTGTGTTGTTATATGACATTTTGTGATTATAGTCTTATGATATGGTTTAGACTTGAAATGTTTTGAAGAATGTGTAAACAGCTAAATGCGCACATTGTCTAAGTATCTGTGTTTCCTTGCATGGATTGGAGTCTTTTGTATAGGCTTCGTCCTACAATTGAAGGTAGTGTGCTTACTTTTTAGGGTGATAATGTGGGTTTGATTTTCATAGAAGTTACCTTACTCTAATATTGAATGAAAAGAAAAAGGCCTTATGCTTAAATCTCCTTTATTATTCCTCAAATGTTTTCTGACCTTTGATGTTCATGGTATAGTTGTAACCTTATGTGGTTTGGTAGTATGTCTTATCTTGAATTTTATGAACTTCATTTGGGTGTTAGGGCTAGAGGAATGATGATAGTTGCGTCAAGTTTCTCTTGAATAAGTTTACCCTAAGTGGGGGATGATGATGTGATTAGTAAGGTTGTAGATATTTCAATCTTTTCCTTCTATGTTTATTTGAGCTTTAGACTAAAGAGTTTCTAATATCTTGTTCATGATGGGATTCTTGCATGAAAGTATGAGTCTCATGTTCTCCATATGTTATATACATTTTAGTTAACTCTATGTTATGCATGTTATGAACATTTTAAGTTGCCTGAAAAAACTATATTTTATCAAATTCATGTTTTCTCATGTTGATTGTGCATCTTGGTATACTAGTTGTGCATTTAACTTCATGAGATAAGGTAAGAAGCCTGTCTGAAGTCACTTATAATGTGTGGTGTTTTAAGCCATTAAAGAAAAAGTTAAGTCTCCTTGAAATGAAAATGGCGAGTCTCGTGAAAATAACGTGACCTTTATGATTTGTAATGAATGAATGTTTAGCTATTGTCCTTTTGTGTTCCTATTAATTGTAAGATTTTCTCTAAATTATGCATGTTTATGAAAGCTCGTGTATTGTAGGAGTTGAAATTTGAAATGACTTCCTATTGTTGTGATGAGTGTGGTTAAATTTCCCATTTTTGCTTCACTATGAAGAAAGTATGAGGAGAAGACATTCCTCCATGGACACAACTAAACATTATATGGTTGAGTATGGACGTCATGTCATTAGTCTTAACTAGACTAATCAATTGTCAACCTATTTGACTAAAGTGTATATGCGTTGAAGTATGAGTGCCTAATTTCTTCTTGAGTGATGTCAAACTTCCTTAGTGTGACTTACATATGGTTGCATAATTAGCCCTTAATAATATTGAATGTAAAGACAATGTTATGATTAGGTGAAGAAAGTTCTTCCTATGAACATGAGGTATGCCTAGCATTTTGAAAGTGAGAGAATAAAAGTTTGTGATTGCTTATGCTACATGGAGTGCTAAGTGGCTTGGAGGCTAGTGTTCCTCTTAATGTGGTTCATTGATTTCTATGTGATGATTTTGCGAATGTTCTAAGCATGTCTATGGGTCGTTGAAGTACTTGTTGTAATTTAATTGTTCAACGTGTCATTTGAGGATGAATGTTCCCAAGTGGGGGATATTGTAAGACCCCAAAAAAGTGAGTTTAGGTTTCTAGGGCCTAATGTTTGTGTCTTGATGTTTTCGATTACTAGTCACCAACAGGCCTTAGATGTTTTTATGTTCTTATATGTATTTCATTGGATTATTAAGCCCTTATATGATTTATAATGATGTTAATAGGTAGTATTTTAAATTTGATTAAGTTTAGAGGTTAAATGTCCAAGAAATTCAAAAGTTAGCCATTGAGACATGCATGTGTGATTTTAGTAAGCCTATCATGTTTGGATGTATTGCGAGTGTTTATTTTTTTTGTAAAAATGATGTGGAAGGTACTTGACATGTTAAGGTGTACATTTAATTTGGAAACACCCACTTACGACTCCCCAAGGGCCCCACAAGAGCCCTTCAATGAGGACCCAAAGGTTGTGAGCGATTACCTTGGCAGTGTCAATCGACAGAGCCAATGGGCACCTCATATGTTGTCTTATGCCCCGTAGATGGGTGGGGAGTCATCCAAGAATTATTCTTGTAAAGTATCAAGTTTTCAAGCCCCAAACCCAATCGACTGCATGATGTACGGTCTTTTTATTGACCTACTGAGCGTCGTTTGAGATCGTCAATGCAGGTTGCAATGAACTGCCATGCGTGCTGTCTCATTATTGTGTGAATGGGAAATTATCCCCACATCCTAAAATGACCCTAGTTGGTTAATTTAGTTATTTTTGGGTACATTTAATTGATTTAAAACATGACTATCCCATTACCAATTCATTCTTCAAAATAAAACCCTTCCCTGTCAAAAAGAAACCTCTCTAGCATTCTCGATTGAAGGTGAAACTCTAGAACAACCATGGTGATGGATTCTCATGATTCCTTAATCAATTTTTAGTGGTTTTCTTCCACAATGTGAAACGGTTATCCTTCATCTCTAGTTAAACTTCAATCTAGAGAGTTTTTCTCAATGTTTTCAAAGCAAAAATATGATCAAACATCTTATATTCAGATCCAGCCATGAGTTCTTTCTCAACGCATTTTTAAAGGCTTCCTCATGATAAATTGATGGTAATATGTTAATTGTAACATGAATTTCAATCTAATTGTATGATGAACCTATTCTCCTTTCAATCTCTCAATTAAGCCTACGCGTGGGCTTTGTGATCTTGAATATATGTTGATTGAATTATGATTCTAGCTTATTGAATTGTTTATATCTACTGCCTATGATGTAATGTGATAATTAATTATGTTTTATTGGTCTAATTTGGGAATATACTTGAAGACTTTATCTCTACTTCCAATTGATTGTTAATGTATGACATTCACTGTACTCTCGATTCTATAGTGCATGAATATAAGATTAATTTATATGAAGATAATTGTAGCTACTGCCTTACAATAATATTACTTATTAATTGTGCGTATCAATCCTTGATTATAAAAAATAAGAGTTCCTGTAAGGATTTTTTTACATTCTTTTAGCCTATAGATTGATATTGTTTGTAAATAATTTGATCTCAATTCTAAGGTAGCTGGAGACTGATTTAGACTTGGTTATTACGTCTTTATGTACTTCCCTAGATTGGTAAATTGGTTAATTATGAATGTTGATCATGATGATAAAAGTAAGATATATTAGTATGTGATCTATGTCTCTCTACTCTTTACCGAATTGGTGATATAGTGTACTAGTTTGTAGCATGATCTTGTATTGACTTAAACATGATTAAATTTATGTTAAAGTACATCTAGATACTTCCCTGTGCATGAATTGTTGATGAAAACTATGTATTGATGAATGATGATCGAAGGTTGATGAATTGGTAAAAATGACTCTTCCCATCCACTTTTCTATAGAATTGGTAATTGAAGAGTTGTATCACATTGTATGGTATGTTCCACTTATTGTGCTGGTGTTTACTTTATTGTCAATATGTATATGATGTTATAATGTCCTTGAAGGAAAATTATATTATGAATGTGTATTGGTGATGATCACTCAATGTGAGGCCTTATGCCTAATCTTCTAGTCTAGTAGTGATTTAGGTTGTATGTCTAATATACGAGCATATGAATGACGATGTTGGGTTTGATTAGATTCTTCCTTGATGGGTATAAATTGTTAATTATCCCTACCTTTGTACTCCAATGTGAGTATGTGAATAGCTAAGGTTAGGAGTCTGATGTGTAATAAGAAGTTACCTTGTCTCCTATGCTAAATTGTGTTGTGTGGTCTATTATCCAAGGTGTGTTCTGGTCCAAAGAGGGTGGCTGCCTCAATGTGTTATTGATAGACATTATGTGATCATGTTTACAGTGTAGTTACACTCACACTGCATGCATTCTTACTAGTAGTATAGGTTCATGGTGTCTAATGAAAGAGTATTCTCATATGCACTAATGTCTTCCACTGTGAATTGTAAGTGTATGTATTAATGAAGTAATTGATTTATCATTAACTAGGATGACCTGACAGTTATGGGCAATGGTATGGGACCTTGTTTATGAATTGCAAATGTGTTCCTTGATATGACAGTTCCTAGGTTTGGCTTCCTATGTACATGAATATGAATGCATTATTAAGTTATTGTATGAACATGTGTGGTCTTAATATGTTATATGAAAGGGATGGTCACTTATATGTATATACACACACACATGATAATGATCTAGTCAATAGAGGGACACTTGAAAGGTTTTCTTAAGAGTACCCTAAATTAGATATGTGCTTAAATATGCTATGTCCATTTCAAAGAGTTTCTCTCATGATTTAAGTTGATAAACTCTCATGTATGACCTATGAGCTAAGCATATGAGGATTCAATCTCCTAGGCATAATTGTATAAGGTAATGTTAATAAAGTCTTTTTTAATAAAAGGGAACTTATCTTAGCACTGAGAGAATTTGATGTTGAGGGTAGTCCCTTCCCATTATTGGAAGGTAGGTAACAATATTCCTAACGAGGTGGTTAACCTCATAGCTCAAAGTCCATAGAGGATATTTCCATTAGTGGATAACTACAGTTCCTCGATAGGCATAAAGAGGGGTTCCACATGTACCTTCTATTTCCATAAACTATGTTTGCAACATAGGATCTAGAAGGTGATATCACTTAGTATGATAGCATGTGATAATTTTCTACTTTGGATAAGTATAGAACCTTCCATTGGTGTAAGGCTCTACAACACTAAATTTCAGGTAGCACTGATGGTCTTAGTATCGGTTAGGGCTATAGTTTCCCTAAAGTAAAAAGGACATGTAAATTAAGGACCCTAAATAGGATGACCGAAGGGTAGTTACATAGTATAGGCGGGGTGTGAGATTTCACCTATGCATTGCACAAGTGTCTTTTGAGGGAGGTCCTAGGAATGTGTTCTAACGCATGTGACTATGTTTATGTTCCTTATGCATGAAATTGTAGTTTTTTCTAGCTATTGTGATGATATGCATCTTATGAGTGCTAATGAGTATATATGATGTGTCCCTTTTTTCTTTATGTGTATAATGTTGAGCTTATTGGAAATATGAATGAATATCCCACTTGGGTTTCATGTAGTTTACTAAAGTCTTCTGTTAAGTGTAATGTAATGTATGTGCGTTTTTATATGAAATGATCCTATGGATGTATGTGTTGAGTTGAAAGGTTGTATGGTTTCCTAGTAGTTTAAAGGTAATGGTTGATTATGGATAGTGTTTTGGACATTATCTATGCATTGCATCAAGTGTCACTAGGAGGTTACTTGGGAAAGTCAAGAAGTTATAATAAGAAGAATGCTCACTGTAAAGGAAATATAGCTAACTGTAAAGTGAAAATATCTTAGTGTAAAATGGGTCAAAATGTGAATTAAATACTATGAGTAATTTTTTCTGATATTATGACTATGACATATGTCTAAATGAAGTATGTAACTATATGATGCTTAATGTATCAAGTTTTATGAAGTTTTCACAAAAAGACTAAATGCATGGTTTAAAGAATAATGTCTATTTTAAATGTATGTTTTTGCATGGTTGCCATACTTAGTTAATTCTTTTACTAACTCCATTCTTCTGTACTTTTTGCCCAAGTTATAGGTTATTGATGCTTAAAAGGATGTCTCAATGTTGAGGAACTTTTTATGTGTTCCCCAAGCTTAAGCAAAAGGAATCCTTATGTTCCAAGGATTTCCTATGTCAAGTCTATATTCAATGTATTGTAATAGTATAAGTATTATGTTATGATGTTAATGGATCGTGTCCCTATTTTATTCTATGATGTTGAGTCTAAGATGGAAAAAAGAGACTTAGAGTCTTACTATGTATTATGACTTATATTTTTATGTATATGAAGTGATATTTATAGCATATGATGTTCAATGAAATATTTTAATTTTTTTGGTAAATCTTCCTATGAAAATGTGGTTAATGATAACTATGGGCTCTTATAAGACCTCCGAGAGGTCAAGTATACTATATTACGTCTGGGGTACACCCCGATTTTGACAAACATGGTATTATTGCATGAGGTTTATCAAAGTGATTTTAGGGTCTAAAGTCTTATATTGCCACGTCTAGTAGAGTCTCGGTCATCGGTGGTGAGTCGCTACACATATACGAGCGAAAGGTCATAGGACGATAGAGTTTCCCTGCTTCACTATTCTCATGTCATTCCATAGAACTTAACTCTATAAGATCTCTATCTTATGTTTTCCATTCCGGTGGTATTATATATATGATTGCTTGGATGAAATGATATCTCTATGCTTAAGGGAGAAAAGGTGAGTTAGATGTTTTTCTTGGTTTTATGGTTTCATGAGTATGTTTTGGTATGCTTTCAACATGTGGTGAATATATGAAATCCATCTGAAATGGCTTGTTATATTGAGAAATGTATGTCATGATATGGTTAAATCATGTTAGATGTTGTTATTGTTAAAATGAGTTTCTTATGGAATGGTGTGTTGTCATATGACATTTTATGATGATAGTCTTATGATATGGTTTAGACTTGAAATGCTTTGAAGAATGTGGTAAATAGCTAAATGCTCACGTTGCCTAAGTATATGAGTTTCCTTGCATGGATTGGAGTCTTTTGTATAGGCTTGTAATTAAAGTGAAGGTAGTGTGCTTACTTTGTGGGGTGATGATATGGGTTTCATTGAAGTAGAAGTTACCTTACTCTAATATTGAATGAAAAGAAAGAGGCCTTATAGCTAAATCTCTTTTATTATTCATCTAATATTTTGTGACCTTTGATGTTCGTGGAATAGTTGTGACCTTTTGTGGTTTAGTAGTACTACCTATCTTTAATGTTATGATTTTCCTTTGGGTGTTAGGCCTAGAGGAATGATGATAGTTGAGTCAAGTTTCTCTGAAATAAGTTTACCCTATGTGGGGGATGATAATGTGATGTGTAAATTTGAAGATATTTCTATCTTTTCCGTCGATGTTTATTTGAGCTTGAGAATAAAGAGTTTCTAATAGCTTGTTCATGATGTGAGTCTTGAATTAAAGTATGAGTTGCATGTTCTCCAAATTTTATATACGTTTTAGTTGTCACTACGTAATGCATGTTATGAAGATTCTAAATTGCCCGAAAAAAGTATTTTTGATCAAATTCATGTTTTATCATGTTGATTGTGCTTCTTTGTATACTAGTTGCGCATTTAACTTCATGATATAAGGTAAGAAGTATGTTTGAAGTCACTTATAATATATGGTGTTTTAAGCCATTAATGAAAAAGTTGAGTGCCCTTGAAATTAAATTGGTGAATCTCTTGAAAATAATGTGACCTTTATGATTTTTAAAACATGATTGTAGGATCACTATTGAAAATTAAAGGCATGTTTACCTATTGTCCTTGTGTGTTTCTATAAATTGTAGGATTTTCTCTGAATGATGTATGTTCATGAAAGCTAGTATATCCTAGGAATTGAAATTTATTGAAAAACTTCTTATTGTTGTGATGTGTGTAGTGTGATTTACCATTTTAGCTTCACTAGGAAGAAAGTAAGAGCATGCTTTGGTTAAAAAGTTGAAAAATTCTTGTTATAAATGAATAGACCTTTGTTCATTGCTTGGGTGTGAACTCAAGAGACATGTAAGTGTGTTGAGGAGAAGGACATTCCTCAATGGACACAACTAAGCATCGTATGGTTGAGTATGACCCTCATGGCATTAGGCTTAACTAAAAAGAATTCATTTTCAACCTATGTGACTCAAGTCTATGTGCATTGAAGTATGAGTTCCTAATTGCTTCCTGAGTGATGTCGAATCTTCCTTTCTGTGACTTAAATATGGTTTCATAATGAGCCCTTAATAAATTGGAATGTAAAGACCATATTATGATTAGGAGAATGATGTTCTTCCTATTAACATGAGTGGTTCCTTGTGTTAGATGCATTTGAAAGTTATTTTATAGAAGTTTGTTCCTATTGTGTTTCATTGAGTGCTAAGTGGATTGGAGGCTAGTGTTCATTGTAATATGGTTCATTGTCTTCTTTGTGATGATGTTGTGAATTTTGTAATGTGGTTCATTGACTTCTATTAGAGCCTGACGTTTGTTTCTTGATGTTTTAAACGCCTAATATGGGTTCTAAGTTTCTAATGAGGTAGTGTATAAAGATTTAATGATTTGAAAGTCAAACTTCAAGGGACGACCAAGACGTTCGACAAATAGTCACTAATAGGCCTTAGGTGTTTTTACATGATGATATGTGTGTCATTGTCTTATTATTCCCTTATATGAGTAGCAAATATGTTTATAGGTAGTATGTTTACTTTCAGGATGTTTAGAGCTTAAACGTCCATGAACGTCCAAGACGTTTGAAGTAAGCCCTTGAGACGTGTATGTGTGACTTGTGTGTGCCTAGTATGTTTGGGTGTGTTGCGATTTGTTGTTTTGGGTGAAACTGATGTGGAAGGTATTTACATATTATAGTGTATATTTATCTTTGAAACGCCCGGTTAAGACACCTCAAGGGCCCCGGAAGAGGCACTCAAGGAGGACCCAAAGGTTGTCAAGACAATGCCTTAGTAGTGTCAATCAACGGAGCCAAGGGATGCCTCATAAGATGTCTTACACCCCATAGATGAGGAGGAGGGGAGTCATCCAAGACTTAATCTCGTGCAGGATCAAGTCAATTTGAAATCCCCAAACCAAAAGATAGCCTGCATACGGTCCGTTGATGGACCTATTGAGTGTCATTTTATACCGTCGATTTAGGCTGCAATTAACTTCCATGCATGTTGTCTCATTATGTGGTAAGATAAATTCGCCCCACATCTTAATATGACCCTAGTTCGTTAATTTGGTTACTTTTGGGTGTTTTAATTGATTAAAAATGTGACTAGCCCATTCCCAATTCATTCTTCAAAATAAAACCCTTCCCTCAAAAAATGAAACCTCTCTAAAATTCTCCACTGAAGGTGAAGCTCAAGAACAGCCATGGTGATGGATTCTCATGCTTTCTTCATCAATTTTTAGTCTTTTTGTTATAAAATGAGGTATGGTGATCCTTACTCTCTAGTTAACCTTCCATCTATATTGTTATTTTTTCAGTGTTTTCGAAGAGAAAATATGATCAAACCTCTTATCTTAAAATCTAGAAATGGGTTCTTTCTCAAAATGTTTTTAAAGGCTTCCTCTTTATGAATTTATGTTAATATGTTGTTGTAATGTGAATTTCAATTCAATAACATGATGAACCCATACTCCATTCAAACACCAAATTCAGCCAATGTTTGGCCTTTGTGATCGCGAATTTATAATGATTGAATTATAATTCCAGCATGTTGAATTGTTTATATCTACTAACTATGATGTAATGTGATGATAATTTATGTCTTATTTGTCCAATGTGGGTTGGTACTTGAAGACTTGATCTCTACTTCCTATTGATTGTTAATGTATGACATTCACTGTAATTTCCATTCTATAGGGCATGAATGTAGGATTCATTCATATAAAAATAATTGTAGCAATTGACTTATATTGATATTATTTATGAATTGTGGGTATGAATCCTTGATGATCAAAGCCAAGGATTTTTGGCTAGGATTGATTTACATTATTATAGCCTATAGATAAATATTGTGATGTACATGATGTGATCTTAATTTTAATGTAGATGAAGAATGATTTAGACTTGGTTATTATGTCATTATCTAATGCCCTATATTTGTACTATTGGTGAATTATTAATGTTGATCATGATTATTAAAGTTAAGGGACATTAGTAAGTGATCTATGTCTCTCTACTCTTTTTTGAATTGGTGATGTAGTGTACTAATTTGTAACATGATCTCGTAATGACATTCATTTATGTTAAAGTACATCTAGATACTTCCCTATACGTGAAATGTTGATGAAAATTGCGTATTGATCAATAATGATCAAATGTTGATTAATTGGTAAGAATGGATCTTTCCATCTACTTTCCAATAGAATTGGTAGTTGATGAATCCTTTTATGACAGTTTGTGGTATATTCTAGCTATGGTGGCGGTGTTTAATTTATCATTAATATATGTATGATGTGATCACGGCTTTGAAGGCAATTATATTATTAATGTGTGTTGGTGATGATCACCAAATGTGAAGCCTCATGCCTAGTCTTCTAGTCTAGTAATTATTTAGGTTGTATGCTATTGCACAAGAATATGAATGACGATTTTGGGTATGATTAAGAGTTTCCTTGATGAGTATAAATGAATCATGATACTAACTATGTACCCCTATGTGAATGTGTGAATAGCTAAGGTTAAGAGTCTTAAGTGTAATATGAAGTTAGTATAGGGTGGCTGCCTCAATGTGTTGTTGGTAGCCATTATGTGATCATGTTGACCAGTCTAAACACACCCAAACTTTATACATGATTACTAGTAGTATAGGTTCATGGTATATAATGAAAGAGTATTCTCATATGCACTAATGTCTACTAATATGCATGTACAGTGTATGTATTCATGAAGTATATGATATATAATTATCAATGATGACTTGATATGTGTACTAGTATGGGAAAGGGCATAGGACTTTGTCTATGCATTGCACATGTGTGCCTTGATAGTATACTTACTAGGTTTGTTTTACTATGTACATGAATATGAATACATGATTATGTTAATGTATGAACATGTGCGTTCTTAATGTGTTATGTGAAAGGGCTGCTAACATATATGTATATCCATACACACACATGAATGACTATCAAATCAATAGAGAGGTACTTGAAAGGTGTTCTCAAGAGTACCCTAAACTAGATAGGTGCTTGAAATCTATGTCCATGTGAAAGATTTTTTCACATTATTTAGGTTGATGAACTCTCAACTATCACCTATGAGCTAATCATATGAGGAGTCAATATCCTAAGCCTAATTTTATAAAGTAATGTTAATAAAGGATTTTAAATAAAAGGGAACTTAGCTTAGCACCGAGAGAACTTGAAGTTGAGTGGTGTCCCTTCCCATTTTAGAAAGGTAGGTCACCATAGTACTCACGAAGTGGTTAACCTCATAGCCCAAAGGTTATAGAGTGATATTTCCATAAGTGGTTGACTACAATGCCTCGATAGGAATAAAGACCGTTTCCACATGTACTTCCATTTTCCATAAGGTATGCTTGCCACATAGAATCTAGTAAGTGATATCACTTAGTATGATAGCATGTATTAATGTTCTAATTTTGCTAAGTAGAGAACCTTCCATTGGTGTAAGGCTCTACAACACCAAATTCCACATAACAAAGTGGTCTTAGTATCGGTTAAGGATATAAATTCCCTAAAGTAATATGGACAATAAAAGTAAATTAAGGGCCCTAAATCGGATAACTTAAGGGTTGTAGCTTAGTGATGGCCGTGGTATGGGACTTCACCTATGCATTGCACAAGTGGATCTTAAGTGATGTCCTAGGAAGATGTTCTAATCCATGTGACTATGTTTTTTGTTTCTTATGCATGACATTATAGTCTTGTCTACTTATTATGAGGATATGAAAAGTATGAGTCCTAATGAGTCTCTCTCTCTTTATATATATATATATATATATATATATATATATATATATATATATATATATATATATATATATATATATATATATATATATATATGTGTGTGTGTGTGTGTGTGTGTGTGTGTGTGTGTGTGTGTGTGTGTGTGTGTGTGTGTGTGTGTGTGTGTCCTTTTCTTAGTGTATAATTTTGGTCTTATTGGCTATATTAATAAAGTTCCTACTTGGGTTTCATGTAGTTGATTAAAGTCTTATGTTAAGTGTAATGTGAAGTATGTCCCTTTCTTATATGAAATTATCCTATTGACGTATGTGTTGAGTTGAAAGGTTGCATAAGTGGTTTCTGTGTAGCCTTATGGTGACTCTTGATTATGGATAGTGTTATGATACATTATCTATACATTGCACCAAGTGTCACTAGGAGGTTACTTGGGAAAGTCAAGAAGTTAAAATAAAAAGAATGCTCACTGTAAAGGGAAAATAGTTCAATATAAAGTGAAAATAACTTACTGTAAAATGGGTCAAAATAAGATTTAAATGCTATGTATTATTTTATGTGATATGGTGACTATGGTATATGCCTAAATCAGGTATGTAACTTGTATAATGCTTAATGTATCATGTTTTATGAAGTTTTCACAAAAAGACATAATATTCAGTTTCAAGAAAATGTCCCTTTTAAATGCATGTTTATGCATGGTTTTCATACCTATTGCATTCTTATACTAACTCCATTCATTCTATTTTTAAATAAATCATACGTTATGGATTCTTAAAAGGAAGTCTCAATGTTGAGGAGCTTGTTATGTGTTCCCCAAGCTCAAGCAAAAGGAATCCTTATGTTCCAAGGATTTCCTATGTTAATTCTATATTCAATGTATTGTAATAGTTTAAGTATTATGTTATGATGTTAAAAGGTCGTGTCCCTCTTATATTCTATGATGTTGAGTCTATAATAAGAAACGAGACTTAGTGTCTAACTATGTATTATGACTTATATTTTTATATATATTAAGTGATGTTTCTATAATATGATGTGCTATGAAAAAAATTATATTTTACGCTAGACAATGCGATGAATGATAATAATGGGCTTGTGTTAGACCTCCGAGAAGTCAAGTATGTCATGTTACGTCTAAGGGGCACTCCCTGGTAATGCATTTCCCAAGAGTTTATTCGAAAAGATGATTTCTGAATCCTCCAAAACAAGGGTTTTTTATCTCACATGGGTCTATTTTGAAAAATGATATTACGAATAAATTGTGATTGATTAAAGTTTTGTTGGTATATATTGATGGTTAATTGATAATTTCTTGCATGATTTCCCTAGACCCAAGTCCTTTCCCCAATTTCATGAAAACTTTTAATTAATAGGATGAGTTATGAAGATGACGAACAAGTAGATGGACTACATTGTTGTTAATTATGTACTTGCTTCTTAAATTTTCCTTGTTTATGTAATTAGTTCTGTATTTTTTTGTTTTGGAAGTATGAAGGTTCTTGAAGAGGGCAAGAAAGTATGTTGATTGGTTTCGGATTCAATTGTGAATTATGAGTTACATAAATAGTAATGCTCATATGGATAATGTATGGTTTTGATGTTGATGCTAGGAATTCCTCATCCTTAACCCTGAGACATTAAATTAGAAATGAATTATGCATGTATGATATGATATGAATATTATATGATTTAAAGTATTTTCTTGATTATAATAAAGTGTTATGTGAAAGGTTTACTCACTTGTGAAGTGGTAACTAAAGTGAAAGGATTGTTCTCACTTATGATGACCGATGAGCTAATATGATAAGATGTTTACATAGGGGTCTAGAATAGACTAATATGAATTGTATGATAAAATAAGATTGTTACTAAAGGGAATAATTTGTTTGCACCGAAAGAGAATGTTAATGAGATGGAGGTCTCATGTTTAGTTAGTACGACCTCACACACGGGTTTTCTCATGTTAGCAAGTCATGATTTCCAAAATATGTGTTGTTTCATAAGATGGAAACCTCCACGTCTAGAAAGTAGAGGTTTCTAATAACAATCTCCTTGACGCTTAACTATGTGCCTACATAGGACTCTAGGTTAGTGTATCAACCTAGATAGCTATGTACGAATGGTTACACCTTAGTTAAGTGTTATTCCTCTCTTTTCGGTGTGGTAGTAGATAATTGGATTCCATGTAACTCACATTGTCTCATGTTAGTTATTGAACTTCTTTCCTTAATGTTCAAGTAAATTAACAAGTTATGTATGTGAACTCCTATTAGGGTTGTCTTAAAGGTTACTACATGGTGTGAAGCAGGGTATGAGATTTCTATTACACATTGCACATGTGGATCCTAAAAATGGTCCTAGTGCTGTTCTTTTATTATTATGATTTTGGTTATGTTGATAAGATATGAGTAAGTATTGATGTATGAAGCATGTCATGAAAATTTGTTGTAAGCATGATGTGGGTTGCTTAATGAGATACTTAGCTTTGGATATTGTTATGGGGCTTTATTCTATGTTTGGTTGACTTATGATGTTCCATATATGTTTTTATTGACTTATTTGATATTATGCATGGTTTTGACTAAATTGTGCTTTTCTCATGAATTAATGATTTTTATGCATAGGGACCATACTTAGTACATGCGTTTTCTATTAACCCATATTTCTTCCTATTTCCCAAACATTGTAGGTTCGGGCCAGTGAGGTATCTTGAGGCTAAATTAAGAAGGTTTAGACTAGACTCTCTAAGTTTTGGTAGGTCCTCTAGTTTGGTAGGTCCTCTAGTTTGAGGATTCCAATTTATGGTAGGCCCTCTTAGTCGTACTTTTATTGTCTAAATACATTCTTTTCTCTCCTATTGTTGAAGTTGTTAATTTAAGCCCTTTGTGGCAACTTTGAATTTGTAGAAGGGATATGCCCAGATGTTTTACTTAATTTAGATGGTTTTAATGTGAGATAAAGATTTACATTAAATTCTTTTGTATTATTATTTTGTCTAAGGGAGAAGCCTGAGTAAGCTTTCTATGTAAGAGGTCTATTTAAAGCCAAGTACACACATATACAAAATTTTAAATTTATCCGCATTTTGACCTATGATGTGTTTTGACGTATGCTAAGGGATTGTTTTAGTCCACTTCGATGATGACGACGAAGGTAATTACTAGGATGTACTTTTGGTCGTTACAACTTAAAATCAGAGCATAAAAATAAAGTAAATTCGAGGATTGATGTATCACTAAACAACGTCTATGTAGGGTCTTATTCATAATTGTGAAGCGCGCCATACTTATGAAATATACACTATGTGATGATTATGAACTTTCACTATATTTTTATTCCTTAGTCGTGCCTAAGATTCCTAACTCTATTAATTCCTTTATTTTAATCCTTTGATTGTGATTATAGGCAATGAATACAAGGAGGAACAATGCTCGAAGGGTCAAACACAAGAATTTGAATGATGCGGTTCCCCCTCAAGCTCCTCAAAACCCTCAAGTTACTATTGAAAAATGGACTATGTCTAATGCTGAGATTAGGTCGGGCATTTATAGGTTGACTCAAGTGTTGGCTACCCATGTATCTAGGGATTCTAGGGTGCAAGTGAATCCCAATACTTACACTACCGCTTGAAGAATTAGGGATTTCACAAGGATGGATCTCCCTACATTCTTTGGTTCCAAGGTGGAGGAGGACCTGCAAGGGTTCATTGATGAAGTGTTCAAAGTTCTTGATTCTATTGGGCTATCTTCTCAAGAAAAGGCAGAACTAGCCGCCTACCAACTCAAAGATGTGGATCAAGTGTGGTTTGACCTATGGAAGGATGAGAGGGCGGTTAAAGAAGGCCAGATTACTTGGGAGATTTCATGATGACTTTCCTTGATAGGTCCTTTCCCTTGGAATAAACGGAGAGAAAAATACAAGAATTCATCAACCTTCGTCAAGGGGGCATGAGCGTGAAGGAGTATCACCTCAATTTCGCTTAAATATCCAAATATGCTCCTACCATGGTTGCGGATTCTAGAGCTAAGATAAACAAATTTGTTATGGAGATATCCGACCTTATGGTTAATGAGTGTAGGTTGCTATGTTGATTCATAGCATTGACATCTCTCATCTTATGGTTCATGCCGAACAAATTGAGGAGCAAAAGCTTAAGCAAGTTGGCAGTAAATTGAAGAAGGTAAAAATCGAAGATGGGAATTTTCCAAGACCAAATTTGAGGTGCAAGACAAACCAATGTTCAAAAGGAGATTTTCAAACCAAGGCCCTTCTAATCTCCAAGGGTCAATAAAAGTAAGGTTTCTACTATAAAACCCCAAGAGGGGAAAGGTGGTAGATCTTATGTTCACAAGCCTCATTGTGCAAAATGTGATAAGAGACATTATGTTAAGTTTCTAGTTGGCACGGGTAATTTCTGTGGTTGTGGAAAGATTGGTCACATGAATAGATTGTCCTATGATAAAAGCTCAAGGAAGGGATATTTCTTAAAGCAAGTACCCCCAATCCAGATGCTCCTAACAAGAATCGCTTTTATTCTCTCCAATCCCAACGCGATCAAGAGAGCTCACCAGACGTGGTTACCGGTATGTTACAATTATTTTCCTTTGATGTATATGATTTGGTTTATCCGGGATCTACATCGTCATTTGTGAACCCTCTTATACCCATTAAATCTTATATGCTACTCGACATTTTGATGAACTTTTTCGGTTTCTACCCCAGTGGGTAATTTTGTGGTGGGTAAAAGATTCTATAAAGGTTTTCCTATTTCTTTACCCAATAGAATTACATTAGTAGACTTAATAGAAATTAATATGCAAAATTTTGATGTAATAGTGGGAATGGATTGGTTGCATGCTTGCTTTGCCTCTATTGATTGTAGGATAAGGGTAGTAAAATTTCAATTTCCAAATGAATCCATTTTTGAGTGGAAGTAAGGAAACTCAAATCCTAGGGGTAAGATCATTTCGCATCTAAAAGCATGCAAGTTAATTAAAAAGTTTTCTCTCGATCACATAGTTAGAGTTATGGATCTTTGAATATGAGGTTTCTCCCTTAGAGTCGGTACCCATAGTGAGGTATTTCGAGAGGTCTTTCCCCATGACATATAAGAAATTCCTCGTGAATGGGAAATTACTTTGTCTTGGATTTATTGACGGATACACAACCTATTTCAATCATTTGTTATCAGATGGCCCTATCCAAGTTGAAAGAACGAAAGTCTCAACTCAAGGATTTCCAAGATAAAGTTTTATTCAACCAAGCACATCTCCACGGGGTGCCCCGGTTTTGTTTGTAAAGAAGAAGGATGGGTCTTTCAAAATGTGTATCGACTATCAATAATTGAACAAATTCACCATAATAATTAGTTCCATTTCCCTAGGATTAATGACCTATTTGATCAACTCCAAAGAGCGAGTTACTTCTCAAATATTGACTTTATATTGGGTTATCACAAACTTAGAGTTAGGGAGGTTGATATTCTGAAAACGGCATTTTGAATGAGATATGGTCACTTTAAATTCCTAGGTATATCATTTTTTCTAACCAATACCACGACGGCTTTCATGGATCTTATGAATCGAGTTTTTGAAAGTATCTTGATTTGATCGTGATTGTCTTCATTGATCATATTTTGATATACTCAAGAAGTGATAATGATCATAAGAGCAATTTAAGTATAGTTTTGTATGTTCTCAAGGATAACCAACTTTTTGCTAAGTTCAGTAAATGTGAATTTTTGTTGATATCGGTTGCATTTATTGGCCATATTGTCTCCAGTGAAGGGGAATATATTGATGTGAGGAAGACAAAAGTGGTCAAATGTTGGCATAGACCTTTGAGTCCTACTTACATCAAAAGCTTTCTAGGGTTGGCCGGTCACTATAGAAGGTTTATTGAGGGATTCTAGTCGATTGCATTTCCATAAAGGCCTTAACCCAAAAGAAGTCATAGTTTTTATGGTCGGATTCTTGTGAAAATAGCTTACAATTATTGAAAGATATACAATTTGTAGGTGATCATCCCAATTTCTCTTGAAATTAATTACGAAAGCCCTTAACATGTCTTTCAATAATTGTAAACATGTTCAAAAACTAAATCTTTGAATAATTGTAAGCTATTTTCACAACATGTTTAAGTGTTTTCTTGGTAAGATATTGCAAGTCAACTCTCTGAAGGTATTCATATTGAGCTTATGTTAATATGGAGAATGTATTTTCTCCTTATGTGATGTAAATGATAAGCTTTTATGTGTTATGAAAAGTGGAATAAGATCTTACATATTGATGTTATATTTATATGTTGAAAGGAGTTGAAATTCCTCCTATGAGCTGTGAGTCATTATGACATTGCTTGTTGGTTGGCTGCTAGTCTTGAGTCTCTTCCTTTTTCACAAGTGAAGGTTTAAGGTGTCATTCAGGGACAAACGTTCCTAACGGGAGAATATTGTAACACCCCATAATTTCCATGACCTATAATAGAGATTCATATGTTGAATAATGATTATTTTACAAATAAATAAATGTATATAGATTATTTGAGAAGTCTTAGAGCCAATCCATTAATGAAAAGTCTGAACGTCTGGAAATTAGCGAAATTTAACTAGTAGACGTCACTATGTTTGGTGAAAGTTTAGGAGGGTCATACTAGGTAGAAAACTTGTAAAAAGACATTAAATAGGCAAACTTTATTATATAGGTTCAAAACGTACAGTCACGAATCCCTATACTACCGCAAGGTTCCTTGAGGAGGACCCGAACATGGGCGTGCAGTCTGCCAAAGTAGCATGTGACCAGCTAAGAATTCGAGGTCACTGTGCATCGCGCAGCTAGCACAAAGAGGAAAAAATTGTCCTTGCGACACGGGGCTTCCATGAGGTACATTGACTCAACCCATATTTTTGAAAAAAAAATATGGAATTGACCTCGCAATGTGCAGCAAAGTCCCAGATCCGTTTGTGTCTTTTTAAAGACAATTTGACTTCACAAAAAGACCTAATTAAGTAACGAGTATTTTGATTAATTTAAAGGATGAGTATATAATGTTTTAGAGTTAGTTTTAAGTCACTTTTACCACACAAATAACATCCCAAAATTGAGATGATAAAATATCAACCTCATCTCTCTCAAATTCTCTCTTTCTCCAAACCTCCATTAAAGACCATTAGAACTCCAACAAGAAGGTCAAGTATTAAAGATTCCAACCCAATTTCGTGGATTTATTATCTGTAAGGTATGGTTTCTTTCACTCTTGGGATTCCTTTCCCCAAGAGGTCATTCCAATAGATTATTCTAAATCCCTCAAAACAAGGGTTTTTCTTATTACATGGGTCATCATTGAAAAACAAAATTACGAAAAAATTATGATGAATTAATGTTTTTGAAGTATATATTTATGGTTAATTGATGATTTCTTATGATATTTTCCTAAAACATGTCCTTCCACAATTTCATGGAAAACATTATTAGGGTGAGTTGTGAAGTGACGAACAACTAGATTAACTACGTTGTTGTTAATTATGTAATTTCTTATTGAATTTACCTTGTTTATGTAATTATTTATGTATTATTGTTAATGGAAATATTAAGGTTCTTGAAGAGGTCAAGAGGTTATGTTGATTTGTTTCTCTCAGATTCAATTGTGAATTATGAGTTACTTAGATAGTAATGCTCCTATATATAATGTGTGGTTGAAATGGTGATGCTAGGAATTCGTCATCCTTAACCCAAGGACATTAAATTAGACATGAATTATGCATGTATGTTAGGATACTAATATTATATGATTGAAAGTACTTTCTCATGAATATAATAATTTGTTAAGTGAAAGGTTTAATCACTTGTGAAGTGGTGTCTAATGTGAAAGTATTGTTCTCACTTATGATGACCTATGAGCTAATATGATAATATGTTTACATAGGGGTCTAGAAGAGATGAAAGTATTGTTCTCACTTATGAAGACCTATGAGCTAATATGATAAGATGTTTACGTAGGGGTTTAGAAGAGATTCATGTGAAGTTATATGATAAAATAAGATTATTACTAAAGGGAATAATTTCATAGCATCGAAAAGGCATGTAAATGAGATTGATTCTCACGATTAGTTAGTTCGGCCTCCCATATGGGTTTTCTCAAGTTAGTAAGTTCGGATTTCAAAAATATGTGTTGTCTCATACGATGTAAACCTCCACGTCTAGTAAGTCAAGGTTTCTATTAACAATCTCCTTGTCCCTTAACTATGTGCCCAAATAGGAATCTAGCATAGTGGATCACCTAGATAGCTATGTACGAATGCTTACACCTTAGGGAAGGGTTAATCCTCACTTTTTGGTGTGGATTAGAACACCAGATTCCATGTAGCTAACATGGTCTATTGTGTGTTATTGCACTACTTTCCCTAACATAAAAGTAAATGAACAAGTTATGTATGTGAACTCTTATTAGGTTTGTCTTAAAGGTTACTACATGGTGTGAGGAAGGGTATGGGACTTCTTTTACACATTGCACATGTGGGATCCTAAGAGATGGTCCTAGGTGTTCTTTTATTATTATGATTATCATTATGGTTATGTTGATAAGATCTGAGTATGTATTGATGTATGAAGCATGTTATGAAAATATGTTGTAAGTATGAAGTGGGTTGCTTAATGTGATACTTAGCTTTGGATAGGATTTGGGGCCTTATTCTTGGCATTGTATAAGTGTTGCTTGAGTTGCTTATATGAGCTTTGACTTATGATGTTCCGTATATGTGTATATTGAGTTAATGTTATGCATGGCTTTGACTAAATTGTGTCTTTTCTAAGCATTAATGATTTGTATTCATACGGACCATACTTAGTCCATTTGTTTTGTACTAACCATATTTCTTCCCCTTTTTCCAAACATTGTAGGTTTAGGCCACTGAGATATCTTCAGGCTAAAGAAAGAAGGCTTGAACTAGAATCTCCAAGTTTCGGTAGGTCCTCTAGTTCGAGGATGTTACTACATATTCTACCATAGTCGTACTTGTATTGTTAAAAGATATCATTTCTCTCCTATTTTTAAAGTTGTTGATATAAGTCCTACATGGAAACTTTGAATTTTTATAAGGGATATGCCCAATGTTTTAATTTATTTAGGTGGTTTTAATGTGAGAAAAATATTTAGACTAAATTCTTATGTATTATTATTTTGTCTAAGCGTGAATCCTAAGTAAGGTTCATGTGTAAGAGTTCTACGTAAACCTCACTACAACATATACAAAGTTTTTAAATTTATCCGCAATTTTTACTTATGATGTGATATGACGTATGCTAAGGACTTTTCATAGTCCTCTTAAAGGACAACGTCTCCATTAACGACTATGGTGTACTATGGGCCGTTACACACTCGAAAACTAAAACCAAATCTAACTATGTCTAAATAAAGCCTCTAACTGACAGGAGATGCTGGGACATGCTACGAGCTAACTCTAGATAAATTAAAAATGAACTCAAAGACGAAATCTGAAAACATGTGTATTATCCTCAAAGTATGAGGATTCACTACTGATGTTTTTGAATATGGATTGTGAATCGACCTACCCGTGATTTGAATGTTCAGGACAAGAACCTACATCACGAAAATATGCAGCGCAGTGTATGCGTCAGTACATGGAAGGTACCGAGCATGCAGGATAAGATAAAAGTTGAACAAAACATTAAATTGAACAAACAATAACTGAACAATGACATAATCTAAACATGATGAAAATACTAGTATATACAGAATAGAACTAAATGAAAGTTAATTACCAAGTATTGAACATGTTGTAACTGAATAATAAGGTATAACTAAAAAACGTGGCCAAACACATTCGAGTTTGATTGTGGGAGCCACTAGTAACCGACATATCCACCACATGAGCTATTTGTGATGTTTGATGCACACACCACATTTAAGGAACGAATATAGCTTGCCAGGGGTATAAAGGTGTGTCTGTCTTGATCACTAAAACTACCGGGGCACGTAGTTGTAGGACTATGAGGGTACACTGAAACATGGTCCAACACATAAAACAAATAATGACATGCAAATCTGAGAATATAACATTGATAGACTAACAATGTGACATTCGAAAATGAATGCACGTGTACCTATTTAACTGACCTAGCATGTGTCATTCATGAACATAAAGAATCTCCACCACTAGAATTCCGAGTTTCATGCAAATAAGTAAGCAAATATTCCACAAAAATCTAATTAGGAGTACTTTAAAAACGAAATCACAACTAATATATAAGGTTTTACAATCTCTAGGTCTAAGCAAGATATAAGAATCAAGAATCTGACTGAATTCCAGGGACCTCACGAATGAAAGGAATCCACTAGTAAAATCTGACATAACATTTGATGAAATCTACCGAGAAGTTCTTCACTTTTAGGGCTGGGATTGGAGAAAACGTATAGCGTTCTTAGAAGGGTGTTAGTCGCCCCTTTTCTTCTCTCTGTTTTCTAAGTTTGATTTTTTTTAGTGAATGAATCACTTAGGGAAAAATCTAGCTAAATTAATAGGCTTAAATTAACCAAATCTACTTATTTTAAGGATCAAACGACGTAGTTTAAGGTCCAACACATAGGCGAAAGGACCAAAACGACCCTGACTTAATTCATAAAAGGTCTACCTACGAAGGGACCTACAGTCTGTGGGTTGACCTACCAACCGTAGGTAGGGGTTGTCGGTTAACTCTGCCCTAGAGGGATTTACTAAGATGATCACAACTTTTTACTTGGAGATGGGATTTTAAAAAAAAAAATGTGGGCTGCAGAAAGAATTCAATTATATGTCATTTTATAGGTAATGGGCCACATAATTACTTTTGTGCTAAAATTTATGGCCATATGAAATTGACCCAACAATAATTTCCCTCTAACTGATCGTTGACTCTCGTCTATGGCCCGTAGGTCCAACCACTGACTGTATTTGTCAACCATAGTAAGGATCAGAGACTATAAAGATTTGGGATTTAACAAAAAAACAATGATTCATTGGTGATTTTATAAAACATGCACCAGATTTTCTCAGAACTAGGAATTTCTTCAATTTGAGATCTGAGGTTTTAGATTATCTCCTCCTTGTAAACATTCATCCTCGAATGAATTTTAAAGTAGATGAGTATGGAGGGAAGGAGGTTCAAGCCCTACAATTATATACTAGAAACTAAAATCTAACTTAACTGAGTTTCAAGAACATGCAAATATTTTGAAAATGCAAGGACAATCGAAGTAAAAAGTTACTAAGACAAAATTTACGCACAAGTAAACTGAGATATTCTTAGTATGTCAAATTTCATCACCCTTTCTAAGTGATACTTTAACGATAACCCAATCATCTATCTCAAACTCTAAGTCTATTATGCTTTCAGGATAATCAAAGTTATTTCACCTACCCATCTCCTTACCAAATATAAACAACCATCTCCCACATAGGAAAAAAGCTCAACTTTCTGGTGATGAACTTCCATTTGTGTGGGATCATTATCTTGTTTTGTAAACTTTCATTACAAATGAAGACTCTGATATATTCTGTATTATCATACCAACATCTGATGTGTCCATAAGACTAACTCCTATGTGAGAAAGCTGGTGAATATCTTATCTCGCTTTCTTTCTTACTTCATCAACATATGCTATGCTACCTTTTAGATATCATCTTTCTAACTTTAAGGTAAGATCTAAATAGATCTATTGGAACAAAGATACTACCCTTTAATTCTAAGATTGACTCACTGGAAATTGAAATAAAACGATCTTACTCCTACAATAGGATGAGGGATAACAGAATGAACAATATATGCTTAGAATGCTATGAAAATGTAGCATTTCTAACTGTCAAAGGTCTGTTGAGGTGACTTTTTAAGAGAGTGTGACAAGGAAATTTTTGTATATAAGTCTAGCTATAATTGTGTCACCATGGGAGTGGAGATTGATAAAAGTTCTAAAAACAGCCTAAACATTGACACCTAGTGTCTTCCACTTCCTTAAGCTAGTGGGAGATCAATTCCACCCTATCACTATGAATCACTTGAATCACTCAAAAGAATTTCTTAACCTTATAATGAAATTGTGTGGGTAAGCTCTACGGGGAAGCATGATCTTAAGTGCATAACGGCAGAATAGAATGAGAAAATCTTGCATAACTCACACATGATAAGAGTAACAAAGAGAGTGAAGTTTTCTTACAACACTTGCAGGCTCACTCTCATTATATGTTGTGCCCTTCACACCTATGAAAGAGATTTTACTTAGTGTGGTTTTAAGACATCCTAGGACTCTCAAACCTAATGTTCTGATAGCAACTTTGTCATGCCTCGAGGCTATCCCCTTGGCATAAACACGGGACCCAGGTTTATGAGTAACCCCAAGCTAATCTTGTACTGGCATATCATAAACATACTAAAATAACTAAACAAAAGATACTATGTGGAAGCTTAAATCAGGAGATGAAAAGGAAGGCGGGGAATACCCAATACTAATCTGAATACACATAATAAACTTCTGAGATTTTAGTGGTATTGAACAATCACTCAAATTCTAAAGATAAATTTAAAACTATATTTGAAAAAGCCTCTAACTCACAAAAATTGTTGGGACATATCCCCAGCTAAATCAAGGTAAACTGAACATGCAATAAAAGACATAAATGGAAAAAAATTCTATTTTCCTCGAAGTATAATGTTTCACCACGAATGCTACTATGTATTGATGGGGAAGTGATCTATGCCTGATCTGAATGTCAAGGACCTGAACATACATCACTAAATGAGGTAACAAAGAGTACGGATTTGTTCTTGGAATTAACTGAGCATGCAGGATACAGAATATAACTGAACAAATATGTTAGTTTCACAAGCATAACTGGGCATTGATATAACTTAAACATAATGTAAAAAATAAAATATACTGAACCGAATGTCATGACCAAGTACCGATTAGTATCAGTAATACCTCGAAAATGAACTAGGAGAAGCTAGATCCTAACAATGTTGTAATGATGATCTGAAAATGGACTGTAATGTGTTATTGAGGCAGTGTCTAGAGTTTTAGGTGATTTGGAAGTGAAACATCAAGGGACAACCAAGATGTTCGATTATTAAGTCACCTATGTGTCTCATGTATGGTTTTATGTGCTTATGTGTGATTCATGAGGTTATAAGGTCATTAAATGACACCACAAGAAAATATATTTAAAGCTACAAAATATTTTGTAGCTAAAATATGAAAATTTTTTTTGCTAAGTTATTTAGCCATAAATATTTTTTCATAGCATTCGTTTTAATACGTAGATTGGCTAAAAGCTAGCTATAGACTTTACATGGTCTGTGGCTAAGGACTAATACTTATAGTTACTAAAAAAATGTGTTGTAGCTATCATAGTATAAAATTCTTGCTACAAAATATATACTTGTGACAAAATATTTTTACTCTTTTGCCACAACAAATTAAGTTTATAGCAAGTTTGATATTGTAGACACGATATATTCTATTGTAGCAAATGACTTAATTTATTTTCATTGAAAATTAAAGTTCGTGAATATTTTATATTTTTAATCTAGTGGGAATGATACTTGTATTTAGCTACAATTTAAAAAAATTATATCTATGAAATTATAGCATTTGCCACAAATATTTTTTCACAAAGCTAAGATTTCAAATTTTTTTCCATGGCTACATGAAGTATAGTTAATATTTTTTATTTTTCTATGAAAAGTGAAAATGTATCGCCTTATTTTTTATAATTACACATAGATTTAGTCATAGTTACAAAAATTCATTTCTATTAGTTGAAGAATACTGAGATAAACAATATTAATCACAAGAATATTTATAATGCAGCTAAAAAATAAATTTCAACAATGTTATTAATACAAATTTGGATGGAATTTCCACGAGATTTATTAATTAAAAAAAATTACATAATGCATTCTACAATTTTTAATGGATTTCTATAATGTATTCTACAATTTTGAGAAAAGTCAAAAACTATGTAACGACCTGTTTAGTCGTTTTGAGCAGCAGATTTTATTTCTGGAAAAACTAGCTGAGACGACGGATACCACGACGGACCGTCATGGGCACGACGGACCGTCGAGGGTGTCTCGTCCCAGAACACTTAGAATTCTAAAAATTGTGTTCTAAAATCGACTCTTTGTAAATTATGACGGACCTGCAGGACGGACCGTCACAGATACGACGAACCGTCTTGATAGTCCGTTGCAAAACACTTCAACTCTTGAGAATTTGGTACGGGGAACGAGTTTCTGAACGTCATGACGGAAGTGCAGGACGGACCGTCACAGGCGTGACAGACCGTCACAGTCTACTTAGCGAAAAATGGAATTCTAATATGCTGCGACGACCTGCGTGACTGACCGTCACGGGCACGACGGGCCGTCACAGGTTGCGTAATCCCAGCTGGAGTCGGATTTCTGGTTAAGTTTAAAGGGACGATTTGGACTATTCTTTCCTTAATTATAAAGTTAAATGGTTAATATTAATAAGTCTAATTACTTGGGGGTTAAAAGAGGTAACCTTAA
>CM064966.1:44956249-44989249 GCA_032847665.1 Solanum chilense | reverse complement strand
TATAAGGTTCAATATATCGGGGACTAAGTTTCACCTTTTTACCAAATCTCATAACTCCTTTCATAAGTTAAATCTTCAGATATACCCAATCATCAACCTGAAACTTCAATGGCCTCCTCCTAACGTATGTGTAGGACTTTTGGCTACTTTGTGTTGTCTTCAACCTTTGTTGAATAACTTTTACTTTCTCCATAGCGTGGTGAAGTAAATCTTGTCGTATCAACCCTGCATTGCAAACTTCGAACCACCAAATAGGAGATCTGCACCTTCTTCCATAAATAGCTATATGGAGCCACTTGTATTCTTGAATGATATTTATTGTTGTAAGCGTACACAATGAGAGGTTGAAGATCAGCCAAATTTCCCTTTAAGTTGGTCACACAAACTCTAAATATATCTTCTTAGGTCTGGATATCACGTTCAGCTTGTCTATCTGTGTGAGGATGAAAAGGAGTGCTAAAATTCACTTTTGACCCAAATCTTTCTGGAAGGTTTTCCAGAACAGTGCAACAAGTTGTGCACCTCTATTGAAATAATGGAGACTCAACCCCATGATGTCTTATCGGTTCTTGAATATACAACTTTGTCTGATCTTCGGCCTAATAAGTAGTACTTACCGGCAAGAAATGGACAGACTTTGTCTTATTCTTTTAAGAGCACTTGTGTTTACATGAATTAAATTTGTTAATTAGATAAAGCGTTTTTATTTTTTTAAAAAATAGATAATCAAAGTGTTTATCCTTGATTCTTTATTATTTCTATGAAATTTATGTGGTTAAATGAATTCGTTTTTTTTTTATCCTTTATCTATAATTAGTGTAATTAAATGTATTGGATTATAAGTAAAAACAATTAATCTTTCTTATTCCTCATATCTAACACTACTATCTTCAGAAAATTAAATTAAATAACTCTTCAACTTTTCATCTTAACCTACAAATATCTAGATCTATATAAGAATCATGGAAAAGTAATTGTTCTTTACCAATTGCCTCCTGTTGATGTGAAACATTAGGAAATTTTTCAGGTAATTTTTTTAAATATTAATATTTGTTCTTATCCTAATTAGAATGATATTTTGTATCATAGTTTTATTGTCATTTACCGCATATATATATATATATATATATATATATATATATATATATATATATATATATATATATATATATATATATATATATATATATATATATATATACACTATAATTGGGATGATAAAAAAAGTTGAATTAAAAATTATCTTTTATACGTTGAATAGTCATTTGAGTATTTAATTAAACACCAATCTTTTAATTATTGGTATTAAAAAGTAAATTTACCTATATATTGATAATATTTCATTAAAATGAAATACATTCTCACTCATTAATTCATTCAATTCAATGTGGTGGATTTTTTTTCATATTCCACAAATATTCAACCTTTAGAATTTCTTTTTAGTATTTTACATTTGTAAAAAGTTTTGGTAATAAATATAAATTTTATCTATTAGCATTTAGGAAGTCCAACTGACGGACATATCTATGTGGTCAAGAAATCATTTAACTTTTTCTTGCTCTTTTTGGATTTTCAATTATTTTAAATTTTATATGCCATGTATCATTCATTAGGAGTTAAGAACTTGGATCATTATTAAGACTTTTAAATCTTGATTGGTTATAGGAGAGGAGGTATCATCAAGAACTCTATTCCTTATATATTTCTTTTTTTTAGTTGAAATATTGTTATAATTATAGTCTTAGAAGGATATTAATATTGTATTTGTTCTTATTTGTTTTATTTTTTTGTATTCTTTACCGATTTATACTTATTTAATTTAATCTTCTATAAAATTATGAAAGTTATAAGTCTGATTTTATTAGTGCTAAAATTACTAATTTATGACCTTTATATTCATTTTTAAATGTACTTATATAAGATTTTATTTCTTTTATCCTTTTCTTGCTGATATGGGAGTTTAGACACGTAAATCGTATAAATTCGGTCCAATACAATTTCAAGGCCCACAATCAAATCTTGCTATTCTAAAGCATTGTTGGAACATGTTTCACCTAGAACAAATGAGAATGGTAAAATTATTTGTTCTGCAGGTATCAACACCACTCCTGCCCCTGCTCCATCTCGGTGTGCAAATCCACCAAAGAACATTGTCCATGTCGACAACTCTTCATTTAAAAAAGCATATTCATCAGGCAACTCATTTAAAGTTTACCATTTTCCCGGAAGAAGGTGATCAACAAGGAAATTAGCAAGTGCTACTACCCACTAGACCTATCGTTTTGAAATCGATATAGAAGGTCCATGTGGTTGTCGAGCAAGAAGTTTTTTTTTTTTAAATGCTTGATGATACTACAAGAAAATTATTGGTGGTGGCCCAGTTAGAATATGATAGCAAGAAACAACTACTCTTGAAGTCTCAACAATGAATTCATGAAGACTCAAACTTTAACTTTCAAATTCGGCAAGCCTACACGTAGAGAAGTCTCAAAAAAATGAATAAATATTCATGAAGACATAAACTCTTGTTGTCAAATTCGGAAAGCCTACACGTTGAAAAGTCTAAAAAAGAAAAGGAAAACACATGCATGACTACTTCAAGTCTTGTCGCCAAACTTCGGCAAGCCTCCACGTTGACAAGTGTTGATGTAAGGGGCATTTGTAGACCCATAAATTCTATTGATTCAAATTCATACAAAATTTGAATGAAATCCATTTTCATTTGGGATGAATAATTAATTTGGGCTTTACAAATGATTAAGTCCATATAATCAAATTCAAATCCATTGTCCATTTCACCTTGAAGCCCAAACCCATGCCACCTGTCACAGTTACTAGTCATCCGTAACCAAAAAAGTGACGCCACATGGCGAAATGAGTTGGTAGTCTTTGTCAAATACAAGAATGAATCACAATGATCCAACTGTCAAAATGACATCCTTTAGCCAATCATATGCAACCTTATCCACCCCCTACAACTATAAATAGGGGATGTACATGACATTCTAGGGGGATCAAGAAAACTCTTCAAAAAGAATTAAGAAAATTGGTGAAAACTACAACATCAACCTCACAACTCTTTGAAGGAGTAGTCAACAGAGTTCTTCACGGAGGTCGACTTGAAACAACGAAGCGCTTTCAGACGTCCCGGAGATACACAATATCTCAGGGAGGTGTACATCATCAAACAATTCAAGAAATACTTTATTGAAAGATCTAGAATCACGGAGAAACTTAGGAGAGAGAATCAAGAGAAAAACGGAATGGTAGTCACAATGTTTCATTAATAAAAATTGCATTTTTCATTTATTTATTTTGCTTGCAGTCGATTTTTGCTCCTTAGAAAATATGTTATGGAGGCTAGTGAGATATTTTTAAGGATAATTCATATATATATATATATATATATATATATATATATATATATATATATATATATATATATATATTTATTCATATTATTAGAGTCTGTAGTATCTTAATTAGTTTTCCATATTTTTCGCTTGATGGTCAATGTAATATTCGATTAATATAAATTTTATTGAATGAATAAAATATAAACGATAAAAGTAATTTTTTTTATTTCAACATTTTCTATATAATAATTAAATTTTATATAATTGTATGGGACAAACGTGCAATGCATGTTCCAAAGAACTACTACATATATATATATATATATATATATATATATATATATATAGGAAAACCTTAGTGCCGCCTAAGTGGCTCCACCATCATCAAGAAAACCCTATTGATTTAAAATATTCCCCAAAATACCCTTTCCTTTAAGAACCCCTACATTAAACTACATTTCAACCCAAACAACAAAAAAACTATAGTGTTGCCTCAGCCCCAACAATCACACCATCTCAACAGCGACACAACTTATATGCAGAGCGGCGCCTTTTAAGAATTGGAAGTATTTACTCCCTTTTCGAGAAGGTAATGCATCGTTCATATTCCGTTTATACAACGTTGTGAATTTTGTAATTCCAAACTTTCTTGCACATTTACTTCAAACAGGGGACTTTGATGAACATGGTAATATGGAAGAATCAAATTAACATGTTTCGAGAAAAATTGACCAAAGGTTATGCAATCATTATGAGAAACTTCAAAGTTTCAGAAATAACTTGTCAATACATATCAGTGTATTCAAACTTTTAAAGAACATTCTTGCGGATAACTTCCACCCAAAAACTACAGGATGATATTGTTCAAATCCTTGTAAATGGTATCAGAGCAGTAATGATTCGCTCGAGGGTCAACAACAACATCGTCCTATCAGGCACATCCATTCCTGCCATTTATGTTACACACAGTCTCCAACGTATACAGTAAATAATATCCCTCCTTAACTTGTAGATGTAGTTTGATTGTTACTTGGAATCGGTTATATGGAGAGTATGAGTTCAAAGTGGAAGAAACGCGACATACACAATATTATTGATCCGTAAAATTCTTATATTAATTACATTACATTCAAATTCATTCATAACACAGAAGCTTTATATAATTATCATTTAGTTAGGACATGACTATCATATCAAGAACAACTTTGTGGGTGGATCAGGGTAGAGTATTTTACTCTTACGCATATCCCATCCACTTGGGACAATACATTTTTATCATTGCTACTACTAATCTAAATGAATTCAGAGGTAACTATTTATTCTCAACTTACTGGAAACTTTTAATAGTCACATATATAGGACATTGACATTTAATTTTTGTTTTTTTCATAATAGGTGAACTGACTTTTGCCACCACCGCAACAAGCAAAATTTATGTTAGTCTTAAAATGGATAACATCATCTCGTTGCTCCATAAATTATCAAAGAAGTCAGTTGATGTACAGTCTATTAAGAGTGAAAATGCAAGTAACGTTCCCATTGCAGAAGCTATGTTTCAAAATTGGTTGACTATTGCAGAGTTAGTAGATTCTAACTAGAGTACGGAAACTTAAATCAGCATGCTACTGTAATATATATATATATATATATATATATATATATATATATATATATATATATATATATATACACACACAGACCTTCATTTTTACATATGGTAGGTAGAAAGCAACTAACATTGTAGCCACAACATACATTCAAAGGAACTCTAACGATGTTTTACACATAAATAGGTTTAAGAAACACATAAAGGTCAAGGACATTGGTCGGAAGACTCCTTTGGTACTTGATTGGTTTGTGGAGAAACTTCTTGATACTTTTGCTCACAGGTTAGTTAACATATTTTTTAAAGTGAGACTGATGTACCGTCCCATATTTGCAGTATATGCAGGATGAACTTGGTCTTCAAACATAAAATGAGCAATTTAAATGTGAAATAGGGGTGGTAAAACTATACAGTCAAAAAAGAGTATGTGCCGGATGAAGAATTAGAATGCAACACCGCATAAACAAAGACTAGAAGGCAAAGTGCTACAATTTTATTGAGTTTCTAATACATATTATCTTGATAGGTACATCATTCATCTTCCGGAAAAACTGTTTAACATAAATCATCATTAGTTACTTTTACATAAAGGTTAAGAGAAAGTAGAAGATTCAACTGAACCAATAGATTTTAATGCGGGAGGATCAAGCACAGAATACTCAAAAGAAATTCCTAATGAATAGGAGACTTCAATTTCAAACAGTTTATTCGAGAAAGTCTAAGAAGAGAAGAAACTTATTCATAGACAACAACAAAGAAAGTGATGTAGACACCATATAAATGACAAAGTAGAGTCTTTTTCTATTCTACGGACCTTAATATTAATAGTTTGATCAAGTGGTGTCTATTTTGTTATTTGCGAAACTGTACATGTCCAACAGTGGCTAATTGTGTATCATAAGTTGTTGATGTCTGTTATGGTAGCTGTCACGACCCAAAACTGAGCCGTGAGTGGCACCCACACTTACCCTCCTATGTGAGCGAACCAACCGATACAAAACCCAACATTTCAATATAATATCAACAGAAAGTAATGCGGAAGACTTAAACTCATAAATGGAAATCAATTCAATAATTTCTAAAAACTCAACATCTATTATTTCCCCAAATCTGGAAGTCATCATCACAAGAACATCTATCCTCAAATTACTAAAACTAAGAGTATCTAAGAAAGCTAAAATAAGTAAAAGCTAGTCCATGCCGGAAATTCAAGGCATCAAGACTTGAGGAAGAAGATCCAGTCCAAGGTAGAAGTATTAGCTCACCCTGAATTTCATTGTAATGAAGACTGGCTAGAGTTGCGGTTGAATTGAAGACGATGGTACGTTTGCTGCACTCCACAAATACAAATAAAGAAACATACAAGTAGGGGTCAGTACAAAACACGAGTACTGAGTAGGTATCATCGGCCAACTCAAAATAGAAAACCATACATATCAGTTAATATCATAAATCAACTACAATACTCAACATGTAGCAACAACAAGTACTATAATCATCAATAAGTACCACCAAGTTCATCCATGAGGACTGAAGCCTCAATACCATACTCATTTGGGAATTAGGTTCATTACATTGAGTATATTAACATCTTTCAAGATTCATTATCCTTATTCCTCTTGTGTCGGTACGTGACCCTCCGCTCCCCTAATACTATGTGTCGGAACGTGACACTCCGATCCCCTAATTCTACGTGTCGGTTCGTGACACCCGATCCCCTAATACTATGTGTTGGAACGTGACACTCCGATCCCCTAATTCTACGTGTCGATTTGTGACACCCGATCCCCTAATACTATGTGTCGGAATGTGACACTCCGATCCCCTAATTCTACGTGTCGGTTCGTGACACCCGATCCCTTAATACTATGTGTCAGAACGTGACACTCCGATCCACTAATCTCATTCTATCAATTTTTCAAGCCTTCTCTTATACCAAGACATCATCAATCTCATTACTTTAGTTCATCAAGCCTTCTTTTATATCAAGGCATCATAAATCTCATTACTTTAGTTCATCAAGCCTTCTTTTATACCAAGGCATCATCAATAACAAAGTGAATTAGGGTTTCTTCAAGATTTAGGATTCAATAGCTTCATTATGCTTATTTTATCACAATCACATAATCACATTCATGCAAGCATATAATTAAGCATATAGAAGGGTTTACAATACTACCAATACATATCATTTGCTATTAAGAGTTTACTATGAATAGTATCAAAACCATAACCTACCTCCACCGAAGATTCGTGATCAAGCAAGCAATTTCCTAAAGCTTTGTGTTTTCCTCTTGGTTTCTCCTCTCTCGATCGTTTTCTTCTTTCCCTCTCTTTGTTCTTTCTATTTTTCTTATTCAAACCCTCTTTCTTTTACCCTAATTAGCATATAATTAAGTATAAAAGATGAGGAATTAACCCACTAATTAACTCAAGGTTATCTCTTTTAACCCCCAAGAATTTGAGTTATTAATATTAACCCACGAAATTTATAATTATAGCAGGAATAGTCCAAAACGCCCCTTTCAAACTTAAACAGAAAACCGACCCAGCCTGGGATTACGCAATCTGTGACGGTCCGTCATGGCTGTGACGGTCCGTCCTGCAGGTCCGTCGCAAAGTTCAGAGACTCAATTTCCTTGAAGAGTCTGTGACGGTCCGTCGTACCCACGACGCTCCGTCCTGCACTTCCGTCACGAGGTTCAGAGAATTACTCCCAGTACCCAATTTTCAAGAGTTGAAGTGTTTTGAAACGAATGCTCACGATGGTTCGTCGTATCTGTGACGGTCCGTCCTGCAGGTCCGTCATAGAGTTCAGAGAGTCGATTTCAGCACTCAAATTTCGGAATTCCAAGTGTTTTGGAACGAGACACCCTCGACGGTCCGTCGTGACCATGACGGTCTGTCGTGGGATCCGTCGTCTCAGCCAGTTTTTCCAGAAATAAAATGTGCTGCTCAAAACGACTAAACAGGTCGTTACAGTAGCAGATTTGGTTTTACCTATTGCCAAAAAAACTTTCCATACTAAATATGTACATGTCTATAAAAGTTGTGTTGTTTATGTGCCATATGTCGATCCACATTTTTGCTCTTACCGTTATATGCTGCCTACCCCCACTCACCAGGATGTGAATAACTCATTCAAGCAACGACATTTTAAAACTCCAGAACAACCTAATGTACCGCGACATTACATAGGTGTAACTGAAAAATATTAAATTTTAACACTTATTTAACAACTAAACAAAAACTACAAAAAAAAAAGAGTCAACCAAATTTGCAAATAAGGGAGTCGCGTGAAGCGCATGCAATTTCCTTGTGAAGAAATATAAAATAAAGCACAATTTAAATTTTAAAGTAAAGAGAGATGATAGAAAAAATTTAGAGAGTATTTGATTTTTTATTTCTAGTCTTTTATGTTACATTATTATAATTAACATATGTAACATGGTAATAATTGTTTTTGTTTATGATGATTAATTAATATTGATATGACATATCTTAAGTTTGTATTTGGTATCTCTACATATTTTTTAGCGGTATGGTATGAATCATTATAAGTGAATATGTTTATATATGTTAAACATTAAAATGTAGTAAATAAATGTAGTGGATTGTAAGTGATACATACAACAAATGTGAAGAAAGTGATATATTATACATTTGGTATCTCTAATGTGAGGGTATTACTCATTTATATAAAACATATCAAACTAGTGATGTGAATATGATACACAAATATGTATTATTTAAGGTGTATCAAATTGTTATAGTGATCATTGATATGATACATTAATATATATCATTCTTGAACTTTTGTGACTCATTGTAGCAATATATATATTTGGTGTAAGCATTAATAAGATCAAAAAAATTGTACAATTATGTGTCAGTGTGCTTTTCGAATTATTTTTGCTAGAGTTTGAAGTCTTCGTGAAGGAAAAACTCAGACAATGGACGATACATCAATAGTAAATATGTGTATCCATTGAGGATTAGGTAATGTAATGACCTGTTTAGTCATTTTGAGCAGCAGATTTTATTTCTGGAAAAACTGGCTGAGACGACGGATCCCACGACGGACCATCATGCGCACGACGGACCGTCGAGGGTGTCTCGTTCCAAAACACTTAGAATTCTGAAATTTGAGTGCTGAAATCGACTCTCTGAACTCTGTGACGGACCTGCAGGACGGACCGTCACAGACAAGACGGACCGTCGTGAGCCTCCGTTTCAAAACACTTCAACTCTTTAGAATTGGGTACTGGAAGCAATTCTCTGAACTTTGTGACGGAAGTGCAGGACGGACCGTCGCAGGCACGATGGGCCGTCACAGGTTGCGTAATCCCAGGCTGGGTCGGATTTCTATAAATATTTTAAGGGGCGTTTTGGACTATTCTTGCTTATAATTATAAAGTTAGTGGTTTAATATTAATAACTCAATTACTTGGGGGTTAAAAGAGATAACCTTGAATTAATTAATGGGTTATTCTATCATCTTTTATACTTAATTATATGTTAATTAGGGTAAAAGAAAGAGGGTTTGAATAGGAAAAATAGAATGAACAAGAGAGGGACAAACGATCGATCGAGAGAGAGGAAAAACGCAACCTTGGGGAAATTGCTTGCTTGATCACGAATTCTTCGGTGGAGCTAGGTTATGGTTTTTATACTATTCGTAGTAAACTCTTAATAGCGAATGATATGCATTGGTAGTATTGTAAACCCTTCTATATGCTTAATTGTATGCTTGCATGAATGTGATTATGTGATTGTGATAAAATAAGCATGATGAAGCTATTGAATCCTAAATCTTGAAGAAACCCTAATTCACTTTGTTAACGATGATGCCTTTGTATAAAAGAAGGCTTGATAAACTACATAATGAGATTGATGATGCCTTGGTATAAAAGAAGGCTTGATGAACTACATAATGAGATTGATGATGCCTTGGTATAAAAGAAGGATTGATGAATTAGGGGATCGGAGTGTCACGTTCCGACACATAGAATTAGGGGATCGGGTGTCACGAACCGACACGTATATTTAGGGGATCGGGTGTCACAAATCGACACGTAGATTTAGGGGATCGAGTGTCACGAACCGACACGTAGAATTAGGGGATCAAAGTGTCACGTTCCGACACATAGAATTAGGGGATCGGGTGTCACGAACCGACACGTAGAATTAGGGGATCGGAGTGTCACGTTCCGACACATAGTATTAGGGGATCGGAGTGTCATGTAGACACATAGTAGTAGGGGAGCGGAGTGTCACGTACCGACACATGAGGAATAAAGATAATGAATCTTGAAAGATGTTAATACACTCAAACTAATGAACCTAATTCCCAAATGAGTATGGTATTGAGGCTTGAGTCCTCATGGGTGAACTTGGCGGTACTTATTGATGATTATAGTACTTGTTGCTACTACATGTTGAGTATTGTAGTTGATTTATGTTATTATCTAATATATACTATTTTCTATTTCGAGTTGGCCGATGATACCTACTCAGTACTCATGTTTTGTACTGACCCCTACTTGTATTTGTTTTCTTGATTATTTGTGGAGTGCAACAAACGTGCCATCGTCTTCAACTCAACCGCAATTCTAGCCAGTCTTCATTACATCGGATTTCAGGGTGAGCTAATGCTTCTAGCTTGGACTGGATCTTCTTCTTCATGTCTTGATGCCTCGAAATTCTGGCATGGACTAGCTTTTACTTATTTTATCTTTCTTAGATACTCTTAGTTTTAGTAATTTAAGGATAGATGTTCTTGTGATGATGACTTCCAGATTTTGGGGAAATAATAGATGTTGAGTATTTAGAAGTTATTGAATTGATTTTCTTTAATGAGTTTAAGTCTTCCGCATTACTTTCTGTTGATATTATATTGAATTTTTGGGTTTTGTATTGGTTGGTTCGCTCACATAGGAGGGTAAGTGTGGGTGCCACTCGCGACTCGATTTGGGTCGTGACAAACATGGTATTAGAGCATTAGGTTCGTTGGTGTCATCACACAAGAACGAGTCTAGTAGAGTCTTAAGGAACGGTAGGGGGACGCCTTTACTTTTATTTGAGAGTCTATAAGACTTTAGGAAAATTCCATTCTTTCTTTGTTTCTTTCGTGCTATTACTTTGATCCAATTGGTATCTAGGTGATACAAATTGGTATCTGACCATCTTCACTCTATTTCGCAAATGGTTAGAACTAGAGCAACGACTGCACTGAACCCAACACCGGCAAGACAAGTAACGTCTGAGCCAGCCACTGGGGCTGTAGCTCGAAGAGGAACAGTGGCGAGAGGCCGTGGAAGAGGTCGTGGGAGGACGTCCTCTAGAGGAAGAGGACAAGCACCTAGCCCACCTGGTACTAGGGCGGTGACTCCTCCACCGACTGAGGAAATGATAAGAGAGGGTGAGGAAGGGCAGAATGAACAAGTGCAGAATGAGTAATTACCACCCCAACCTACCCCAGAGATGATTAATCAGGTTCTTGCTTATCTTAGCGGGTTATCTGATAAAGGCCATACACCTCCAGTGTTTTCTTTACCAGCACCTCAGGTTTCGGAGGTACAACATGCAGCTACTGTGGCTCCCCGCATTGATGCCTCATTGGAAATAGGCACGTTTCCTCGTCTGACTACAGGGCCTATAATGACAAATGATCAGCATGCACTTTTCAGTAAGTTCTTGAAATTGAAACCTCCAGTCTTCAAGGGTGCTGAATCTGAGGATGCCTACGATTTTCTGGTTGATTGTCATGAGCAACTACACAAGATCGGTATAGTAGAACGGTTTGGGGTTGAGTTTGTGACTTATCAGTTTCAAGGGAACGCCAAAATGTAGTGGCGGTCACATGTTGAGTGTCAACCAACAGAGGCACCACCTATGACTTGGGCATCATTCTCTAGCTTGTTTATGGAGAAGTATATCCCCCGGACTTTGAGGGATAGGAAAAGAGATGAGTTCTTGAGCCTAGAGCAAGGTAGGATGTCGGTTACTACATATGAGGCTAAGTTTCGTGCATTATCCAGGTATGCCACCAAACTTTGTTTCAGTCTACAAGAGCGGATTCGCCGTTTTGTGAAGGGGTTGAGGTCAGAATTGTGGATTTCAGCCTTACAGGTAGCGGCTACGGCAAAATCCTTTCAAGAAGTGGTAGACTTCGTGATAGAGGTGGAAGGAGTGAAGCCAGATGACTTCACCATGGCATCGACATCAAAAAGGTTTCGAAAGGGAGGTGAGTTTAATGGTTCTTACTCTAGAGGACAGGGTTCAGGAGGCTACTCAGTCCGACCAATTCAGTCTTCACTACAGACAGTAGTTGGTGGTCCACGTCAGACCGGTCAACACTTCTCTGAGAGACCTATGCTTGACTCCAGAGAGTGTTATGGATGTGGGGAGACTGGACATATTAGGAGGAATTGTCCAAAACAGAGTTATAGACCCCCAATAGCTAGAGGTAGCGGTGGTCATGGTAGAGGCCGTTATTCTGGAGGACGTGGTGGCCGAGGTAATGGTGGTCACCAAAACGGCCGGGGTGACGGGCAAACTGGAGCCACTACAGCACAACATGGTAGGGGCAACGGGCAGACAGGCGATAGGGCCCATTGTTACGCTTTCCCTGGGAGATCTGAAGTGGAGACATCCGATGCTGTTATCACAGGTAATATTTTGGTTTGTGATTGCATGGCTTCTGTATTATTTGATCCTGGCTCCACGTTTTCATATGTATCTTCCTCATTTGCTACTGGTCTTAATTTACATTGTGAATTGCTTGAAATACCTATTCGTGTGTCTACTCCGGTGGGTGAGTCTGTGATAGTTGAAAAAGTATATAGGTCTTGTTTGGTGACTTTTGTGGGGAGCAATACTTATGTAGACTTGGTTATCTTAGAAATGGTTGATTTTGATGTAATTCTGGGTATGACTTTGCTTTCTCCTAATTTTCTGATCTTGGATTGTAATGCTAAAACTGTGACGTTAGCCAAGCCTGGGACTGATCCGTTAGTGTGGGAGGGCGACTACACTTCCACTCCGGTTCGTATCATCTCCTTTCTTTGTGCTAATAGAATGGTTAGTAAGGGGTGTTTAGCTTTCTTGGCACATCTCAGGGATGACACTACCCAAGTACCTTCAATTGAGTCGGTTTCGGTAGTCCATGAGTTTCTGGATGTGTTCCCTGCAGATGTTCCTGGTATGCCACATGATAGAGATATTGATTTTTGCATTGATCTGGAACCGGTATTCGCCCCATTTCTATACCCCCTTATAGAATGGATCCCGCGGAGTTAAGAGAGTTAAAGGCCCAACTTCAAGAGTTGTTAAATAAAGGTTTCATCAGACCAAGTGCATTCCCTTGGGGTGCTCCGGTGTTATTTGTGAAGAAGAAGGATGGGAGTTTTCGGATGTGCATAGACTACAGACAACTGAATAAGGTAACTATTAAGAACAAGTATCCCATTCCTCGCATTGATGACTTGTTCGATCAGTTACAAGGTGCTTGTGTCTTCTCTAAGATTGACTTGAGATCCGGTTATCATCAATTGAAAATACGGGCAGCGGATGTGCCAAAGACTGCTTTTCGAACCAGGTATGGGCATTACGAATTTGTAGTGATGTCTTTTGGTCTTACGAATGCCCCTGTTGCGTTCATGAGCTTGATGAACGGGATTTTTAAGTCATATATGGATCTCTTTGTTATCGTATTTATTGATGATACTGATATACTCCAAGAGTAAGAAGGAACATGAGGAGCATTTGAGAATTGTGTTGGAAGTATTAAGGGAGAAAAGGCTTTATGCCAAATTCTCCAAGTGTGAGTTTTGGCTAGATTCAGTGTCCTTTATGGGGCACGTGGTTTCTAAGGATGGAGTGATGGTGTATCCTTCTAAGATTGATACAGTGAAGAATTGGGTAAGACCTACTAATGTGTCAGAAATAAGGAGCTTTGTTGGTTTAGCTAGCTATTACCGTCGATTTGTCAAGGGATTCTCTTCCATTGCTTCCCAATTGACGAACTTGACTAAGCAGAATGTTCCATTTGTATGGTCCGATGAGTGTGATGAAAGCTTTCAGAAGCTCAAGACCTTGTTGACTACTGCACCAATCCTTACCCTGCCAGTGGAAGGTAAGAATTTCATTGTCTATTGTGATGTATCCTATTCGGGTTTGGGTGCAGTGCTAATGCAAGAGAAGAATGTAATTGCTTATGCTTCGAGGCAATTAAAGGTGCATGAACGTAACTATCCGACCCATGATTCGGAGTTGGCTGCGGTAGTGTTTGCATTAAAGAAATGGAGACACTATCTATATGGGGTCAAGTGTGAAGTCTACACAGATCACCGTAGTCTGCAGTATGTCTTTACTCAGAGGGATTTGAATTTGAGACAGAGGAGATGGATGGAGCTACTAAAGGACTATGATGTTACCATCTTGTATCACCCAGGGAAGGCTAATGTTGTGGAAGACGCCTTAAGTAGAAAGACAGGAAGCATGGGAAGTCTAGCTCATTTGCAAGTCTCTAGACGCCCGTTGGCTAGAGAAATCCAAAACTTGGCTAATGACTTTATGAGGCTAGAAGTAAATGAGAAGGGAGGATTTTTGGCTTGTGTGGAGGCGGGATCTTCTTTTCTTGACAAGATCAAGGGAAAACAGTTTGATGATGAGAAACTAAGTCAAATTCGGGATATGGTGTTGCGAGGAGAGGCTAAAGAAGCAATAATTGATGAGGAAGGTGTTTTGAGAATTAAGGGAAGGGTACGTGTGCCCCGTGTTGATGATTTGATCCACACTATTCTTACAGAGGCTCATAGTTCCGGATATTCTATACACCCTGTGCAACCAAGATGTACCGTGACCTAAAGCAACACTTTTGGTGGAGTAGGATGAAGCGAGACATTGTTGATTTTGTTTCCAAATGTCCAAATTGTCAACAAGTAAAGTATGAACACTAGAGGCCCGGAGGAACACTTAAGAGAATTCCCATTCCTCAATGGAAGTGGGAGAGAATTGCAATGGACTTCGTGGTTGGTCTTCCAAAGACATTGGGAAAGTTTGATTCTATTTGGGTAAGTGGACAGATTAACTAAGTCTGCTCATTTCATTCCGGTCAAGGTGACTTACAATGCAGAGAAGTTAGCCAAACTTTACATCTCGGAAGTTGTTCGATTGCATGGAGTTCCACTCTCCATCATATCAGATAGAGGTACGCAATTTACTTCTAAGTTTTGGAGGACACTGCATGCGGAATTAGGTACTAGGTTGGACCTTAGTACTGCATTTCACCCTCAGACCGATGGTCAATCGGAGCGAACGATTCAGGTATTGGAGGATATGCTTCATGCATGTGTGATAGAATTTGGTGGTCGTTGGGATAACTTCTTACCCTTAGTGGAATTTTCATACAATAATAGCTATCACTCCAGTATTGACATGGCTCCATTTGAAGCATTGTATGGGAGGAGATGTAGGTCTCCCATTGGTTGGTTTGATGCATTTGAGGATAGACCTTGGGTTACTGATCTGTTGAGGGATTCATTGGAAAAGGTGAAAGCTATTCAAGAAAAGCTTTTAGCGGCTCAAAGTAGGCAAAAGGAATATGCGGATCGAAAGGTTAGAGACTTGGAGTTCATGGAGGGTGAACAAGTCTTGCTGAAGGTTTCATCCATGAAAGGGGTGATACGGTTTGGAAAAAGGGGTAAGCTAAGTCCAAGGTATATTGGACCATTTGAAGTACTTAAGCAAGTAGGGGAGGTGGCTTATGAATTAGCCTTGCCTCCAGGGATGTCAGGAGTGCATCCGGTATTTCATGTGTCTATGTTGAAAAGATACCATGGGGATAGAAACTACATTATTCGTTGGGATTCGGTTTTTCTTGATGAAAACTTGTCTTATGAGGAGGAGCCTGTTGCTATTCTAGATAGGGAAGTCCTCAAGTTGACATCAAGAGAGATTGCATCCATCAAAGTTCAATGGAAGAATCGACCAATTGAAGAGGCCACTTGGAAGAAGGAGGCTGATATGCGAGAAAGATACCCACACCTGTTTACAGATTCAGGTACTCCTCTTCGCCCTTGTTTTTATTCTTGTGATTATTCGAGGACGAACGATGGGTAAATTGTTATCTATTGTAAAGACCTGTTTAGTCATTTTGAGCAGCAGATTTTATTTCTGGAAAAACTGGCTGAGGCGACGGATCCCACGATGGACCGTCATGCGCATGACGGACCGTCGAGGGTGTCTCGTTCCAAAACACTTAGTATTCTGAAATTTGAGTGCTGAAATCGACTCTCTGAACTCTATGACGGACCTGCAAGACGGACCGTCACAGACACGACGGACCGTCGTGAGCCTCCGTTTCAAAACACTTCAACTCTTGAGAATTGGGTACTGGGAGCAATTCTCTGAACTTCCTGACGGAAGTGCAGGACGGACCGTCGCAGGCACGATGGGCCGTCACAGGTTGCGTAATCCCAGGCTGGGTTGGATTTCTGTAAATATTTTAAGGGGCGTTTTGGACTATTCCTTTTTATAATTATAAAGTTAGTGGTTTAATATTAATAACTCAATTACTTGGGGGTTAAAAGAGATAACCTTGAATTAATTAGTGGGTTATTCTATCATCTTTTATACTTAATTATATGTTAATTAGGGTAAAAGAAAGAGGGTTTGAATAAGAAAAATAGAAAGAACAAGGGAGGGAGAAACGATAGATCGAGAGAGAGGAAAAACGCAGCCTTGGGGAAATTGCTTGCTTGATCACGAATTCTTCGGTGGAGGTAGGTTATGGTTTTTATACTATTCGTAGTAAACTCTTAATAGCGAATGATATGTATTGGTAGTATTGTAAACCCTTCTATATGCTTAATTGTATGCTTGCATGAATGTTATTATGTGATTGTGATAAAATAAGCATGATGAAGCTATTGAATCCTAAATCTTGAAGAAACCCTAATTCACTTTGTTAACGATGATGCGTTGGTATAAAAGAAGGCTTGATGAACTACATAATGAGATTGATGATGCCTTGATATAAAAGAAGGCTTGATGAACTACATAATGAGATTGATGATGCCTTGGTATAAAAGAAGGATTAATGAATTAGGGGATCGGAGTGTCACGTTCCGACACATAGAATTAAGGGGATCGGGTGTCACAAACCGACACGTAGATTTAGGGGATAGGGTGTCATGAACTGACATGTAGATTTAGGGGATCGGGTGTAACGAACCGACACGTAGAATTAGGGGATCGGAGTATCACGTTCCAACACATAGAATTAGGGGATCGGGTGTCACGAACCAACACGTAGAATTAGGGGATCGCAGTGTCATGTTCCGACACATAGTATTGGGGATCGGAGTGTCACGTACCGACACATAGTAGTAGGGGAGCGGAGTGTCACGTACCGACACATGAGGAATAAAGATAATGAATGTTGAAAGATGTTAATATACTCAAACTAATGAACCTAATTCCCAAATGAGTATGGTATTGAGTCTTGAGTCCTCATGGGTGAGCTTGGCGGTACTTATTGATGATTATAGTACTTGTTGCTACTACATATTGAGTATTGTAGTTGATTTATGATATTATCTAATATATACTGTTTTCTATTTCGAGTTGGCCGATAATACCTACTCAGTACTCGTGTTTTGTACTGACCCCTACTTGGATTTGTTTTCTTGATTATTTGTGGAGTGCAGCAAACGTGCCGTCATCTTCAACTCAACCGCAATTCTAGCCAGTCTTCATTACATCAGATTTCAGGGTGAGCTAATGCTTCTATCTTGGACTGGATCTTCTTCTTCATGTCTTGATGCCTCGAAATTCCGGCATGGACTAGCTTTTACTTATTTTAGCTTTCTTAGATACTCTTAGTTTTAGTAATTTGAGTATAGATGTTCTTGTGATGATGACTTCCAGATTTTGGGGAAATAATAGATGTTGAGTTTTTAGAAGTTATTGAATTGATTTTAATTAATGAGTTTAAATCTTCCGCATTACTTTCTGTTGATATTATATTAAAATGTTGGGTTTTGTATTGGTTGGTTCGCTCACATAGGAGGGTAAGTGTGGGTGCCACTCGTGACTCGATTTGGGTCGTGACAGGTAATAACAAAACTCCAAGAAATAATTGGGTTTGTCAGTAGTGTGACTGTTCCTAAATTGGTCTCTACCATAAGAGAATTCATATTCCGAAAGATGTAATTCGGGATGTTAGAGAATTATATGGGGACTGAAATGTCTTACTAGAAAACATGACGTGCTAATGAACGTACATAAGAAATGATAACGGACAAACAAGCATATGGATATAGACAGATGCCAAGATACATATAAATGCTACGTATTGTGTATCTTAAATAATATAGAATGATGCACAAGTCGTAGAAAGATGAATTCATGTATCTTTTCATAGCCTTGAGACCATTGATGAGGGGGTTTAATAAGTTCACCAGATCGGTAGTTATTGTTGACGCTGCACATTTTAGTCGAGCTTACAAAAGGACATTTATCTGAGAAATCACACTACATAGGGCATATATGTGTTTTGTGATGGTGAACTTTTTTTTGTATAATAACTTATACATAGTGTTAATGTTATATCAAAAAAAAATATCATGTGTGTTGATTTGTGATAGGTTTCATATTTTCATTGAGAGATGGAGTTGTAGACATAGAAAATGATTGTTCATGGTCATGGTTCTTTGAACAATTCAAAAATACATTTGGCAAGCGTGAAAAAATATCTGTTGTATTACATAAAAATTAAAGTATTATGAAGAGTGTAAGTAATGTGCTTCAAATGTACCTCATTATGCATGCACGTGACATGTTTGGAAGAATGTCCCTACAAACTTCAAGAGCAGCAGAATCACCTATGTGATCTATTCTGCTCTATGGCTATGACTTATTGAAAAAAAGTATTTTGAAAAATTAATGGCTGAGGTGGAAAAGGTCGATCATAGACTTAAGGAGTAACTAGAGGATGCTAGGTACGAGAAGCTGTTGAGAGTTCATTCAACAGTAATTTAATTTGGTTCTAGAAACTGTAAACAGAAGTTGTAGAGTGACGACTTCGAGTTAATGACTGCCTTGTTGAGGCACGCCAATTATCTATCATAATATTTTCGAAAGAGGCTAGAATTTAATTTGGTTCTAGAAACTGTAAAAAAAGAGAAATATCTTCACATACAAAGGATACATTGTGGAGAATATTTGAGGAGGTATTGATTATAAATGCATCTAAATGTTCAAAGATTAGGGTATGTATAAAGATAGCTAACTATTTATATTTTATGCATTTGATATGGATCATTTGGATTTTTGATCAACATTAGTTTGAAAAAATAGAAAATAGTGGCATTTCATATAACATATCAATAACTTTTTTAATGTTTGTAGATTGTTCCATCATCTAAATTTCTTTTATCAATTTATGAATCTTGAAGAGGACATATTATTTTGCCTTGAGCAGAAAGTATGCACTTGTGGAATACTTCAATTAGACAAGATACCTTACGCAAAAACAATTGTTGTTTTAAAGAGCAAGAATATTACAAATATGTATCCTTACTGCTCTTATTACTACAAGCCTAATGCATTACCAAAATCCTATGAGGTTTAAATGGTTCCGTTTATGGATAAGGAGGATTGTTCGGTTCTAGAGAAGGTTTTAGATGAAATTGTGTTTCCACCTAGATACAAAACGATACAAAGAAAAGAAATGCATATGAAAAGATAAAAAATAAACACAAATTATTGTGGGAAATCCTCCCTTAAATAAATAATTTGAAATATAATTTACTAAGAATAATTAATTGACAACTTTTTTTGTTTGATAATCCGGCTTTTTAGGGTCACCATATTACTTGCACGATCACGTACACTTGCATATGCAATTGGAAGCAACAATTTTTTGTATAGATTCTGTAATGCACTCCATGATGATATTAAAAATGTGAATGGTTGAATAATACAAAAATATGACAATTAAAAAGAATCTTATTTGATTCAAGGAAAATATAATGGCTACAATCAGGTGAACCATATCAATGATTATTTCATCAAGAAAAAAGTTAATCGACAAGGATAAAATAAAGATCTCGGAGCAATGAAGAAGTAATCTAAAGATTAGCATTTACTTTATTAATTCTTGTAAAATAAGGATCTCTACTACTCCTTTTTCAAAGATAAAAGATCTTGGTTTTCCATATATTCATCTAGAAGATTAATTTCTCAACATCTCAACACTATATAAAAGCCAGTGTCTGCTAAAGAGAAGATGCACACGAGTCTAAAAATATTGTTGGTAAGGCTTCGTATCAACAGAAAATAGAAAGAGAAAACATTGAATGTAGATATAGGAACTATATTTAAAATATGTATTTACTAAAAATTTCATAAAACTAGAAGACAACACCCTTGCAACCCAAGGAAATTGGATATAATAACTACGTTGGATCTCAACTAGTATAAAAACATCCTATTTCAAGTTTACCTTTCACACTTTCAATTCTGTTTGTTTATTCCTGAATACCAAAAGTTAACTAGCGACTCTTCTAAGTCAACTATTCGAAGAAGAAAATTGAAAAAAATTCACCCCCTGTTTCACTTCTGGATCATACTACCCGAACTTCAACATAATTCTACGACCATGAATCTTAGCTCAAGTAAGGAATAAAATAGGAAGTTAGTAAAGATGGATGTACATCCTATGAACTGCGCGGATCATATACACACATTTGTGTATAGGTACCAATTGGATTACCAGTCAATAATCATATCTTTATAGGTCGCCGCTTACAAAGTCTTGTCTATGAAGGAAATAGTATATATACTTTGTACAGAATGTGGTGTCTTTGAAAAAACTAATACCACTTGAAAAAAGGAAATAGTATATATACTTTGTGATAACACACTTTTATTTGTGTACAATATCTAATAACTTATTCAAATATATTAACTAAGTACCTATTATACAATAACTTTTAAAAAAAGCATAATTGAGTACCGATGATAAAAATATTTCTAGATCTTCCATTACTTACTATAACCCCTAAAAAACCTCTATCTTATCTTTTGCAGTAACTCCAATTTCACCATCACAATCTACTGAAGCTACACTTTTAAAAAATAGCAATCTTTTCGAAATCTTATCAAAAGATTATCTTACATTATTACATAATGTACGAAATATTTCAAGGGAAAACTTAGAAACAATTTACAACTCGTATCTTTTGATATATGTACTATATTACACCTCTATCCACATCCTAAACAACAATTTTACAACAATCCTTGTAATGATGAATATTAAGTCTTATTAATATGATATTTGTTTTTACCAACAAAGGAAAAATAAAGAGACTCTTATATAATATAATACACGTGATTAGTTTAAATAATATTAAGTGATTTGTTATAATTTAATTATTTATAGGCAAATAGTAGTCTATCTTTTGTGTGTGTGTGTGTGTGTGTGTGTGTTTGTGTGTGTGTCTGTGTGTGTGTGTGTTTGCTCATGACTAAAGAATTAATTGAATAGGAAATTTAATATATTTGACGATAATTGACACAAATCGATCTATAATATATATATGTATATATATATATATATATATATATATATATATATATATATATATATATATATATATATATATATATATATATATATATATATATATATATATATATATATATATATACTTGTTCATGATCCATCATCAATAAAGAGGGTAATCATGATCTATAATATATATATATATTTCTTGGCTTGATTGAGATGCTTCATTATAAATTTAGGTTCGTTGATCAGTGTAATCAAGGATTTGATAACACATTTGTTTCGAAAGAGAGCTTGTTTAGGATTTATGTAATTATTTTTTCTTCCATGTGAATTCCCATAGCAACATTAACATCCATCTTAGTTATTTCTTCTTAAGACTTCACAACATTCTTCCCTGCAATTAAAGATAATGTTTACAAAGTGGCGGATCCCAAATCTTGAGTTTATAGATTTGGATTGTACAAAAGATTACCTATTAAAAATCAAACGAGTTACCTTTTTAGAATTTCATAACACCATAAATTGAAGATTCTGGATTCAACTCCACACAAGGGTATAGAGTTGTGAAGAACTCAGAAGAAATAAGTCATAACTAAGATGGATGTTGATCTCACTACGGGAATTCTCTAAGAAGAATAAATATTTAAGGAATTATGCAACAGACTCTCTTTAAATCTAAATGTGTATTTTGTTTGTTGGATTATATTTATCAATGAAGCTTCCTTTGTGATGAAACATCTCAATCATGCAAAAATAATCAAAATTCCAAAAAAAAAAATTCCTTCTTAAGGACAACCTTTCTTTGCAATATGGTCTTTCTTTGAAATATCATAGTTTATTAATGAATTTAATGTACACATATCAACATAATTTACAGAATCATAAATTAGCAAAATATAAATATTCTTTAGAAATAAAGGTACAACCTCTCCTATATAGTAACTTATTGCAATAGAAACCTACTCTGAGGTTGTGTTTGGTATGAAGGAAAATGTTTTTCTTGGAAAACTTACTCTAAGGTTGTCTATGTTTTTGATATCTTTTATTTTTTATTAGAGTAAAAAAAATGACAAAATTAAATTTTTTCGTTGGTATGGGGGGGGGGGGGTGGGGGGTTAAGATGGTATAGGGGTGAAAAATTAAATTGAACTTAAATTTTTTTATGGGGTTGGGGGGCTGGTAGGGGGTGGGGCTTCTAGGATGTATGGGTGGGTGTGGGGCTGGTAGGGTGTATGGGTGGGTTAGGGGCTGGTAGAGGATGAGTTGGGGGCTGGTAGGATGGGGTAGGGTGGGTTGGGGGCTGGTAGGGTGTGTGGAGTGTTAGTAGGGGGTGGGTTGGGGCTGGTAGGGTGGGTGTGTGTTGAGCGGAGGTTGAAAGAGAGTTTTGGAAAATCATTTCTTCAAGTTTAGAAGGGAAGTCATTTTCTTTAAATTTGAGGAAAATGTAACGACCTGTTTAGTCGATTCGAGCAGTAGAGTTTATTTCTGATAATAACTGACTTGGTTGAAAGATCCCGTGACAGACCGTCATGGGTACGACGGACCGTCGAGGGTCTCGTTCCAAAACACTTCAACTCTGAATATCTGGGTACTGAGATCGACTCTCTGAACTTCACGATGGAACTACAGGACGGACCGTCGTAGGCACGACGGACCGTCACAAACGCCTCTACAGAAATTAACTCTCTGAACTTTGTGACGGACCTGCAGGACGGACCGTCATGGGCACGACGGACCGTCACAGGGTGCGTAATTCCACCTGGGTCGGATTTATTCTAATGTTTTAAAGGGGTGTTTTGGACTATTTATGATAATAATTATAAAATTAGAGGGTTAATGTTAATAATTTATTTAGTTGAGGATTAAAAAGGATTATATGGAAATAAATAATGGGGTATTTTCATCATAATGAATTATATGGTAATTAGGGTAAAACAAAGAGAATCTGAAGAAGAGAAAAATAAAAAGAAAAAGAAGAGAACGAGCGAGAGAGAGAAGAACGAAGAGACAGCAAGGGCATTGGGGAAGTAGATTGCTTGATCACGATTCTTCTGTGGAGGTAGGTTATGGTTTATGCTATATCATAGTAAACTCTAAATAGCGATTGATATGTATTGGGTGATTCTGTAAAATCTTCCATATGCTTGATTGTATGTTCTGTATGTTGTGATCGTATAATTGTGGTTGTTAGAATGATGAGAGTGTTGAACCTTTAACCTTAAATCTCTCTATTAAGATGACGACTTGGTACAAAGAGGGCTTGATGAACTATAATAATGAGATTAGTGGATCTGAGTGTCACGTTCCGACACATAGTATTAGTGGATCGGAGTGTCACGTTCCGACACATAGTATTAGTGGATCGGAGTGTCACGTTCCGACACATAGTATTAGTGGATCGGAGTGTCACGTTCCGACACATAGTATTAGTGGATCGGAGTGTCACGTTCTGACATGTAGTATTAGGGGATCGGAGTGTCACGTTCCGACACGATAGGAATAATGGATCGGAGTGTCACGTGCCGACACGTAGTAATAGGGGATCGGAGTGTCACGTTCTGACACGATAGGAATAATGGATCGTAGTGTCACGTGACGACACGTAGCATTAGGGGAACGGAGTGTCACGTTCCGACACGATAATAATGAAGAGAAATAATCTTAAATTATGATAAGATACTTAAAGTCGAAGAACCTAGTTCCCAAATGAGTACGGTATGGAGGCTTGAGTTCTCATAGGTGTGTTTGGTGGTGTTGCAAATGGTTATTGTACTTGTTGATTGTCACCTGTTAAGTATTGTGGTTGTTTTATATTATTATTCAGTATATATTGCTTTCTATTTTGAGTTGGCCGATGATACCTACTCAGTACGTGTTCCTTGTACTGACCCCTACTTGTAATTTTTCTTCTTGTTATTTGTGGAGTGCAGCAAACGGTCCATCTACTTCGACTCGTCCGCAACTCTAGCCAGACTTCAGCATATCAGATTTCAGGGTGAGCTATTACTTCTAGCTCGGACTGGATTCTCTCTCATTCATGTCTTGATGTCCTTGAAGTTCGGACATGGACCCTCTGTTTACTTGTTTTAGCTTCTTAGATACTCTTAGATTTAGTAATTTGAGGATAGATGTTCTTGTGGTGATGACTTCCAGATTTTGGGAATAATAAGTATTAATTTTTAGAAGTTATTTATTGGTTATATTAATGAGTTTTAAAGTCTTCCGCATTGTATTTTGTTCGTTATGGTTGAAATATTGGTAAACATTGGGGTTTAGATTTATTGGTTCGCTCACATAGGAGGGTAAGTGTAGGTGCCACTCGGGGCTCGATTTGGGTCGTGACAAACTTGGTATTAGAGCATTAGGTTCGTTGGTCTCATCACACAAGAACAGGTCTAGTATAGTCTTGAGGAACGCTAGGGGGACACCCTTACTTTTCATTGAGAGGCTATAGGACTTTAGGAAAATCCCATTCTTTCTTTCTTTCGTGTTATTACTTGGATCCAATTGGTATCTAGGTGATACAAATTGGTATCTGACATCCTCACTCTATTTTGCAGATGGTTAGAACTAGAGCCACAACAGCGCCAACACTTACACCGGCAAGACAGGATGCGTCTGAGCCAACCACTGGGGCTGTAGCTCGAGGAGGAGTAGTGGCAAGAGGCCGTGATAGAGGTCGCATGAGGATGTCCTCTAGAGGTAGAGGATGAACACCTGGTCAGGCTAGTAATAGGGTGGTGACTCCTCCACCGACTGACGAGTTAGTAAGAGAGGGTGAGGAATGGGAAAATGAGCGGGTGCATGATGAAGAACTACCACCCCAACCTACCCCAGAGATGATTAACAAGGTTCTTGCTTATCTTAGAGAGTTATCTGATCAGGGCAAGACACATCCAGTGTTTTCTGCACCAGCACGTCAGATTCCTGAAGTACGACATGCAGCCGTTGTGGCTCCCCGCATGGATGCATCATTGGAAATAGGCACGTTTCCTCGATTGACAACAGGGCCTATAATGACGAGTGATCAGCATGAACTCTTCACTAAATTCTTGAAGTTGAAACCTCCAGTCTTCAAGGGTGCTGAATCTGAGGATGCCTATGATTTTCTGGTTTATTGTCATAAACTGCTACATAAGATGGACATAGTATAACGATTCAGTGTTGAGTTTGTGACCTATGAGTTTCAGGGAAATGCCAAAATATGGTGGCGGTCGTATGTTGAATGTCAACCAGCACAGGCACCACCTAATACATGGGCATCATTCTCTAACTTATTCATGGAAAAGTGTATACCCCGGACTTTGAGGGACAAGAGGAGAGATGAGTTCCTAAGCTTAGAACAAGGCAGGATCTCTGTTACTGCTTATGAGGCTATGTTTCGTTCACTATCCAGGTATGCCACCCATCTTTGCTTCAGTCCACAAGAGCGGATTCGCCGTTTTTTGAAGGGATTGAGGTCAGATTTACAGATCCCAGCCTTACAGGTAGCTGCTGCAGCAAAATCCTTTCAGGAAGTGGTTGATTTTGTGATAGAGGTGGAGGGGGTGAAGCCAGACGACTTCACCCTGGCGTCGACCTCTAAGAAGTTCCATAAGGGAGGTGAGTTTAGTGGGTCTTCCTCTAGAGGGCAGAGTTCAGGAAGTTACCCAGCATGACCTATTCAGCCTTCACTGCAGGCTGTAGCTGGGGGTCCATCGCAGACCAGTCAACATTTCTCTGAGTCTGGAGGTTATCCCCAGAATTCTTCATTTTCACTTAGACCTATGCTTGACTCCAGAGATTGTTATGGGTATGGAGAGACTGGACATTTTAGGAGGTATTGTCCAAATAAGAGTTACAGACCCCCCCAATAGTTAGAGGTAGATGTAGTCATGGTAGAGGCCACCATTCTGGAGGACGTGGTTGCCAAGGGAATGGTTGTCACCAAATCAGTCAGGGTGGTGGGCAAGTTTGAACTACTGCAACGCAACATGGTAGGGGCAACGGGCAGACAGGTTATAGGGCCCATTGTTATGCTTTCCCCGGGAGGTCTGAAGTAGAGACATCTGATGTTGTCATCACAGGTAATCTTTTGGTCTGTGATTGCATGGCTTTTGTATTATTTGATCCTGGATCCACATTTATATATGTATCTTCCTCATTTGCTACTGTCCTTGATTTACATTGTGATTTGCTTTACATGCCTATTCGTGTCTCTACTCCTATGGGTGAATCTGTGATAGTTGAGAAGGTGTATAGGTCTTGTCTTGTGTCTTTTGTGGGGAGCACTACTCATGTAGATTTGATTATTTTTATAAATGATTGACTTTGATGAAATTCTGGGTATGACTTGGCTTTCTCCAAATTTTTCGATCTTAGATTGTAATGCTAAAACTGTGACATTGGCCAAGCCTGGGAAAGATCCGTTAGTATGGGAGGGTGACTACATTTCCACCCCCGTTCGTATTATCTCCTTTCTTCGTGCTATGAGGATGGTTAGTAAGGGTTGTTTAGATTTTTTGTCCCATCTCAGGGATGATACTTCCCAAGTACCTTCGATTGAGTCCGTTTCGATAGTCCGCGAGTTCCTGGATGTGTTTCCTGCAGACCATCCTGGTATGCCACCGGATAGGGATATCGATTTCTGTATTGATCTGGAGCCGGATACTCGCCCCATTTCTATTCCCCCTTATAGGATGGCCCCAGCGGAGTTATGGGAGTTAAAGGCTCAACTTCAGGAGTTGTTAGGTAAAGGTTTTATTAGACAAAGTGCATCCCCTTGGGGTCTGTGTTATTTGTGAAGAAGAAAGATGGAAGTTTTTGGATGTGCATAGACTACCGGTAGTTGAATAAGGTAACTATTATAAACAAGTATCCCATTCCTCGCATTGATTATTTGTTCGATCAGTTACAAGGTGCATGTGTCTTCTCTAAAATTGACTTGAGATCCGGTTATCATCAATTGAAAATACGGGCAACAGATGTGCCAAAGACTGCTTTTCGCACCAGGTATGGGCATTATGATTCATAGTAATGTCTTTTGGTATTACGAATGCCCCTGCTGCATTCATGAGCTAGATGAACGGAATTTTTAAGACATAATCTGGACCTCTTTGTTATCGTATTTATTGATGATATACTAATATACTCGAAGAGCAGGAAGGAACATGAGGAGTATTTGAGAATTGTGTTGGAGTTGTTGAGAAAGAAAAGGCTTTATGCCAAATTCTCCAAGTGTGAGTTTTGGCTAGATTCAGTGTCCTTCTTGGAGCACGTGGTCTCTAAGGATGGAGTGATGGTTGATCCTTCTAAGATTGAAACAGTGAGGAATTGGGTAAGACCTACAAATGTTTCAGAGGTAAGGAGCTTTGTTGGTTTAGCTAGCTACTACCGTCGATTTGTCAAGGGATTTTCTTCTATTGCTTCCCCGCTGACAAATTTGACTAAAAAGAACGTTCCATTTGTATGGTCGGACGAATGTGAAGGAAGTTTTCAGAAACTCAAGACCTTGCTGACTACTACACCTATTCTTACCTTGCCAGTGGAAGGTAAGAATTTCATTGTTTATTGCGATGCATCTTATTCTGGGTTGGGTGCAATACTAATGCAGGAGAGGAATGTAATTGCATATGCTTCGAGGAAACTAAAGGTGCATGAACATAACTATCCGACTCATGATTTGGAGTTGGCTGCGGTCGTATTTTCATTGAAGCAATGGAGACATTATTTATATGGGGTCAAGTGTGAAGTCTATACGGATCATCGTAGTTTACAGTATGTCTTTACTCAGAAAGATTTGACTTTGAGGCAGAGGAGGTGGATGGAACTACTAAAGGACTATGATATAACTATTTTGTACCACCCAGGAAAAGCTAATGTCGTGGCAGATGCTCTAAGTAGAAAAGCAGGGAGCATGGGTAGTTTAGCCCATTTACAGGTTTCTAGACGCCCATTGGCTAGAGAGGTTCAGGCCCTGGCTAATGACTTCATGAGGCTGCAAGTACTAGAGAAAGGAGGATTTTTGGCCTGTGTAGAGGCAAGGTCTTCTTTTCTTGACAAAATTAAGGGAAAGCAGTTTACTGATGAGAAGCTGAGCCGAATTCGAGATATGGTATTGCGAGGAGAGGCTAAAGAGGCAATAATTGATGAGGAAGGTGTTTCTAGAATTAAGGGAAGGGTATGTGTGCCCCGTGTGGATGATTTGATTCACACTATTCTTACAGAGGCTCACAGTTCAGGATATTCTATTTATCCTGGTGCAACCAAGATGTACCGTGACCTAAAGCAACATTTTTGGTGGAGTAGAATAAAGCGTGACATTGTTGATTTTGTTGCCCAATGTCCAAATTGTCAGCAGGTAAAGTATGAACACCAGAGTCCCGGAGGAACACTTCAGAGAATGCCCATTCGTGAATGGAAGTGGGAAAGAATTGCAATGGATTTGGTGGTTGGTCTTCCAAAGACATTGGGTAAGTTTGATTCTATTTGGGTGATTGTTGACAGGTTAACTAAGTCTGATCACTTCATTCCGGTCAAGACGACTTACAATGCAGAGAAGTTAGTCAAACTCTATATCTCAGAAATTGTTCGATTGCATGGGGTTCCACTTTCCATCATATCAGATAGAGGTACCCAATTTACTTCTAAGTTTTGGAGAACATTGCATGCTGAATTAGGTACTAGGTTGGATCTTAGTACTGCATTTCACCCTCAGACCGATGGTCAGTCTAAGCGAACGATTCAGGTGTTGGAGGATATGCTTCGTGCATGTGTGATAGAGTTTGGTGGTCATTGGGATAAATTCTTACCCTTAGCAGAGTTTTCATACAATAATAGCTATCACTCAAGTATCGATATGGCCCCATTTGAGGCACTATATGGGAGGAGATGTAGGTCTCCCATTGGTTGGTTTGATGCATTTGAGGTTAGACCTTGGGGTACTGACCTTTTGAGGGATTCATTGGAGAAAGTGAAATTTATTCAAGAAAAGCTTTTAGCAGCTCAGAGTAGGCAGAAGGATATACAGATCGAAAGGAGAGAGAATTGGGTTTTATGGAGGGTGAACAAGTCTTGCTGAAGGTTTCACCCATGAAAGGTGTGATGCGATTTGGTAAGAGAGGTAAGCTAAGTCCAAGGTATATTGGACAATTTGAAGTACTTAAGCGCGTGGGAGAGGTGGCCTATGAATTAGCCTTGCCTCCAGGATTGTCAGGAGTGCACCCTGTATTTCATGTGTCTATGCTGAAAAAGTACCATTGGGATTGAAATTACATTATTCCTTGGGATTCATTCCTTCTTGATGAAAATTTGTCTTATGAGGAGGAGCCGGTTGCTATTTTATATAGAGTAGTCCACAAGTTGAGATCAAAGGAGATTGCATCTATCAAGGTGAAGTGGAAGAATCGGCCAGTTGAAGAGTCCACTTGGGAGAATGAGGCTGATATGCAAGAAAAATATCCATATCTCTTTACAGACTCAGGCACTCTTTCTCGCCCTTGTTTTTCTTCCTGTAATCGTTCGAGGATGAACGATGGGTAAATTGGTATCTATTGTAATGACCTATTTAGTCGATTCGAGCAGTAGAGTTTATTTATGATAATAACTGACTGGGTCGACGGATCCCGCGACGGACTGTCAGGGCACGACGGACCGTCGAGGGTCTCGTTCCAAATACTTCAACTCTGAAAATCTGGGTACTGAGATCGACTCTCTGAACTTCACGACGGACCATCACAAACCCCTCTAATGAAATTAACTCTCTGAACTTTGTGACGGACCTGCAGGACGGACCTTCATTGGCACGACGGACCGTCACAGGGTGCGTAATTCCACCTGGGTCGGATTTCTGCTAATGTTTTAAAAGGGGTGTTTTGGACTATTCATGATTATAATTATAAAGTTAGAGGGTTAATGTTAATAATTTATTTAGTTGAGGATTAAAAATGATAATATGGAAATTAATAATGGGGTATTTTCATCATAATGAATTATATGGTAATTAGGGTAAAACAAAGAGAATCTGAAGAAGAGAAAAATAAAAAGAAAAAGAAGAGAACGAGCGAGAGAGAGAAGAACGAAGAGACAGAAAGGGCATTAGGGAAGTAGATTGCTTGATCACGATTCTTCGGTGGAGGTAGGTTATGGTTTATGCTATATCATAGTAAACTCTAAATAGCGATTGATATGTATTGGGTGATTCTGTAAAATCTTCCATATGCTTGATTGTGTGTTCTGTATGTTGTGATCGTATAATTGTGGTGGTTAGAATGATGAGAGTGTTGAACCTTTAACCTTAAATCTCTCTATTAAGATGACGACTTGGTACAAAGAGGGCTTGATGAACTAAAATAATGAGATTAGTGGATCGGAGTGTCACGTTTCGACACATAGTATTAGTGGATCGGAGTGTCACATTCCGATACATAGTATTAGTGGATCGGAGTGTCACGTTTCGACCCATAGTATTAGTGGATCCGAGTGTCACGTTCTGAGACATAGTATTAGCGGATCGGAGTGTCACATTCCGACATGTAGTATTAGGGGATCGGAGTGTCACGTTTCGACAAGATAGGAATAATGGATCGGAGTGTCACGTGCCGACACGTAGTAATAGGGGATCGGAGTTTCACGTTCCGACACGATAGGAATAATGGATCGGAGTGTCACGTGCCGACACGTAGCATTAGAGGAATGGAGTGTCACGTTCCGACACGATAATAATGAAGAGAAATAATCTTAAATTATGATAAGATACTTAAAGTCGAAGAACCTAGTTCCCAAATGAGTACGGTATGGAGGCTTGAGTTCTCATAGGTGTGTTTGGTGGTGTTGGAAAAGGATATTGTACTTGTTGATTGTCACCTGTTAAGTATTGTGGTTGTTTTATATTATTATTCAGTATATATTGCTTTCTATTTTGAGTTGGACGATGATACCTACTCAGTACGTGTTCCTTGTACTGACCCCTACTTGTAATTTTTCTTCTTGTTATTTGTGGAGTGCAGCAAACGGTCCATCGACTTCGACTCATTCGCAACTCTAGCCAGACTTCAGCATATTAGATTTCAGGGTGAGCTATTACTTCTAGCTCAGACTGGATTCTCTCTCATTCATGTCTTGATGTCCTTGAAGTTTGGACATGGACCCTCTGTTACTTGTTTTAACTTCTTAGATACTCTTAGATTTAGTAATTTGAGGATAGATGTTCTGGTGGTGATGACTTCCAGATTTTGGGAATAATAAGCATTAATTTTTAGAAGTTATTTATTGGTTATATTAATGAGTTTTAAAGTCTTCCACATTGTATTTTGTTCGTTATGGTTGAAATATTGGTAAATGTTGGGGTTTAGATTTATTGGTTCGCTCACATAGGAGGGTAAGTGTGGGTGCCACATTGATATACAGTGGTTTCACGGTATAATTAATACTTTTTCCTTAAGTTTAGTGTGTCCGAAAGCCTTTTTGTGCTAATTTTGATATAAGTTTCTCTTTGTTTTGCAGGAAATCTGTCCAGAGCTGAATGCGGAGATTTTGAGCGAAAAAATGCATAAGAGACCACCTACGGAGCTTATGACGGTCCGTCGTGCCTGTGACGGTCCGTAGGTGGCAGCGTAGTGCAGCTGTTGAAGGAAGATGGGGAAATCTGACCAAGTGTGGGATTACGGAGCTTGTGACGGACCGTCATATCCATGATGGTCTGTCCTGCAGGTCCGTCGTGAAGATCAGAGAAGTGATCCCAGTACCCAGATTCCAGGAGTTGAAGTATTTTGAAACGAAGACCCTCGACGGACCGTCGTGCCTGTGACGGTCCGTCACACTTGCCGTCGAGGGGAATGAAGAAAGCAGCAGAAGAAAATGCACCAAGTATGGGACGACGGAGTCCACGACGGTCCGTCGACCCAGCCGCGTTTTGGCAGATTTCCAGCAATTAGAATCCTTGTTTACTTAGGTTTTTATTTTTTATAAATAGTTCGAAAAACCTCTTTTTTGAGGTTAGACTCTTTGATTATTAAATTCCTCATAGTTAGACTTTGTGAGATTAGACTTTGTGTAATAGTGTTTGATTTTCGGAGATTCTTACAAGTGATTTTTTGGTGATTAATCAAGCAAATTTTCGGACTTTATTCTTTCTCATTGAAGTAAGTACATGAATTCTGATTTAACATATTTGAATATTGTGTTTATGGCTATGAGTAACTAAATTCCATAACTAGGGTTGTGGGAACCATAGGCAAATAATGAGATAAACCCTAGCTTAAATAACAATTCTAGAATAGTGTCTTGCATGTATTAATAATTCTTTCGCTTAGAAGTCTTTTTAACAGATGATCAACGTTATAACTCGCCTTAATGCTACTTGCCGGACCAAGGAGGTAGATAATAGGAAAAGAATTATTAACATAGATTTAGTGTATACTATCTAATAGGCTAGTATTGATTGGTATGAGGTAATAACTTAGTCAAATATCGAATAC
>CM064966.1:44930946-44956149 GCA_032847665.1 Solanum chilense | reverse complement strand
ATCAAAGGAAAAAGTTCATGTACGATGTGAAGAAGTTCTTTTGGGATGAACCATACTTGTATAGGAGTTGTGCCGACGGGCTTATTCGGCGTTGTGTGTCAGAATGTGAAATGTTGAGTGTATTGGAGGCATCATTCTTCACCTGTTGGCGGACATCATAGTGGTATCCGAACCGCTTACAAGATATTGCAATGTGGTTACTATTGGCCAACTCTTCATCAAGATGCTCATGGGTTTGCTAAATCATGTGACAAATGTCAACGAGATGGTGGTATTTCAAGAAAGCAAGATCTCCCTCTACACCCCATTCTTGGGATTGAGTTATTTGATGTGTGGGGTATTGACTTTATGGGCCCTTTCGTGAGTTCTCATGGGATGAAGTACATTCTTGTAGCAGTTGATTATGTATCTAAATGGGTCGAAGCCATAGCCCTCGCAAACAATGAAGGGAAGAGTGTCACTGCATTCTTGTAAAAGAATATATTCTCCCGTTTTGGCACTCCAAGGGCCATTATTAGTGATGGGGGCTCCCACTTCTGCAACAGATTATTCAAGGGGTTATTGGAGAAATACGGTGTTCACCATAATGTGGCCACTCCTTACCACCCTCAAACTAGTGGGCAAGTTGAAGTATCGAATCGGGAGATCAAACAGATATTGTCCAAAACAGTGAATGCTAGTAGAACAGATTGGTCAAGGAGGCTTGATGATGCTCTTTGGGCCTACCGGACAGCTTATAAGACTCCCATAGGTATGTCTCCATACCAACTTGTATATGGGAAAGCTTGTCATCTTCCGGTTGAGTTAGAGCATAAAGCCATGTGGGCTATGAAGAAGTTAAAAATGGATTGGAGCGAAGCTGCAGAGCAACGGTTAAATGGGTTGAATGAACTTGATGAATTTCGCTTGAAAGCCTATGAAAGCTCAGCCCTATATAAAGAAAAGATGAAGAAGTATCATGACAACAAAATTGAAAAACGAGAGTTTATAGTCGGGGATTTAGTGCTTCTATTCAAATCCAGATTGCGCTTGTTTCCAGGCAAACTCAAGGCCAAATGGACTGGTCCTTACACGGTTACCCAACTATTCCCTCATGGAGCAGTTGAGTTTGAATCTAAGGAGGGTGTGCGGTTCAAAGTGAATGGACAGCGCATAAAAATCTATCTCGGGCATGCTGAATCAGCGAATGAAGTGATCGAGGGATACCATCTTGATGAAGTCTGAGTAATCAAGGGTCCCAGTCGTGCCGCGACATTAAATCAGGCGCTTGTTGGGAGGCAACCCAATACTTATCGTCTTTTTAATAATGGTAGCATTTTCTATTAATGGGTTCTAAATTTGCAGGCACATCACCAGGAAATTCTGCAGAAAACTACTCCACAGCAGCTACTGACGGATACATCGACGGACCGTTGCGCACGCGACGGACCGTTGTAAGCATCCGTCACACCAGGTATGTTTTTCTGTCAGTTTGAAATTAGGGCACACATGACGGAACCCACGACGGGTCGTCACATATGCGACGGACCGTCGTCGGGGAACCGTCATGTGATTAATGAGTTCTACCCGACCCGACCCTGCTGGACCCTTTTCAAAATCTGACCGTTTATACTCGCGCCCCTCCATATTTCCCCCATTATTTCCTCATTCCTCTCATCTCCCCTCTCTTTTCAACTTCCACACTCCCCCCACTGATCATTGCCCCCAAAATCCTCCTAAACATTATACTTATCCTCCACTAGTCGGTGCTGCTGCTGTAAGGTGTCTACCTTGCTAACTGAATCATTCTCCAGTTGCTTTTTCTACATTTCCAAGGTATGTGTCTCTAAATTTATACTCATTTATCTTGCATTTTGGTTTTGTAGTTAGTATTAGCTTAGTTCTTAGTCGTATACTATTTCTTTTATATGCTTATGTCTAAACCTAGGTTCAAAATGTTCGTATGTGCCATGTTAATAACCCTAGGCAAAGGTGATTTTGCTTTGGTAGTTTCTTAGGTCGTTGGGATAGACACATATAGGTTCACAACACTACACAACTATGTGGGTTCATCAGGGATGCGTAGGGTTGCCCCAGTTCTAACACTGCTACTCAGAACGAGACCCCGACGACGGCCCGTTGCACACACGACGGACCGTCGTAGGGTCCGTTTCACAAGCCCTAGCACCCCTTCCCAACGACGCCTGTGACGGACCGTTGTATTCACAACGGTCCGTCCTGCACGACCGTCATGGTTGTCAGAGACCCTGTTTCTAAGGGTCTTTCAAATTTTTCCAAGTGTACTACGATGGACTCTTACGACGAACCGTCATACATACGACGGTCCGTCCTGCACAACCGTCATGGTTGTCAGAGACTCTGTTTCTAAGGGTCTTTCAAAACTTTCTAAGTGTGCTACGACAGACTCTTACGACGGACCGTCGCACCCACGACGGTCCGTCCTGCACGACCGTCATGGTTGTCCCAGACCCTGTTTATAAGGGTCTCTCAAAATTTTCCAAGTGTCCTACGACGGACTCTTACGACGGACCATCGCACCCACGACGGTCCGTCCTGCACGACCGTCATGGTTGTCAGAGACCCTGTTTCTAAGGGTCTCTCAAAATTTTCCAAGTGCCTTACGACAGAAAGTTACGGCGGACTGTCGCACCCACGACAACCCGTCCTGCTTGACCGTCATGATGGTCAGAGACCCCTCTTTCAGGGTTCTTTCTATATACGTTGACCAAGTACAACACGACGGACCTCATGACGGTCCGTCGCATCCACGACGAGCCGTCATCCAGCCCGTCATGTGATACAGTTTCACTATCACAAACACATTATTTTAAATGTTTTCTGTTGTATGGGCTTGCTTGTCTTGTTTTACATTACTCGTACTAATAGTGATCCTTTTCAGGTACTATCTACTATGGCACCCAAACAAGACCGAGTCTACGCACGCGGGCGATCCACGTCTGTTGCCCCATCTGCACGCTTGATAATCGAGTCTGATGATGAGCGGGACCCTGAATATGTGCCCCCAGGCACTTCCGCACCTTCCCGTGCTGCACGTACCCCCCGAGCCACACCCAAGAAGACGGTGGCGTCCGGCGTAGTCACTGCCTCCCAATCTGATTAGGAGTGCACACTGACCGGCATACCCTCTGGGTCAGCCACAAACGAGGAAGGAGCGTCTGGCTGCTTAGGAGTATCCTGGTCCGAGGACGCTTCAGGCCCTGCTGAGGTTCCCGCACCCGCCACTGCTGCAGCGTCGGCCTCGTCTGATGAGGCTGACAGTTCAGACTCTACATCTGGCGCTCTAGCCCCGGTCCCCACCCCAGCCGCTGACCAGCCAAACCGGTGGTGTGTCGACGGCCAGTTTCAAGTTTACTCCGACGCCAAATTCTTGACTGATAAAGGAGTAATGACTCGGACACTCACCTTGGAGCGGCGGGTACTTACTGGGAGTCTCCCATCGATGCCGGAGATCCACAACCTATTTACCAGGCATCGGTTAGAGTGGACAGCCCGTCCGTTGGGACGATACAGTGAGGAGGTGGTCCGAGAGTTCTACGCATCCTACGTAGCGACTCTCCGATCACAGATCGATAGGCGGGCTGCTCCCGCTAAACAGGCCCCACTGGAGCAGGTTCGTGTCCGGGGCGTGCAGGTTGACATTTCCCTGCCAGCTATCCGCCGGTTCCTATACGGCGAGAGTGCAGATGCTACGCGGACCCCCATCACTGCCGAGTTTGACTATCGCTGGCAGATAGTAAAGGATGGACACTTCATGCACGAGCGGACACTGAGAGAGACCACCAAGAGGTGGATGGCCCTGCACCTATCAGTCGACAGAGAGGGTGCCGACTGGGTCACTGAGCCGAAGGGGGCCATCAAGAAGGCCAACCTCACGTTCGTCGCAAAGTTCTTGTGGCTGCTCGTCCGTCACTGCCTTTCCCCCACAGCTGCTGATAACATAGTCACCTGGGATCGAGCAGTGTTGATGGCGGCGATGATAGCCGGCTTTGAGGTGGACTTCGCATGGCTTCTCCAGGCAGTCATGCACGAGAGGGCATTTAAGGTCACTACTACCTACCCCTTCCCGTGTATGATCTTTGCCCTTTGCAGGTCTGCAGGTGTGCCCGTGTGGCACATAGATCAGTTGAAGACCCCGCAGGGCACCGTTGACGTCGGCCTCATCAGAGACGAGGCCAATGAGTTGGCACCACGCAGAGGGCCCCGTCCAGAGCTGCCACCTCTTGCTGATGATCTTGTGGATACGGTTGCCCAGGCCCGGACATCTACACAGGCATCTACTGACACTACCCCGGTCGAGTCTATCCCGGGTAGTAGCACAGCCCCGAGCTCCTCTCACACAGCCCCTCTACCGTTACTGGCCCCGCTTGCTAGGGTCCAAAAACTGGAGGCACAAATGGCCACTCTTCTGCATCATATCCAGCCGTGGATGCAGAAGTCTATTACTGAGTCGGAAGCGCGTACAGAGAGGATGATACAGCGGAAGATTGCTGAGGTTAACCAGCGCATAGATGCCTTCGAGTTGCGAGTGTTAGCTCAACCAGCCCCTCCGGTAGATGTGTCGACTCTTCAGACTGCAGTCGACAGCCTTCGTGCAGACATCGCCACGATACTAGCGTCGAGGGTGCCGGATTCTGAGGCCCCTTCTGCCGAGCCTGCTGAGGACACAGTGTTGGCGGCACTGTTTACTACATCTGAAATTCCACCATCCCCCCTCCAGAGAGTGCCAAGAGGCGTAGGGATCGAGGAGAGGATGAGGCGCGAGCAAGGAAGAAGGAGCGCCGAGAGATGGAGGCTGTGCGGAGAACCTCACTTGCTGAGACGGAGGCACATCAAATCAGAGCATCGCAGATAGCGGCTGGGGCGTCTAGCTCCCGCACTATAGAGACAGCAGGAGGCACTACTGATGGTGCGGTTGCTGCTGAGGACACTACTGAGGGTGTCCAGATTGCTGAGGACGTGGGTTCCGGGAAACCGGACCCACCAGCTTGTTGATCGACGGCGCTATGCGCCACAGGTTTGCTTTACCTACCACTCTAATATTTAGATTTTTTATGCATTGGGGACAATTGCATGCTTTTTTGTTGGGGGTGGGGTAAATGGAAAGTGAGTGTTAGGGTGAAGTCTGAGTAGCCCAACTCACTATCCTCTTTTGGGGTTTTCTTGCCTGTGTTCTTTTTCCCCAAAAGACTGATTACTTTTTCTGTTGAACCGGCACGTTACATCTTTTGTACATAGTTTAACTCTGAAGCATGATGGCTAAAATGATATCCTGATAAAATTAGAAAATGTTGCATGACTAGGCGTAGTAACTGATAATTGTGTGGCTCTAAACATGAAATAGAGTTGCACCATTGCATTACCCTAAATCTTCAAGTCGAACTAGGTGTCTGATAATCTGGTATAGTGATGAGATGTCAAGTGAGTGTGAGGAAATTTGAATAGTCCACTATTAGTACTGAGCTAGAACTTGCCTGGTTAGTCCTGCTAAAAGTAAGCTGTAACAGACAATTAGGAAAGGATCATAGGCCCTTATTCAAAATAGCCCATTTCTAGCCTAAATAAAAGAAACCAAATGAAAGTTATCCTTCTTTGATCCAAATAATTTGAGCTTAAAATTAGACCTTTCTTTTTCACCCCAACTGATCTTTTCTGGGAACAATATGTTGGCCCTGGTCCCTCCTTGGACATGTGCACCTCAGCTTATGCTAAAAGCATAAGTTGAGGGTGGCTAATGCATAGACAACCTTCGTTATGGCCCTGACCCAACTTTGGGTATTGTGTACCTTGACTCATGGCAAAGCCATGAGTTGAGGGTGGCTGTTTTGAGGAATGCTCTGGAAAGTGGGGTTGAAAGAACAAAGAGAGAGAAAGAACAAAAGTGAAGTGACTCAAGAACTCGTTGAAAGAGAAGTAAAAAAAAAATGGAAAAGAGTCACTTACACAAATGAAGAAAGAAGGGAAAATAGCAAGGTGAAAGAATGGGAGAAACTGGGCGAGATAAATTGATAGAAAGTGGAAGGTTTAGCCGATATGTCAAGGAGGGCAAAAAGTCACTAAAGTATACCTAAATATACCCTACCTGACTCTGAGCCTACGATACAAGCTAAAAAAGTCCTATCGTGATCCTAAGAGTTGTATAGCGAACTTAAGGCAGTGAAAATAAGGGCAAGCTTATGGCAATAGGTATGAATTAGTGTGACTTTGTTCTGAGAGCGAGTGTTGAAAAGTAATCCTTATACTCAAACTGAAATCATTGTGTGAAAAATGAGGGTTTTGTTTTGAAGTGAGGACACAAGTTGCAATACCGGAATTGTTAGCACCTCAGTGAGAAATTGAAGAGGATAGGTGTTAGTGCATGGTGAGTCTGTGTCATATTCTAATCCCACAAAATTCAAGCCTAATAGTGATAGCATGCATAAATTTGATAAGATTAATCGGGATTGATAGCCAAATGATTGCAAAGTATACAACATGAATACTATCGTACAAAGATTGTGTAGTGAGTCATAGTGCGTCGCTTGAGGACAAACAACGAATTTAAGTTGAGGGTGTTGATATACCGTGGTTTCACGGTATAATTAATACTTTTTCCTTAAGTTTAGTGTGTCCGAAAGCCTTTTTGTGTAATTTTGATATAAGTTTCTCTTTGTTTTGCAGGAAATCTGTCCAGAGCTGAATGCGGAGATTTTGAGCGAAAAAATGCATAAGAGTCCACCTACGGAGCTTATGACGGTCCGTCGTGCCTGTGACGGTCCGTAGGTGGCAGCGTAGTGCAGCTGCTGAAGGAAGATGGGGAAATCTGACCAAGTGTGGGATTACGGAGCTTGTGACGGACCGTCATATCCATGACGGTCCGTCCTGCAGGTCCGTCGTGAAGATCAGAGAAGTGATCCCAGTACCCAGATTCCAGGAGTTGAAGTATTTGAAACGAAGACCCTCGACGGACCGTCGTGCCTGTGACGGTCAGTCACACTTGCCGTCGAGGGGAATGAAGAAAGCAGCAGAAGAAAATGCACCAAGTATGGGACGACGGAGTCCACGACGGTCCGTCGTGACCACGACGGTCCGTCGCGTGGTCCGTCGACCCAGCAGCGTTTTGGCAGATTTCCAGCAATTAGAATTCTTGTTTACTTAGGTTTTTATTTTTTATAAATAGTTCGAAAAACCTCGTTTTTGAGGTTAGACTCTTTGATTATTAAATTCGTTATAGTTAGACTTTGTGAGATTAGACTTTGTGTAATAGTGTTTGATTTTCGGAGATTCTTACAAGTGATTTTTTGGTGATTAATCAAGCAAATTTTTGGACTTTATTCTTTCTCATTGAAGTAAGTACATGAATTCTGATTTAACATATTTGAATATTGTGTTTATGGCTATGAGTAACTAAATTCCATAACTAGGGTTGTGGGAACCATAGGCAAATAATGAGATAAACCCTAGCTTAAATAACAATTCTAGAATAGTCTCTTGCATGTATTAATAATTCTTTCACTTAGAAGTCTTTTTAACGGATGATCAACGTTAGAACTCTCCTTAATGCTACTTGCCGGACCAAGGAGGTAGATAATAGGAAAAGAATTATTAACATAGATTTAGTGTATACTATCTAATAGGCTAGTATTGATTGGTATGAGGTAATAACTTAGTCAAATATCGAATACGATGCTTAATATGAGGTAAAGATAAGGGTTAGGAAAGCAACACACGTAGCCGGACCAAGGTACGGAGTGAGATTTTCTAGATGTCGGACCAAGGATTTAGAAATACATAACTTATCACCTTGCATGCAAGATACTAGGAAAGAATTGTTATAGTTAGAATTATCAAGTTATGAACCTGTGGGGAACACGTAAACCCTAGTTACTTTAATTCATCGATTAAAACCCAATATTAAAAGCTGTCAAGTGTCTCTTTCAATTACATTAGTTATTTTAATCATTAGGTAATACAAACCCCCCTTTTTATATTTTTACTTTCCAAGAACGTTATCGACCAAACGATAGTAATACTAGGTTAAAGTTAAGTCTAGACTATTTTCCTCGTGGGAACGATCCCAACCTCACTAGTTGGGTTATTTACTTGACACGACCGCTTTACTTCTCATTTGAGAAGTAAGTTTGAGCGTATCACACACGCGGCCCGATTTGGGTCGTGACAGAAAATGAGTTGATTTGAAATATATTTTCCAAAATATTTGACTCAACAAAACATGATAAAATTAGAAAATATTTTTCTTCATACCAAACACACCCAAAATCTTTTTGCTTCTTAAATTTAAGTAATCTTTTACTCAGAAAAGCAAAAAATACAAATGCTTGAAGTAGTAATAATGTAGTTTTTGAATATATATGATAATAATAATACATTTAATTCCAAGAACTATGTTTTTCTTTTTCTTTTGATTTCTCATCCTATGTCCAATATTTGTAAAAGACAATCTTGGTAGCTTAATTGACTGGCTATATAAATTTTCACCGGGTGTAGATTAAATCTCCACAATGTAATACCCTCCCCCATTTCATCTCTCTAACCCAAAAATATATATTTTAAAAAATGAACTAGATAACCAATGGATTGGATTAAAAATAGATCGACCCATATTTATACATATTTTCATGAATAAATCAAAATGTACTTTAGAAGTTCATATTTAAAAACACTTACGTTTTTTTGGAATGTAATTTGTTTAGTATATAAGGTGTGTTAAACGTACTAATTCTATTCCACATTAAGTGAACTTTTGAAGCTTTCATTATCAAAAATAGTTGAATTTTTCAAAGTTCGAGATAGGTGTTTGAAATTTTTTCCATGTATGTGTTTTCATATATTGAAGTTTTCTCTCGTCTAGCAGATCAATTCAACACTTACAAAGTTATATATATGGAAAATGCAAAAGTAGCCCCTGAACTATTACTGAAATTTTAGAGATCACCTTAAATTAACTAAGGTCCTATTTACCCCTTGGACTTTTTTTTTTTAATTTTGTGCACCTTTTGTCTAACGTGGCACGTTCCGTGAATCCACACAATTGAGGTGCGTGGGAGATATTTGGATGACATGTAATCCCCAAAGGTGCACAAAATTACCGAAAAAAAAAATTCAAGGGGGTAATAGGACCTTAGTTTAGTTAAGGTGTGACTTTGAGATTTCGGTCATAGTCTAGGGAGCTATTTGTGCATTATTTTCCCTTATCATATATTATTATAAGTGGGAACAAAAAATTTTAAAATTTGAATAACGATTTTACCCTTACTATAAAGTAAAATATTATAAAACATTTAACTATTTAATTTAAATATTAAATTGTTTCATTTTAATTAAAATGTTGATGGACTTTTGCACTTCCTTGGGTTGATTCCTCATTAATATATCTAACTTAATAATAACTATTTTCAATAATATAAATATATATATATATATATATATATATATATATATATATATATATTCTCTTTTTTGAGATTTTAAACATATAAATAATTTGATTAATGTTTTATTCTCTATTTATAATTACTATGATTAAATTAAATTATATTAAATTGGTTAGTAAAAATAGCAACCCTCGATCTCCCCATGTATAAGATCATGATTATTTCATTAAATATACAAATTCTTCAACTTGTCATCTTCTCTATTAATTATAAATAATACTCAGTTATGAGTTAATGACATTAATAGTCTTTAATTTCTTATCTTAATATCAATTGTAGAGGTAAAATTATGGTCTCCATTTATAATTCTACAAAAAAAATTTTAAAAAAAAAACTAAATGGTGAGGCTCGTAAGCCTCTTTTATATAAATCTCTAACTAATGGAGGAATATTTTTTGTTCACCTATTACCTCATTTTGATGAGATTAATTCGGCGATTTTCAGGTACCATTTATGTTATTTTTTTGTTTAATTATAATAATATTATATAAGATTTTAATATTGATATTTTGTATCCTACTTTCATCATTATCACTTTAGATAACTATTTTTTGAACTGGTTTGCTATTTTATGATAATAATATTATATAAGATTTTAATATTGATATTTTGTATCCTACTTTCATCATTATCACTTTAGATAACTATTTTTTGAACTGGTTTGCTATTTTATGAAATCTTGAATTTATTTGGAATCTTTTATTTGTATATTGTATTTTTCCATGTAAAATATCATTTTTTCATATTCATATTATATCAGCTCATAGATTATCACAATATATTATTCTACTTCTTTTATTAATGTAGATTGTAGTGACACGTACAAAAAATTGATGGTTTTTGATGGAGTAACTCATTCTTCTTATTGAGACTTTTGTAGCTTTAATGATTATCATCCATAATTTTGCTAGATATCTTATTTTTTTACAATTTATGTTTACTTCTCTTTTAATATTATTTGTTTAGATTTCAATTTCATAATGGATAAGCTACTTTTTAAAAACTGAAACATTTTCAAATTGATGTATGTTCAAATAGTTTATGTTATCGGCATATATCATGAAGAAGACTCTTGAATTTTATAGGATATGGGAGAAAGAATCAATAAGAACTCGAAATATTATGTACTAATTTTGTATTTATTTTTTAATCTACATTATAATTGATCATTGTCTTATGAAGAATGTATACATTGTATTTTTTTTCCTTCTCTATTTTTTCTGTGTTTTTTTCGTCTCTATTAGACATCTTAATTTAGTTTTCTATAGTCGTAAGTCTAAAAACTTATTTGAGCTCAAATTAGACATTTGTGACTTTATTAAATGTTTGCTAACTATTAACCAAAGTTTAATAGTAATAGTAGATTGCTTAAAAAGAATTAATTTGAAACATCAAAATGTGCCCCTCATTGGATGTTGTTTACACACTATATGTTTTCATTGCATTTTAGTAATTCTAACATATCTAGGAACACACGCGCAAAGCATGTGTCCAGAAACTAGTATTTATAATATCACAAAAGGCAATAGTTGAAATTGTGATTTACCCTATGCTCTTGAATATTATTTTTTATAGTTGTTCTTTGCCTTAAGAATAACACTTAATTTGGGAATATAAGCAGTATCATGAAAAGATTATAGAATAATATTTTATGTAAAAATACTAGGTAAAATGGTTTGGTAGACCCTTGTACTTGTATGAGTTTGTATTGTGAACTCTTCTACTTACTGATTTGTCATCTAGACCCTTGAACCCAGCTAAACTCAACATATTAAACACCTTTTTTACCCTTTAATTGTGAGTGTACCACAAATGTGTGACACGTAATTTTAAAAATAATTATAAAATGATACGTGTATATATATACCACTTCATGTCATCTTTACATTTTTATAATATATTTTGATACATTTATTATTTTTATTTACATTTGGCCACCAAACCCACCACTTTCCCCACAATCTTATTTCATTTCTCTTTCATCTTCCTTAAACTTTTTAGCAACATTTTCTACTCTTTTCATTGAATAAAAAACATTAGAACAAATCAAGGAATTCATCTTTGTTTTCATCAAAATTAAAAAAGCACAGTGTGTTATCATCGTCGTAGACATCTATCTATGTGAGGCTATCTATACCTACATTTTTTCTTTCTCGTTTTTTTCCTCATTCCCACAAAATAGCTTGAGAATTTTTGTTGGTTTATTTGATTTTTAGTTTATGTATATAAATTTTGTGACTTATTTTGGTATTTGTATGTTGTTTAGTCTATATTTCATCTTCTATTTATCTTCTAGAAAAGTACAATAGGATTTACCACAAAAAGAAGCAAACAATTAACTGGAAATGCATAAAAATAAAAGAGGATTAAAACGATGAAATGAATGGACAAGAAATTTGGAGAAACAAGATAAAAAAGAGGCAGGAAAAACCTTCAATTTTTCAATAATGGTGTTAAATGTGAATGGGAAAGAAGACTCTATAAAACCCTAATGCGGATATTAGACCCTTTTAACCACATTTCACTCTCCTCAGGTGTGTATATCACACGCCCCTTGGTTGTATCTCTCACAAAGGAGGCCAAGTTAGAAAACGTTTTTAAAATGTTGAGAGTAGATGGGTTCAGGGGTCCAGATGACAAATATATAAGTAGAAGGGTTCACAATACAAACTTACACAAGTACAAGGGTTAACTAGACCCTTTTGCCAAAATAATATAACTCCATGTTTACACTTTTTTCTTTTCTACTATTTAGGATGGTTTTTTAAGTATATAGTCATGTTTTCTTTGTTTAGATTGAGATTATACTACAATTTAATCTTATATTAATTAATCATTCTCAAGTTATATCAATGTTTAAATACTAATCCTAGACTTTACGTTCTACACCGTACACGTTCTTTTTATCATGAAGTTTAGTTAATTTTGTCTGACTTGAATCATCATAGTTTGTTTTTTAAGTGAAGGAGAGAGACATGACTTTCTAGAAATTGAATCAATAGGCTCAAGGGATTTCCCCGTATCCGTTGCAAGAGAATACTCTCTTTGACACATATATTAGCCCCTAACGCAAGAATATATTGCTCTAGTCCCGTAACAAGAAGAAGAATTCATGCTTCAAGAGAATTCCCTTTTTACTTGGTTATGAGACTGGAGAAATATATGTCTGAAAGAACCATGATTTTTCCTCTTTCAAACAAAAGTGCTAAAACAAAAATTTTGAGTCATATGCAATAATTCATGCGTAATCCTCATTGAATGATTTTTTCTAATTTCAAATCAAAAGTACTAAAATCAAAATTTTAAATATACACACATAAAATGTAACGAAGTGAATGGATACTTTGTTCTAGTTTGAATCAAAGGAGTCTCAATGGAAAAAGTTAAATATAGAATAATTGTTAGCCCCTATATCGAGTTGTTGTAGATCAATCCATTCTTTTGTTGTTGTAGTTGTTGGTAGAACACACACTACTGTTGTTGTTGATGGAGGAAAAATAGGTTTGTTGGATAAATTGAGATGGTTGAATGGGATGTAATTACAACTATTGATTACCAATTTGTCTCATGATTATGACTTGATCATCTGGTTTTTCCTAGTGAGCAGTTATCAAATTCTAAAGAGAAAATTTAAGATAAACCATTAAAATTAGTTATGTCAGGAGCGAAAAAGTCCTCAAAAGTATTCCAAACACATTTAAAGAAGTCCAAGTATAACTTTGGAGCTACAGCATTGTCACTTTATTAATATTTTAACTTCTTACGACACCACCTATATCCCACTCATGATCATTCATTTTAAATCTATATAAAATGATATCTAGTTAAATGAAAAAAAATAAACTTATAAGAGAAACTAATGATGTTTTCTACTGAACTAGAGAGAGAAAAATGATCCAAAGAGGGGTTTTCTAATGGAGGAAGTAGATGATTAAAGAAACGTTTAGTTGGTATGACATTATAACTCAAAAGTTAAGTTGAAGAGAAGTGAATTAATATCGAAAACATATAGAGAAACTTAAATGTCTATCTACCTACCCGGCGCATCCACATTTACTTTATAGTTTATGCACAATAAATATTTTTTCTACTTTAGAGTGAGTGAGATTAGCAACAAAAGAGAAGTCAAGGACAGTAACGCGTACATTTTGTTTAATATCATACATCTCATATCATATTGTAATGAGTCAAGAGCACCCCCTAGTCGTAACATGGCATATTCCATCTCGAAGTGATCTTATACAAGCCCTTAGCATTCATTCATCACATTCATTAGAAAATATGGAAGAATTTAAAACATATCTCGAAAAAGTATTTCATAAAAGAGGAAGTCTTTCTAACATTATTTTCTCAAACCATCTATGAATGAAATGAATAAATTCATGGGAAACAGCCCACATAAAGTCTAAAACATAAAAGTAAATGGTATGAAGGTAAATGGATATTGTCCTCAAAGACCCGAGGACTTACAAAGATCTTCAATCTTCTAAATTCTTGAAACTCTACCCTCAAAGAGAAACTCAAAGATCCAACCCTACATTTGATTAGAATGTAGGCAATATGCTTTAATACAAAGGTACTAAGTATGGAAGCTAACATAACATTATAGGAGAATCTCAAATGGTTAGACAACATAAGACATAATAATAAGAGGTAATAACATAAGATGCATATCCTAAAAAGTCAACATAAGACATAATCATAATTTCATACTTCAACCATTTGTCATGTATACTCAAGTGAACTACGTCCCAATCCACCGTTAAGTATACTTGTGAAAAGCTAAGGTAGTATACCATACTAATACCTAAGCTAAGTACCTCTCTTTCGTTATTCTTGTTGATATCCCACCTTCATACTGAAGTAGAGCAATATACCCCTAGGAAACCGCAAGGCACACTTGTCCAATGCATGTGGGGCATCCCATTCTTCCCTACACACTAAGAATATCATGAAATCGCCCTATTCACGTGTTACCCCCTTAGAAGTGTCACTAAGGGCCTACTTTAATATTCGACAAGAAACTATAATCTTAAGTCAATCTTAAAATGGAAGAAAACAAACTATAGCCACTACCCAAGGTAGGCATACTTTATAAGAGGATATTTCATAAGTAGCTTCAGGTCATACTTGTGCCATGTATGAATGACATCCCATTCTACCATTCACACTAAGTAATCATATAGGATATTTTAATCAATGTTAACTATCTTTCATACTAGTCTATCAACAATATCATACTATCATACTAGACCTTCGTACCATGGAAAACATCATATCATGCGATCAAAGCTTTCATAGGAAGGTTGTAAGTATACCCACCTAGCAACCATGCACCCACTCATCAAGATGTAATATATCCATATTTAAGTATAAATCTTCAACCCTAAGCTTCCATGAGTAATCTAACTCAACTTATTGGATGAATTGCACCTTGCATGCAAGCCAAGCTACTATTAGGAGAGTATAAGTCATCTATCCTAAAGCTAACATGAAATGGTTTTGGCCTAACCAAGTCAAGTTATTATAAGACAATCTAATCATCTAATTCAAGCTAACTTGAGGAGAGTTCATTTATCAATCCCAAGCTACCATGGGAATCAACATCCCCAAGATTCCATGAGATTTACTATCTCAAGCTACTATGAGATTTACTATCTCAAGATACCATGAGACTTACCTATGATAGATTACATATTGATGAGCGGATGCAATGGTGGCTAGGTGGGTATTTCTTTAACCTTCCTATGATACTTGGATCTCATGATATTATATTTTCCATAAAAGTTATGTCTAGTATGATAGTATGCTAGTCTTGATAGACTAGTATGAAACATAGTTAGCATTGAGTAAGCTAGACTAGATGAGTATTTAGTGTGAATGGAATAATGGTATGTCATTCATACATGACACAATTATGACTTCAAGCTACTTATGAAATGTCTTCTTATGAAGTATGGCTAGCTTGGGTAGCGGCTATAGTTGCCTTTCATGTTAAGATTGACTTAAGATGATAGTTCATTGTAAAATATGAAATTAGGTTATTAGTGACACTTAAGATGGAGTAAAACATGATAGGTGACTTCAAGATATGCTTAGTGTGTGAAGTAGAATGGGATACCCCACAAACATTGCACAAGTGTGCCTTGAGCTGACCTAGGGGTATAGTGCTCTACTTAAGTATGAATGAGGTCTATGACAAAGAATTACTAAAGAGGTATTTAGCTTAGGTAGTAGTATGGGATTCTACCTTTGACTTACACAAGTATAAGTGGAGGTGACTTGGGACGTAGTTCACTTGAGTATAAAAGACAAATGGTTGAAGTATCAAATTACGATTATGTCTTATGTTGACTAACTATTTGAGATACGCTTATGATGTTATTGTAGATTCCATACTTAGTACTTTTGTACTAACATATATTGCCTACATTCTAACCAAATGTAGGGTTGGAGCTTTGAGTTGCTATTGGAAGCTAGAGTTTAAAAAATTTAGAAGATTGAAGATCTTTATGAGTCCTTATTGATTCGATGACAATATCTATTTACCTTTACGACATTTACTTTTATATTTTAGACTTTATGTGTCTGTGTCCAAAGACTTTTATTCATTTCATTCATAGACGGGTTTAGACAATAATGTTAGAAAGACTTCCGCTCTTACGAAATACCTTTCGAAGTATGTTTTAAAGAAATATTTAAATTCTTCCATATTTTCTAATGCCTTTTTGATGAATGAATTCTAAGGGCTTGTGTAAGATATCTTTTAGATTGAATACACCATGTTACGACTAGGGGGTGCTCTCGAGTTGTTACAATAATATATGAGATGTATGATCTTAAACAAAAGGTACACATTATAATCTTTGGCATCTCTCTTGTTTCTATTCCCACTCATTCTAAAATAGAAAAAAAATATTAATTGTGCATTAACTGTAAATTAAATATGGATGTGCCGGGATAGGTAGATAGCCCTTTAATTTTATCTATATATTTTGAAATTTGTTCACTTTTCTTCATCTTAACCTTTCAGTTATAATGTCATACCCACTAAACATTTCTTTGATCATCTACTTCCTCCATTAGAAACCCCCCCCCCCCTTTGAATCTTTTTTTCTCTCTCTGATTTACCAAAAAACATTAGTAGTTTCTCTTATACGATCATTTTTATTTTTTTACATCGAAGTAGATATCATTTTATATAGATTTAAAATGGGTGAACATGATTAGGATATAAGGGCGGTTTGAAGAAGCTGTAATATTAATAAACCTGACAATGTTGTGGCTCCAAAGTTAACTTGGAGACTTCATTAAATGATTTTTGGAATTCTTTTGATAAAATTTTTGCTCCTGACATGACTAATTTTAATTTTTAATTATAATTTTCTCGTTAGATTTTCAAAATGCTCACCAGGAAAACCAGATGATCAGGTAATAATTATGAACCAAAACGTTAACAAATAGTTTTACTAAAATCCTATCCAACCAGCTCAATTTATCCATCTAAAAACTATAACACAAAAAAAAGAATGGATTGATCTACAAAAACACGATATAGGGGCTAACAATTATCCTAATTTCACTTTTTCCATGAAGACTCCTTTGGTTCAAACTAGAACAAGGAAACCATTCCCTTCATTACATTTTATGTGTCTATGCTCAAAATTTTGATTTTAGTACTTTTGTTTTGAAATCAAGAAAAATAATTCAATAAGGATTACACATGAATTATTGCAAGAGGAACATGATGACACTGAATATTGAAGTATAACTTAAAAACTGGTCAAATACATTAGAGTCTGAATATGGGAGCCGTTAATAACCGACAAAACTACCACATGAGTTATCCATGATGTCAAATGCACACAACACATTGAAGGAACCGATATACCTTGTCAGGGGTATAGAGGGTTTATGGCGTGATCACTAAAACTAATGCCCATAGAGAGGACTTAGCCTACGGTGGTATGCAGTTCTGGGACTATGAGGGTATACTAAAACCTCGTCCACTCGGTTCTAAGCGTACTCCAAACTGAATATGTATATCTAACACACATAACTGGAACATTGAATAGCTCAAATACTATCATGAAAATATGAGAATATAACAATGATAAACTCATAATGTAACATTCAAAAAATGGTGCATGTATAATTTTTAATTGACATAGCATGTATCATTCATAAACTAAAAGAATCTACACAACTAGGGTTATGAGTTTCATGCAAAAAAAGTAAGTAAAGATTCCACAAAAACAAGATAATCTAATTAGGAATATTCTAATAACTAAATCACAACTAATATCTAAGGTTTTACACACTTTAGGTTTAAGCATGATACATAAATCCAATATCTACCTAAATTCTAGGGACCTAATGAAATCTCATTATATGGTGACAAAATCTATGAAAAAATCCTTCAATTTTGGGGCAAAAAGTATTCTTGGAAGGGTTTTGGTCGCCTATTTCCTCCTCTTTTTTTCTAAGTTTGATAAATTTTTCTTAATAGGTGTCTTTTGCCCTATAAATTACACTTAATGTGGAATATAAGGAGTATCGTGGAAATATTTTAGAATATTATTATGTATAAAAATAATATATATATCCATGTTTACTCTTTTTTCTTTTCTACTTGACATGGTGTTTTTATTATATAGCTATTCTTTCTTTAGTTAGATTAAGATTAGACCACAATTCAATATTTATTAATATAATCATTCTTAAGCTAAGTCAATGTTTAAATACTAAGTGTAGACTTTAGGCTCTACAACTTACATGCTGTTTTTATTATGAAATTTAGTTATTTTTGCCCGACTTGAATCATGATAGGTTGTGTTTTATGTAAAGGAGAGAGACATGACTTTCTAGGAATTCAATCCATAGGCTCAAGGGCATACCCTCTATCTGCTGCAAGAGAATACACTCTTTCGCACATATATTAGACCGTAGTGCAAGAAAGATTCGCTCTATCCCGTAAAAAATCAAAGGTGGATTCCTTTACAGAAGAATCCATGCTTAAAGAGATTCCCTTTTTTTCGCTTGGTTATTGGACTAGAGAAATTAATGTGTCAAAGAGGGGATTATTTTGCTGCCGATACGGGGGTATGCCCCTGAGAAAATTGAACCAATTTCTAGTTAGTCATGTCTCTCTCTTCACATGAATCACAATCCATGATGATTCAAGACAGACAAAAATAACTTAAATGTATGATAAAGAGAATGTATGTTGTAGAGTCTAAAGTTAAGGATTAGTACTGATGTAGCTTAAGAATGATTATTTTATAACTAAAGATTGGATTATTGTCTCCAAGATCAATAAAATGGTATAATGAAAACACTGTCTCAAGTAGAAAAGCAAAAACGAGTAGACAAAAAATGTTAGATTATTTATGTAGAGTGAAAAATTAAAGTTGGATTTTTTCAGCAAAATGATTTTGTGTTAGTTAATTAGGTAGGCATTTTTTTTTTTTACTTTTTGATGCAATTTCTATAGTTATATAATTTTAGTGGGAAAATAATAATTATATGACTATTTATGAAATTTACCACATCTTTATTTTTTCGAGGTATGTATTGATCTTAAAGTTGTCGTTTATACTTTATTAGCTATTGGTCTAAGAGTATATTAGTCTAATAGGAAATAGGGAATTCCAATGGATGGAATTTCATAGCTGAACAATAAAATTTCATGATAATATTATTTAGCTATAGATTAGACCAAAAAAAAAAGAAAATTCATGAATTTGCAAGGAGCTTTTAATCATGAATTAGTTAGTGATTACCATAAATTCCATAGCTATTTAATATTTTTAGTTTTATCGATCACTTAATTAATGATCTCTATTTGGTTCTTTCTAAAAATAAGTTCTGAAGGCATTTTATCATAGTACAAATAAGAAATAATAAGATTAACCAATTTTATTCATGAATCTTTGTGTGTATTGATGGTACAGGTACCACGCCCCAAGGCCTATACCCCTTGGCATAAACACGAGCCCTACTATCACGAGTGACCCCAAGCTAACCCTGAACAGACATATTTTAACAAAACTAAAACAAATGAATAAGAGATACTATGCAGAAGCTTAAATCATGAGAAAATTGGAAGATGGGAAACACCCAATACGGATCTGAATATATATTGAAATTCTAAGTGTTAAATGCTAAAGCTAAATCTAAAACTATGTTTTAAAAAGTCTCTAACTAAATAGAGTTGTTGGGACATGTCCTCATAACAACTAAAAAAGAAATAAACATGTCCATTGTCCTCAATGTATGAGGACTCACTACTAATGTTGTTGAGTATGTATTGGGAATTGATATATGCGTGATCTAAATGCTGAGGACCTCAACCTACATTATGAATATAATTCAATGTTATATTAATATAATCATTTTCAAGCTACATCAACGTTTAAATACTAATCCTAGACTTAAGGCTCTACACCCTACATGGTCTTTTAATCATTAAGTTTATTTATTTTTTGTCTGACTTGAATCATCATTGGTTGTGTTTTAAGTAAAGGAGATAGAGATGACTTTCTAGTCCCTAGTGCAAGAGAAAATTCTCTCTAGTCTCGTAACAAATAAAAGAAGGATTCATGGTCATAATAATTCATGCTTCACAAGAGAATTCCTTTTTTCTCTTGGTTGCGTGACAAGATCAATATATTTGTCAAATAGCGGATTCTCTTCCAGTGGACCCCTGAGCCTATTGATCCAATTCCTTGTAAGTCATGTCTCTCTCTTTCACATAAGTTAGAATTTATGATGATTCAAGTCAGATAAAAATATCCTAAATTCATGATAAAAAGAACATGCAGGGTGTAGAGCCTAAAGTTGAGGATTAGTATTTAAACATTTATGTAGCTTAAGAATGGTTATATTGGAACTATAAGATTAGATTGCAGTCTCTAAGCACAATTTAATGATATAATGAAAACACAGTCTCAAGTAGACAAGCAACAATGAGTAAACAAAAACAGTTAGATTATTTATGTAGAGTGAAAAATTAAAGTTGGATTTTTTGGTTACATGACTTTGTGTAAGTTAATTAGGTAGGCATTTTCTGATTTTTCATGATATTTCCATACATATATGATCTTAGAGGGAAGGTCATAATTATACGAAAATTTATTAAATTAACCACATCTTTGTTTTTTTCGAGTATATATTGATCTTAAAATTGTCGTTCATCCTTGATAAGATATTGGTCTAAGAGTATATTAACCTACTAGAAAATAAGGAATTAACATGGATGATGTTTTATAGCTGAACAATAAAATTTCATGATAATTTATTTTTTAGCTATGGATTAGCGCAAAAAAAAAAATTCATGAATTAGCAAGGAGGTTTTTAGTGATGGATTATTTAGGATTACTGACAAATCCAATAGCTAATTCAATACTTTTAGTAGTATCTATCACTAAATGAATGATCGCTATTTGGTTCTTTCTAAAAATAATTTCATAAGACATTTCGTCTTAGTAAAAACAAGAAATATTAATATTTACCAATTTTATTCATGAATCTTGGTGTATATTGATGGAAAAGTGACACGCCTTGCGACTATCCCCTTGGCGTAAACACGGAATTTAGGATCACGAGTGAACCCAAGATAACCCTTAGCTTGCATATCATAATGAAATGATAAATATTGAACACATGATACTATGCAACAACTTAAATTATGAGATAACTGATAGATGGGAAATACCCATACAAATCAGAATATAAAATAAGCTTATAAATGTTAAGTGATACTAAACAATCACTCAAATGCTATAGCTAAATATAAAACTACATCTATGAAAGTCTCTAACTAACTCGATTCGTTGCGACATGTCCTAGGAAAAACTCAAACAGAAATAAAAGACTGAAATGAAAAACATGTCTATTGTCCTTAAAGTTTGAGGACTCACCCCTAATGCTGCTGCGTATGGATCGGGAATAAAATATATGTGTGATCTGAATGATGAGTACCTGAACATGCATCATTAAAGGATGTCGCTCTGAGTATGCGTCCGTACTTGGAATGTACGGAGAATGCAAGATAAGAATATAACTGAAAAAATATGTAAGTTGAACAAGGATAACTGAGAAATGATGCATCTGAACATAATGAAAATACTGAAATACATTGAAATGAATTGATCTGAATTTAATGAGGAAGTACTAATTATTAACATGCTTAAGCTGAATACTAAAATATTGAAAACCTAGTCAAATGCACTAGAGTCTGATTGTGGGAGCTACTATTAGGCGACATCAAATAAAATGAGCTAAACGTGGAGTCCGATGTAAGTCCCCCATTAAGAGGACCTAATATAAATTTCCATTCCAGAGTATAAAGGCATTACTCATATGATCGCTAAATTTTATGCCCAATGAGGGGATTTATACTCCTACAAGGGCACGTAGTTTTGAGACTGAGGGTACGCTGAACCCTAATCTAACTCTATGCGTAGCCTACTCCAAATTGGAATGTGTATGACACAATTTAACTAAATTACTGGAAATAAAAATGCAACATTTAAGTACTGACAATTAACATTCAAAAGCTGAGGCATGCTTAATTGTTCAACTGACCTAGCAATTGTTATTGATAAACTAAGAGAATCTACAATTGTATGGTTCTAAATTTCATGAAAATACCTAATCAACAATTTCATAAAAAACATGATAATCTTATTACAAACATTATAAAAGCTATATCATAATAATTTTTCAAGGTTTTAGAAACTCTAAATCTAATCAAGATATCAAGGATCAAGAATCTGACTGAATTCTAAGGACCTTGTGGATTAAAGGAACGTACTAGTTCAACCCCCCTTCCAGTAATGAAATCTATGGAGAAATACTTCAATTTTTGGGATGGAACTGAAGAAAACCTCCTACTTGTTCTTAAGAGAAAATTGATGAATATTCTCTTCATTTGGTCTAAGTTTGGTTAACTTAGGTTTAAAGTTTAAATATTGCAAAAGTATATTTTTATTCATAGAGTTTGTACAAATGTCACATCCTAGAAGCACCCCCTTGACGTAACCAGCGTCATCGTCCTTTTTGAGGACAAATAATACTCTCTTAGCCTACTTCATTACATTTATAGGTTAAAATGCGAAAATTTTTAAAATTTTTCATTACTACTATATGTAGGTTAACATAGACCTCTGCATACACATAATAGTTATATCGAGCATACATAGACCCTTCATATAGGAAGATTACTTAGTCTTCTAATTGTATGACACGTATATATATATATATATATATATATATATATATATATATATATATATATATATATATATATATCCACTAGCTTGTATTCATATGGGGAAACATAGATCAAGAACTAGGAGATATAGTTGAGACCCTCCTTATTTTGAATGCATTGGAGTCTCAAATCTGAAGATTACATTAGTGATCCTCACTTCCCAATGTGGGAAAGGACACTCCTTACTCTCGTTCAGTCAGTTCTAAATTAGAGTCCCTTTTTGAAATTTCTTTAGTACCTTTATTAATAATCAAAGCTTAATGTAGGTCATAGGTTCTATCCCTTATATAAAAATCATCATCATAGCTCAATAAGAACTGCATGAGTATTGTCCTTTCAATACAATCCATATAAGTGAGCTAAGCACTTTAACATATTCACATCATGATAAGAAAAAATGGAGTTATCACCATCCTTAGAATATTTAAATCTTAGACAACACCTCATAAACCACAGGCAAGATATTTTGATTTAACATCATACCTACCCTATCAATCTTAACATCAGACATACTTCAATACCACATCATCACTTAACAACAATTAACCATAACTGAAGTAAAGAGTAGGGATAACAAGACTTACCAATCCTTCGTCATAATCCCTCATCAATGTATTACCATCAAAACTAAACTCAACCCAATAAGGGTGTAATATCATCACACAACAATAACCAACATGATAAGAAGGTTAATTGAATCACTACATCACAATCGATCTCAAGTTCAAAGTTTAAGATAAGAGACTTAGGTCAAAGTCATAATATAGATCAATTACTCATGAAATATAATGATAGGACTATAATTCAACCTAATATATTCATAATTGATACAATATCATAATCTAGTTGTAATTCAACCGATAACAAATTCAATTTAACCAACATTACACAATTCATATCAAGATCATAACCTAAGTTTAAGGGGAATAGGTCATCTTCTACAAACTAGACAAATCCATCAAGAATTAACATAATTAAGTTAAAATACATGTTAATCTATTTATAATACCCAAAATAAATCATAATCAAATCAATTCACGAGATAAATTTTTAGATTGGAAAAGATGCACTTGAAAAAACAAATTTTGAAGTCAATTTGATTGAACCCTTTGAGGAAAGAGGTCTCAAAGGTGAAAGGAATAGCATACCTTACAAATTGATGAAGAAATTCTACCTTTTTAAGACCTTGAACCGACCACTATCTTGGTCTTCAATGAGTTTTTCAACTAGAGAGAGAAAGTAGACAGAAGGAAGAGAATTTGGGTTTGTAAATTATGAGAGCTTAGGTTAGTCGAATTAGGTTAGGGTCCTTATATATGTTCTTAACTAACTTAATTGGGCTTCCAGAAATCATTAACTAATTATGTCATCAATTCAAAAGGCAAGGTTTTGTTGACGGATAATTATAAACGATAGTAAAAGTAGTAATACAAAAGGCGACTTGTTCTTGAAGGTTATTTATATACGGCAGAGATCAGTACCCATTATTGATTTTATTAATAAAAAATTAACTTTATTTGTAAATTTTCTTCTATATCCGTCTGTAGAACATACATTTATGGGAACAAAAGTGGAAAACCGTGAGATTATGAAGAAATTGGGATATTTAGTAGGAATTTGTAGTGGGGTTTGTGTATGGCTTCAAACAAAGGGCACCTGAATTCTTGATAGCAATAGTATAGATTGATAAGGTGAAATACCAAGAGAGTCTGGAGGAATTTCAAGTGTCATGTAGAACGACTATATAAATACCTACACCATAGACGTTGCCGACATTCGGAGACCATTTCCGGCCCCAAACAAACTCTTGGCCTGGCATACTTAACTCAGAGGAAGACTTAACTCAACTTTAACAACAATTAAGCATATTTAAAAACAAATACTTCATAAATTAATTTGGCAAAAATGGAACTTATGTCAAAACAAGTAAATTAATTGCAACCTGAACTACTAAGCTAGAAAATCAATAAAAGGGATCTCCTCCGGAAAGACTGGAGGCTCACCAAGTGATTGTGGAGTGCTAACAAAACCAACTGTGCGCTGCCTGCTGATCATGGTTACCTGCGTCTGTATAATGAAACGATGCAGGCTAATTGGTATTAGTACACCGATATACTAGTATGCTAGTTGAAAAGTCAAACAACAATTACGCTTGAAAATGAATAAAAAAAACACTTAACTTGGCTCTGCTAAAATAATGATCTACTCACTCATATTCTAAATACACAGTTTAAAAGTGATTGCAATATAAAGAAATAATAACTAAAAGAATGTGAAACTCTGAATGTATATATATGTATATATATATATATATACATACTCACACAAACACACACACACACACACACACACACACACACACACATATATATATATACATACATATATATATATAAATATATATATATACATATATATATATATATATATATATATATATATATATATACATATATATATATATATATATTTATA
>CM064966.1:44917149-44928754 GCA_032847665.1 Solanum chilense | reverse complement strand
TCATTTGAGTATTTAATTAAACACCAACCTTTTAATTATTGGTATTAAAAAGTAAATTCACCTATATATTAATAATATTTCTTTAAAATGAAATATATTCACACTCATTAATTCATTCAATTCAATGTGGTGGATTTGTTTTCATATTCCACAAATATTCAACCTTTAGAATTTCTTTTTAGTACTTTACATTTTTTTAAAATTTTGGTAATAAATATAAAGTTTAACTATTAGCATTTAGAAAGTCCAACTGATGGAGATATCTATGTAGTCAAGAAATCATTTAACTTTTTCTTGTTCTTTTTGGATTTTCAATTATTTTAAATTTTATATGCCATGTATCATCATTAGGAGTTAAGCACTTGGATCATTATTAAGACTTTTGAATTTTTATTGGTTATAGGAGAGGAGGTATCATCAAGAACTCTATTCCTTATGTATTTCTTTTTAGTAGAAATATTGTTATAATTGCAGTCTTAGAAGGATATGAATATTGTATTTGTTCTTATTTGTCTTATTTTTTGTATTCTTTACTGATTTATACTACTTTAATTTAATCTTCTATGAAATTATGAAATTTATAAGTCTATTTTTATTAGTGCTAAAATTACTAATTTATGACCTTTATATTCATTTTTAAATGTACTTTTATAATATTTTCTTTCTTTTATCATTTTCTTGCTGATATGGAGTGTAGACACATAAATTGTATAAATTCTGTCCAATACAATTTCAAGGCCCACAATCAAATCTGGGTATTCTGCAGCATTGTTGGAACATGTTTCACCTAGAACAAATGAGAATGTTAAAATTATTTGTTCTACAGGTATCAACACCACTCCTGCCCCTGCTCCATCTCGGCGTGCAAATCCACCAAAGAACATTGTCCATGTCGACAACTCTTTAGTAAAAAAAGCATATTCATAAGGCAACTCATTTAAAGTTTCCCATTTTCCCAGAAGAGGGTGATCAACAAGGAAATTAGCAAGTGCTACTACCCACTAGACCTATCTTTTTGAAATCGATATAGAAGGTCCATGTTGTAGTCGAGCAAGAAGTTTTTTTTAAAAAAAAATGTTTGACGCTACTACAAGAAAATTATTGGTGTGGCCCAGTTAGAATATGACAACAAGAAACAACTACCCTTGAAGTCTCAACAATGAATTCATGAAGACTCAAAATTTAACTATCAAATTCGGCATGCCTACACGTAGAGAAGTCTCAAAAAAATGAATACATATTAATGAAGACATAAACTCTCGTTGTCAAATTCGGCAAGACTACACGTTGAAAAGTCAAAAAAAAAAAGGAAAACACATTCATGACTACTTCAAGTCTTGTCGCCAAACTTCGGCAAGCCTCCACGTTGACAACACACTCGAAGTAAGGGGCATTTGTAGACCCATAAATTCTATTGATTCAAATTCATACAAATTTTGAATTAAACCCATTTTCATTTGAGATGAATAATTAATTTGGGCTTTACAAATGATTAAGTCCATCTAATTAAATTCAAATCCAAGGTCCATTTCACCTTGAAGCCCAAACTCATGCTATGTGTCACCGTTACTAGTCATCCGTAACTAACAAAGTGAGGCCACATGTCGAAATAAGGTCGTAGTCCCTGTCAAATACCAGAATGAATCACAATGAGCCAAGTGTCAAAATGACATACTTTAGCCAATCATATGCAACCTTGTCCACCCCCTACAACTATAAATAGGGGATGTACATGACATTCTAGGGGAATCAAGAAAACTCTTCAAAAAGAATTAAGCAAATTGGAGAAAGCTACAACATCAACCCCACAGCTCTTTGAACGAGTGGTCAACAGAGTTCTTCACGGAGATCAACTTGAAACAACGAAGCGCTTTCGGACGTCCCGGAGATACACAATATCTTAGGGAGGTCTACATCATCAAACAATTAGAGAAATACTTTATCGAAGGATCTAGAATCACGGAGAAACTTAGGAGAGAGAAACAAGAGAACAACGGAGTGGTAGTCACAATGTTTCATTAATAACAACCACATTTTTCATTTATTTATTTTCCTTGCAGTCGATTTTTGTTCCTTAGAAAATTTGTTATGGAGTCTAATGAGATATTATTAAGGATAATTCATATAGATATATTCATATTATTAGAATCTGTAGTATCTTAATTAGTTTTCCATATTTTTCACTTGATGGTCAATGTACTATTCGATTGATATGAATTTTATTGAATGAATAAAATATAAACAGATAAAAGTAATTTTTTTAATTTAAACATTTACTATATAATAATTAAATTTTATATAATTGTATGTGACAAACATGCAATGCACGTTCCCAAGAACTACTATATATATATAGGAAAACCTTAATGGCGCCACCATTATCAAGAAAACCCTTTAAATTTAAAATATTCCCAAAAATACCCTTTCCTTTAAGAACCCTAGATTAAACTACATTTCAAACCAAACAACACAAACTCTCTAGTGTTGACTACGCCCCAACAAACACACCTTCTCAACAGTGACACAACTTATATGCGGAGCGACGCCTTTTAAGAATGGGAAACAACAAGTATTTACTCCCTTTTTGAGAATGTACTAAATCATTCATATTCCGTTTATACAACATTATGAGTTTGTTTATTCCAAACTTTCTTGCACATTTACTTCTAACAGGGGACTTTGATGAACACGGTAATCTGGAAGAATCAAATTAACAAGTTTCGAGAAAAGTTCAGCAAAGGTTATGCAATCATTATGAGAAACTTCAAAGTTTCAGAAATAACTGGTGAATACATATGAGTGCATTCAAACTTTTAAATAACATTCTTGCGGATAAATTCTATTGGCACATCTATTCCATTTATGTTACATTCCTGCCATTTATGTTACACACGGTCTCCAATGTATACAGTAAATAATATCCCTCCTTAAATTGTAGATGTAGTTTGATGCTTACTTGGAATCGGTTATATGGAGAATATGAGTTCAAAGTGGAAGATATGTGACATACACAGTCTTATTGATCCGTAATATTCTTATCTCAATTATATTACATTCAAATTTATTCATAACAAAGAAGGTACATATAATTGTCATTTAGTTAGGACATGACTATCAAAGCAAGAATAACTTTGTGGGTTGATCAGGGTAAAGTATTTTACTGTTACGTATATCCCATCCACTTGGGACCAAACATTTTGATCATTACTACTACTACTCTAAATGAATTCTATGGTAACTATTTCTTCTCAACTTACTGGAAACTTTTAATAGTCACATATCTAGGATATTGACATTTATTTTGTGTTTTTCATAATAGGTGAACTGACTTTTGCCACCACCGCAACAATCAAAATTTATGTTAGTCTTAAAATGGACAACATCACCCCATTGCTCCATAAGTTCTCAAAGAATACAGTTGATGTATATACTATTGAGAGTGAAAATGCAAATAACGTTCCCATTGCAGAAGCTATGTTTTAAAATTGGTTGACTATTGCATAGTTAGTAGATTCTAACTAGAGTACGGGCATAGAGGTAAGTACTATAATAAACCCTTCACATCGTTAGCACAAGACTTGAATCAGCATTTTTACTATATATATATGGATATACACAGACCGTCATTTTTACATATGGTAGGTAATAAAGCAACTAACATTGTAGCCACAACATACATTCAAAGGAACTCTAACGATGTTTTACGCATACATAGGTTTAAGATACACATAAAGGTCAAGGACATAGGTGGAAAGACTGCTTTTGTTCTTGATGGGGTTGCGGAGAAACTTCTTTATACTGTTGCTCACAAGTTGTTTAACATATTTTCGAAAGTGAGACTGATGTACCGTCCCATATTTGCAGTATATGTAGGACGGACTTGGTCTTCAAACTTAAAATGAGCAATTTAAAAGTGAAATAGGCGTGGAAAAACTATAGAGTCAAAAAAGTGTATGTGGCTGATGAAGAATTAGAATGCAACATCGCATAAAAAAAGACTAGAACGCGAAGTGCTACAATGTTATTGAACTTCTAATACATATTATCTTGATAGGTACATCATTCATCTTCCGGACAATCTGTTTAACATACATCATCATTAATTACTTTTATGTACAGGTTAAGAGAAAGTAGAAGATTCAACTGAACCAATACACTGTAATGCGGGAGGATAAAACAGATAATACTCAAAAGAAATTCCTAATGAATAGGAGACTTCAATGTCAAATAGAAGAGTTTATTCGAGAAAGTCTAAGAAGAGAAGAAACTTATTCATAGACGACAGAGAAGAGAGTGACGTAGAAACCATATAAACAACAAAGTAGAGTTTTTTTCTATTCGACGGACCTTAATATTATTAGTTTGATCAAGTAGTGTCTATTTTGTTATTTGCAAAACTTTACATGTCCAAAAGTGGCTAATTTTATATCATATGTTGTTGATGTCTGTTATGGTAGTGGATTTGGTTTTATCTATTGCCAAAAAAACTTTCCATACTAAATATGTACATGTCTATAAAAGTTGTGTTGTTTATGTGCCATATGTCGATCCACATTTTTGCTCTTACCGTTATATGCTACCTACCCCTACTCACCAGGATGTGAATAACTTATTCAAGCAATGACATTTTAAAACTCCAGAACAACCTAATACGCCGCGACATTACATACATAAAACTGAAAATGTTAAATTTTAACACTTATTTAAGAACTACACAAAACTACAAAAAAAGAAAAGAGTCAACCAAATTTGCAAATAAGGGAGCCGCGTGAAGCGTAGGAAATTTCATAGTGAAGAAACATAAAATAAAGCACAATTTAAATTTTAAAGTAAAGAGAGATGATAGAAAAAAGTTTGGAAGTATTTGATTTTTTATTTCTAGTCTTTTATGTTACATTATTATCATTAACATATGTAACATGGTAATAATTGTTTTTGTTTATGATGATTAATTAATATTGATATGACATTCATGATATAGATTAGTTCTAAATTTTAAATAGTGTTTACTTTATTTTGTATTTGGTATCTTTACAGATTTTTTAGCGGTATGATATGAATCATTATGAGTGAATGTGTTTATATATGTTAAACATTAAAATGTAGTAAATAAATGTAGTGGATTGTAAGTGATACATACAACAAATGGGCAGAAAGTGATATATTATACATTTGGTATCTCTAATGTGAGTGTATTACTCATTTTTATAAAACATATCACACTAGTGATGTGAATATGATGCACAGAAATATATTATTTTAGGTATATCAATTAGTTATAGTGATCATTGATATGGATGATACATTAATATATAGCATTCTTGAAATATTGTGACTCATTGTAGCATCATATATGTATTTGGTGTATGCATTAATGTGATCAAAACAATTGTACAATTATGTGTCAGTGTGCTTTTTGAATTATTTTGGCTAGAGTTTGAAGGATTCGTGAAGGAAATACTCAGACAAAGTGAGATACTTCAATATATAACATATGTATCCATTGAGGATTAGGTAATAACAAAACTCCAAGAAATAATTGGGTTTGTCAGTAGTGTGACTGTTCCTAAATTGGTCTACCATAAGAGAATTCATATTCCGAAAGAGGTAATTTGGGATGTTAGAGAATTCTATTGGGATTGAGATGTCTTACTAGAAAACATGACGTGATAATGAACGTACATAAGAAATGATAAAGGGCAAACCAGCATATGGATATAGGCAGATGCCAAGATACATATAAATGCTAAGTATTGCATATCTTAAATAATATAAAACGATGCACAAGTCGTAGAAAGATGATTTCATATATATTTTCATAGCCTTGAGACCATTGATGAGGGGGTTCAATAAGTTCAGCAGATCCGTAGTTATTGTCGATGCTGCACATTTTAGTCGAGCTTACAAAAGGACTGCATGGGACATATATGTGTTTTTGTGATGGTGAACTTGTTTTTTTTGTTTAAAAACTTATACATAGTGTTAATGTTATATCAAACAAAAATATCATGTGTGTTGATTTGTGATAGGTTATATATTTTCATTAACAGATGGAGTTGTAGACATAGAAATGATTGTTCATGGACATGGTTCTTTGAACAATTAAAAAATACATTTGGCAAGCGTGAAAAATATGTGTTGTATTACATAAAAATTAAAGTATTATGAAGAGTGTAAGCAATGTGGTTCAAATGTACCTAATTATGCATGCACGTTGCATCTTTGGAAGAATGTCCCTACAAACTTCAAGAGGAGCAGAATCACCCTATGTGATCTATTCTTCTCTATGGTTAAGACTTATTGAGAAGAAATATTTTGATAAATTAATGGCTAAGGTGGAAAAGGTTGATCATAGAGTTAAAGAGTAACTACAGGATGCTGTGTACGAGAAGTGGTTGAGAGTTCATTCAATAGTAAACAGAGGTAGAATGACGACTTCAAGTTAATGACTTCCTTGTTGAGGCACCCCAATTCTCTATCATAATATTTTCGAAAGAGGTTAGAATTTAATTTGGTTCTTGAAACTGTAAAAATAGAGAAATATCTTCACATACAACGGATACATTGTGGAGACTATTTTAGGAGGTATTGATTGTAAATGCACCTAAATGTTCAAAGATGAGGGTATGTATAAAGATAGCTAACAATATATATTTTATGTATTTGATATGGATCATTTGGATTTTTGATCAACATTAGTTTGAAAAAATAGAAAATAGTGGCATTTCATATAACATATGAATAACTTTTTTAATGTTTGCAGATTGTTCCATCATCTAAATTTGTTTTATCAATTTATGAATCTGGAAGAGGACATATTATTTTGCCTTGAATGTAAAGTATGCACTTGTGGAATATTTAAATTAGACGAGATACCTTCCGCGCACACAATTGTTGTTTTAAAGAGCAACAATATTACAAATATATATCCTTACTGCTCTTATTACTACAAGCCTGATGCATTAGCAAGATCTTATGAGATTTAAATGGCTACATATTAGGATAAGGAGAATTGTTCTATTCGAGACAAGGTTTTAGATGAAATTGTGTTTCCACCTAGAAACAAACATTACGAAGAAAAAAAAATGCAGTTGAAAAGATAAAAAAACACAAATTATTGTGGGAAAGCCTCCCTTAATTAAAGAAATTAGAAATATAATTTATTAAGAATAATTAATTGACAACTTTTTTTGTATGATAATCCTAATCTTTAGGGTTAGCATATTACTTGCGCAACCACGTACACTTGCATGTGCAATTGGAAGAAACAATATTTTGTACAGAGTCTGTAATGCACTCCATGATGATATTAAAAATGTGAATGGTTGAATAATACAAAAATATGAGAATTAAAAAGAATCTTATTTGATTCAAGGAAGATATAATGGCTACAATTAGGTGAACCGAATCAATGATTATTTCATCAGGAAAGAAGTTAATCGACAAGGACAAAATAAAGATCTCGAAGCAATGAAGAGGTAATCTAAAGATTAGCCTTAACTTTATTAATTCTTGTAAAATAAGGATCTCTACTACTCCTTTTTCAAAGATAAAAGCTCTTGATTTTCCATATCTTCATCTAGAAGATTCAAGTCTCAACATCTCAACACTATATAAAAGTCAGCGTCTGCTAAAGAGAAGATGCACACTAGTCTAAACATATTGTTGGTAAGGCTTCGTATCAAAATAAAATAGAAAGAAAAAATGTTGAATTTATAGGAACTATATTCAAAACTTGTATATAATAAAAATTTCATAAAACTAGAAGACAACACCCTTGCAACCCAAGGAAATTGGATATAAGATCTACATTGGATCTCAACAAGTATAAAAACATTCTATGTCAGATTTACCTTTCACACTTTCAATTCTGTTATTTAATCCTGAATAACAAAAGTTAACTAGCGACTCTTCTAAGTCAACTATTCGAAGAAGAAAATCGAAAAAAAATCGATCCCTATTTCACTTCTGGATCATACTACTTAAACTACAACATAATTCTACGACCATGAATCTTAGCTCAAGTATGGAATAAAATAGTGAAGTTAGTAAAGATGGATGTACATCCTATGCATTGCGCAGATCATATACACACAGTTGTGTATATGTACCAATTACATTACTGTAACGACCTGTTTAGTCGTTTTGAGCAGCAGATTTTATTTCTGGAAAAATTGGCTGAGACGACGGACACCACGACGGACCGTCATGGGCACGACGGACCGTCGAGGGTGTCTCGTTCCAAAACACTTAGGAATTCTGAAATCTGAGTACTGAAATCGAATCTCTGAACTTTGTGACGGACCTGCAGGACGGACCGTCACACGTACGACGAACCGTCGTGAGCCCCCGTTTCAAAACACTTCAACTCTTGAGAATTTGGTACTGGGAACAATTCTCTGAACGTCGTGACGGAAGTGCAGGACGGACCGTCACAGGCGTGACGGACCGTCACAGACTCTTTAGTGAAAATTGAGTCTCTGATCCTTGCGACGACCTGCAGGATGGACCGTCGCAGGCACGACGAGCCGTCACAGGTTGCGTAATCCCAGTCGGATTCGGATTTCTTGTTAAGTTTTAAAGAGGCGTTTTGGACTATTCCTGCTATAATTACAAATTTCGTGGGTTAACATTAATAACTCAGTTTCTTGGGGGATAAAAGAGGTAACTTTGAGTTAATTAGTGGGTTACTATTGCCATCTTTTATACTTAATTATATGTTAATTAGGGTAAAAGAAAGAGGGTTTGAATAAGAAAAATGGAAAGAACAAGAGAAAGAGAGAGGATCGAACGAGAAGGAGAACAAAGCCTTGGGAAATTGGTTGCTTGATCAAAATTCTTCGGTGGAGGTAGGTTATGGTTTTGTTTTACGTTATTCGTAGTAAACTCTTAATAGAGAATGATATGTATTGGTAGTATTGTAAACTTGTCTATATGCTTAATTGTATGCTTTCATGAATATGATTATGTGATTGTGATAAAGTAAGCATGATGAAGCTATTGAATCCCAAATCTTGAAAGAAAACCTAATTTACTTTGTTAATAGGATTGATGATGCCTTAATATAAAAGAAGGCTTGATGAACTAAAGTAATGAGATTGATGATGCCTTAATATAAAAGAAGGCTTGATGAACTAAAGTAATAAGATTGATGATGCCTTGGTATAAGAGAAGGCTTGATGAATTGATATAATGATGTTAGTGGATCGGAGTGTCACGTTCCGACACATAGTGTTAGTGGATCGGAGTGTCACGTTCCAACACATAGTAGTAGTGGATCGGAGTGTCACGTTCCCACACATAGTATTAAGGGATCGGGTGTCACGAACCGACACGTAGAATTAGGGGATCAGAGTGTCACGTACCGACACATAGTATTAAGGGATCGGGTGTCACGGACCGACACGTAGAATTAGGGGATCGGAGTGTCACGTACCGACACATAGTATTAGGAGATCGGGTGTCACGAACCGACACGTAGAATTAGGGGATCGGAGTGTCACGTACCGACACATAGTAGTAGGGGATCGGAGTGTCACGTACAGACACAAGAGGAAGAAAGATAATGAATCTTGAAAGATGTTAATATACTCAACATAATGAACCTAATTCCCAAATGAGTATGGCATGGAGGCTTGAGTCCTCATGGATGAACTTGGTGGTACTTATTGATGATTATAGTACTTGTTGTGCTACATGTTGAGTATTGTAGTCGATTTATGATATTAACTGATATATACTGTTTTCTATTTTGTGTTGGCCGATGATACTTACTCAGTACCCGTGTTTTGTATTGACCCCTACTTGTTTGTTTCTTTCTTTGTTATTTCTGGAGTGCAGCAAACGTTACGTCGTCTTCAACTCAACCGTAATTCTAGCCAGTCTTCAATACACCGGACTTCAGGGTGAGGTAATGCTTCTAGCTTGGACTGGATCTTCTTTTTCAAGTCTTGATGCCTTGAATTTCCGGCAAGGACTAGCTTTTTATGTATTCTAGTTTCTTAGATACTCTTATATTAGTAATTTGATCATAGATGTTCTTGTGATGATGACTTCCAAATATTGGGGATAATGAGTTATAAATTTTAGAAGTTTATTTAATTGATTTTAGTCGTTGAGTTTAAGTCTTCCGCATTTTATTTTATTCAATATGTTTGGGTTTAGATTGGTTGGTTCGCTCACATAGTAGGTTAAGTGTGGGTGCCAGTCGCGGCTCGGTTTTGGGTCGTGACAAACTTGGTATCAGAGCATTAGGTTCATTGGTCTCATCACACAAGAATGAGTCTAGTAGAGTCTTAAGGAACGGTAGGGGGACGCCTTTACTTTTCTTTGAGAGGCTATAAGACTTTAGGAAAATTCCATTCTTTCATTCTTTCTTTCGTGCTACTACTTGAGTCCAATTGGTATCTAGGTTATACAAATTGGTATCTGACCATCTTCACTCTATTTCGCAGATGGTTAGAGCTAGAGCAACGACCGCGCCAGCAGCGACAACGGCAAGACAAGAAACGTCTGAGCCAGCCACTGGGGCTGTAGCTCGAGGAGGATCAGTGGTAAGAGGCCGTGGTAGAGGTCGTGGGAGGACGTCCTCTAGAGGAAGAGGACGAGCACCTATCCCATCTGGTACTAGGGCAGTGACTCCTCCACCGACTGAGGAAGTGATAAGAGAGGGTGAGGAAGGGGAGAATGAACAAGTGCAGAATGAAGAATTACCACCCCAACCTACCCCAGAAATGATTAATCAGGTTCTTGCCTATCTTAGTGGGTTGTTTGATCAGGGCCAAACACCTCCAGTATTTTCTGCACCAACACCTCAGGTTCCGAAGGTACAACATGCGGCTACTGTGGCTCCCCGCATGGATGCCTCATTGGAAATAGGCACGTTTCCTCGTCTGACTACAGGGCCTATAATGACAAATGATCAGTATGAACTTTTCAGTAAGTTCTTAAAATTGAAACCTCCAGTCTTCAAGGGTGCAGAATCTGAGGATGCTTGTGATTTTCTGGTTGATTGTCATGAGCTACTACACAAGATGGGTATAGTAGAACGGTTTGGTGTCGAGTTAGTGAGTTATCAGTTTCAAGGGAACGCCAAAATGTGGTGGCGGTCATATGTTGAGTGTCAACCAACAGAGCACCACCTATGACTTGGGCATCATTCTCTAGCTTGTTTATGGAGAAGTATATCCCCCGGACTTTGAGGGATAGGAAAAGAGATGAGTTCTTGAGCCTAGAGCAAGGTAGGATGTCGGTTACTGCATACGAGGCTAAGTTTCGTGCGTTATCCAGGTATGCCACTCAACTTTGTTTCAGTCCACAAGAACGGATTCGCCGTTTTGTGAAGGGGTTGAGGTCAGAATTGTGGATTTCAGCCTTAAAGGTAGCGGCTACGGCAAAATCCTTCCAAGAGGTGGTAGACTTCGTGATAGAGGTAGAAGGAGTGAAGCCAGATGACTTCACCACGACATCGACATCAAAAAGTTTTCGAAAGGGAGGTGAGTTTAATGGTTCCTACTCTAGAGGACAGGGTTCAGGAGGTTACTCTGTCCGACCAATTCAGTCTTCACTACAGACTGTAGTTGGGGGTCCACCTCAGACCGGTCAA
>CM064966.1:44833810-44917049 GCA_032847665.1 Solanum chilense | reverse complement strand
CTCCAAGAATCAAACACTATTTGCCAAAGTTTAATCTCACAAAATCTAACTATATGGAATTTAATAATGGAAGAGTGACAAAATCTCTCAAAAACGAGGCTTTTTCGTCGCCTCTCGTCTGTCTCTCGATGATCGAATAAAAACTAAATGAACAAGGGTTTTATTTGCTGGAAATCTGCCAAAACGCGACCGGGTCAACGAACCACGCGACGGATCGTCGTGGTAGCGACGGACCGTCGTGGACTCCGTCGTCCTATACTTGGTCATTTCTTCTGCTGCTCTCTTCTTTCCCTAGACGGCAAGTGTGACGGACCGTCATAGGCACGACGGTCCGTCGAGGGTCTTCGTTTCAAAATACTTCAACTCTTGGAATCTGGGTACTGGGATCACTTCTCTGATCTTCCCGACGGACCTGCAGGACGGACCGTCATGGATATGACGGTCCGTCACAATCTCCGTAATCCCACACTTGGTCAGACTTCCCCATCTTCCTTCAGCAGCTGCACTACGCTGCCACCTACGGACCGTCACAGGCACGACGGACCGTCATAAGCTCCGTAGGTGGTCTCTTCTGCATTTTTCGCTCAAAATCTCCGCATTCAGCTCTGGACAGATTTCCTGCAAAACAAAGAGAAACTTATATCAAAATTATCACAAAAAGGCTTTCGGACACACTAAACTTAAGGAAAAGGTATTAATTATACCGTGAAACCACGGTATATCAACACCCGATCCCTTAATACTATGTGTCGGTACGTGACACTCCGATCCCCTAATACTACGTGTCGGTTCGTGACACCCGATCCCTTAATACTATGTGTCGGAACGTGACACTCCGATCCACTAATACTATGTGTCGAAACGTGACACTCCGATCCACTAACATCATTCTATCAATTCATCAAGCCTTCTCTTATACCAAGGCATCATCAATCTCATTGCTTTAGTTCATCAAGCCTTCTTTTATATTAAGGTATCATCAATCCCATTAACAAAGTAGATTAGGGTTTCTTTCAAGATTTGGGATTCAATAGCTTCATCATGCTTATTTTATCACAATCACATAATCATATTCATGCAAGCATACAATTAAGCATGTAGACATGTTTACAATACTACCAATACATATCATTCGCTATTAAGAGTTTACTTACGAATAACGTTAAACAAAACCATAACCTACCTCCACCGAAGAATTCGTGATCAAGCAAGCAAATCCTCACAATCTTTGATATCCCCTTCGTTCCTCTCTCTCGTTCAATCCTCTCTCTCTTTTTGTTCTTTATATTTTTCTTATTCCAACCCTCTTTGTTTTAACCTAATTAACATATAATTAAGTGTAAAAGATGAAAATAATACCCCACTAATTTACTAAAAATTACCTCTTTTATCCCCCAAGAGATTGAGTTATTAATATAAACCCACAAATTTTATAATTATAGCAGGAATAGTCCAAAACGCCCCTTTAAAACTTAACCAGAAATCCAACTCCGACAGTAATTACGCAACCTGTGACGGCCCGTCGTGCCTGCGACGGTCCGTCCTGCAGGTCGTCGCAAAGATCAGAGACTCAATTTTCACTAAAGAGTCTGTGACGGTCCATCACGCCTGTGACGGTCCGTCACGCCTGTGACGGTCTGTCCTGCACTTCCGTCACAACATTCAGAGAATCGTTCCCTGTACCAAATTCTCAAGAGTTGAAGTGTTTTGAAACGGGGGCTCACGACGGTTCATCGTACCTGTGACGGTCCATCCTGCAGGTCCGTCAGAGAGTTCAGAGAGTCGATTTCAGTACTCAGATTTCAGAATTCCTAAGTGTTTTGGAACGAGACACCCTCAACGGTCCGTCGTGCCCATGACGGTCCGTCGTGGTGTCCGTCGTCTCAGCCAGTTTTTCCTGAAATAAAATCTGCTGCTCAAAACGACTAAACAGGTCGTTACAAAGGGGCATTTGTAGACACATTAATTCTATTAATTCAAATTCATACAAAATTTGAATTAAATCCATTTTCATTTGGGATGAATAATTAATTTGGGATTTACAAATGATTAAGTCCATCTAATTAAATTCAAATCTAAGGTCCATTTCACCTTGAAGCCAAAACCCATGCCACGTGTCACAGTTACTAGTCATTCGTAACCAACAAAGTGACGCTACATGTCGAAATGAGGTGGTAGTCCCTTTCAAATACAAGAATTAATGAAAATGAGTCAAGTGTCAAAATGACATCCTTTAGCCAATCATATGCAACCTTGTTCACCCCCTACAACTATAAATAGGGGATGTACATGACATTCTAGGGGAATCAAGAAAACTCTTCACAAAGAATTAAGAAAATAGGAGAAAGCTACAACATCAACCTCACAACTCTTTGAAGGAGTGGTCACAGAAGTTCTTCACGGAGATTGACTTGAAACGACGATGCACTTTCGGACGTCCCGGAGATACACAATATCTCAAGGAGGTCTACATCATCAAACAATTCAAGAAATACTTTATTGAAGGCTCTAGAATCACGGAGAAACTTAGGAGAGAGAATCAAGAGAACAACGGAATGGTAGTCACAATGTTTCATTAATAAAAATCACATTTTTAATTTATTTATTTTGCTTGCAGTAGAGTTTTGCTCCTTAGATAATTTTTTATGGAGGCTAATGAGATATTATTAAGGCTAATTCATATAGATATATTCATATTATTAGAATCTGTAGCATCTTAATTAGTTTTCCCTATTTTTCGTTTGATGGTCATAGTACTATTCAATAAATACGAATTTTATTTAATGAATAAAATATAAATGGATAAAAGTAATTTTTTTTATTTCATTATTTTTAATAAAATAATTAAAATTTATATAATTGTATGGGACAAACGTGCAATGCACGTTCCCAAGAACTACTATATATATATATAGGAAAACCTTAGTGCCGTCTAAGTGGTACCACCACCATCAAGAAAACCCTTTTAATTTAAAATATTCCCAAAAATACCCTTTCCTTTAGGAACCCCTACATTAAACTACATTTCAACCCAAACAACACAAATACTCTAGTGTTGCCTCAGCTCCAATAATCACACCGTCTCAACAGGGACACAACTTATATGCGGAGCGACGCCTTTTAAGAATTGGAAACAACAAGTTTTACTCCCTTTTCGAGAAGCTACTGCATCGTTCATATTCCGTTTATACAACATTATGAATTTGGTTATTCCAAACATTCTCCCAATTTTCTTCTAACAAGGGACTTTGATGAACACGGTAATCTTGAAGAATTAAATTAACAAGTTTCGAAAAAGTTGAGCAAAGGTTATGCAATCATTATGATAAACTTCAAAGTTTCAGAAATAACTGGTCAATACATATCATTATATTCAAACTTTTAAATAAAATTCTTGTGGATAACTTCCATCAAAAACCTACAAGATGATATTGTTCAAATCGCTGTAAATTGTATCCAAGCAGTAATGATTCGTGCTAGGGTCAACAACAACATCGTCCTATCAGGCACATCGATTCCTGCCATTTATGTTACACACGGTCTCTAATGTATACAGTAAATAATATCCCTCCTTAACTTGTAAATTTAGTTTGATGCTTACTTGAAATCGGTTATATGGAGAGTATGAGTTCAAAGTGGAAGAAACGCGACATACACAGTCTTATTGATCCGTAATATTCTTATATCAATTACATTACATTCAAATTCATTCATAACAAAGAAGCTACATATATTTATCATTTAGTTAGGACATGACTATCAAAGCAAGAATAACTTTGTGGGTTGATCAGGGTAAAGTATTTTACTCTTAAGTATATCCCATCCACTCGGGACCATAGATTTTAGTCATTACTACTACTACTCTAAATGAATTCATAGGTAACTATTTCTTCTCAACTTACTGGAAACTTTTAATAGTCACATATCTAGGACATTGACATTTAATTTTGTTTTTTTCATAATAGGTGAACTGAATTATGCCACCACTGCAACAATCAAAATTTATGTTCGTCTTAAAATGGACAACATCCCCCCGTTGCTCCATAAGTTCACAAAGAAGTCAGTTGAGGTACATACTATTGAGTGTGAAAATGCAAGAAAAGTTCCCATTGCAGAAGATATGTTTTAAAATTGGTTGAATATTGCAAAGTTAGCAGATTCTAACTAGAGTACGGACCTAGAGGTAACTACTATGATAAACCCTTCACATCATAAGAAAAAGTCTTGAATTAGCATGCTACTGTTATATATATATATATATATATATGTGTGTGTGTGTGTGTGTGTGTGTGTGTGTGTGTGTGTGCGTGCGTGCGTGCGTGCGTGTGTGTGTGTGTGTGTGTGTGTGTGTGGATATACAAAGACCTTCATTTTTACATATGGTAGGTAAGAAAGCAACTAACATTGTAGCCACAACATACATTCAAAGGAACTCTAATGATGTTTTACGCATACATAGGTTGAAGAGACACATAAAGGTCAAGGACATTGGTGGGGAGACTGCTTTTGTCCTTGATGGGGTTGCGGAGAAACTTCTTGATACTTTTGCTCACAATTTGGTTAACATATTTTCGAAAGTGAGACTGATGTACAGTCCCATATTTGCAGTATATGCAGTATGGACTTCGTCTTCAAACATAAAATGACCAATTTAAAAGTGAAATAGGGTTGGTAAAACTATACAGTAAAAAAAGTGTATGTACCGGATGAAGAATTAGAATGCAACATTGCATAAACAAAGACTAGAAGGCAAAGTGCTACAATGTTATTGAGATTCTAATACATATTATCTTTATAGGTACCTAATTCATCTTCCGGACAATCTGTTTAACATACATCATCATTAATTACTTTTATGTACAGGTTAAGAGAAAGTAGAAGATTTAACTGAACCAATAGACTGTAATGCGGGAGGATAAAACACAGAATACTCAAGAGAAATTCCTAATGAATACGAGACTTCAATTTCGATCAGAAGATTTTATTCGAGAGATTCTAAGAAGAGAAGAAACTTATTCATAAATGACAACAAAGAGAGTGACGTAGACACCATATAAACGACAAAGTAGAGTCTTTCTCTATTCTACGATCTTAATATTATTAGTTTGATCAAGTAGTGTCTATTTTATTATTTGCGAAACTTTACATGTCCAACAGTGCCTAATGGTATATCATATGTTGTTGATGTTTGTTATGATAGCGGATTCGGTTTTATCTATTGCCAAAAAAATATTCCGTACTAAATATGTAAATTTCTATAAAAGTTGTGTTGTTTATGTGTCATATGTCGATCCACATTTTTGCTCTTACCGTTGTATGCTACCTACCCCTACTCACCAGGATGTGAATAACTCATTCAAGCAACGACATTTTAAAACTCCAGAACAACCTAATACGCTGCGACATTACATAGGTGTAACTGAAAATATTCTTCTCAACTTACTACAAACATTTGATTGTCACATATCTAGGACATTGACATTTAATTAAATTTTTTTCATAATAGGTGAACTGACTTTCGCCACCACCGCAACAAGCAAAATTTAAGTTAGTCTTAAAACGGACAACATCACCCCGTTGCTCCATAAGTTCTCAATGAAGTCGGTTGATGTACATAATATTGAGAGTGAAAATGCAAGTAACGTTCCCATTGCAGTAGTTATGTTTTAAAATTTGTTGACCATTGCAGAGTTAGCAGATTCTAACTAGAGTATGGACATAGAGGTAACTACTATAATAAACCCTTCACATCATAACAAAAAGGCTTGAATTAGCATTGTACTGTTATATATATATATATATATATATATATATATATATATATATATATATATATATATATATATATATATATATATATATATATATATATATATATATATATATATATATATATATATATATTTATATATATATATATATATATATATATATATATATTTATGTATTTATATATTTATACATATATATGGATATACACCGACCTTCATTTTTACATATGGTAGGTAAGAAAGCAACTAACATTGTAGCCACAACATACATTCAAAGGAACTCTAACGATGTTTTACGCATACATTGGTTGAAGATACACATAAAGGTCAAGGACATTGGTGGGAAGACTGCTTTGGTCCTTGATGGGGTTGCGGAGAAACTTCTTGATACTTTGCTCACAAGTTTGTTAACATATTTTCGAAAGTGAGACTGATGTACCGTCCCATATTTGCAGTATATGCAGGATGGACTTGGTCATCAAACTTAAAATCAGCAATTTAAAAGTGAAATAGGGTTTGTAAAACTATACAGTCAAAAAACTGTATGTGCCGGATGAAGAATTAGAATGCAACATCGCATAAACAAAGACTAGAAGGCAAAGTGCTACAATGTTAATGATCTTGTAATACTTATTATCTTGATAGGTACATAATTCATCTTCCGGACAATCTGTTTAACATACATCATCATTAATTACATTTATGTACAGGTAGAGAGAAAGTAGAAGATTCAACTGAACCAATAGTCTGTAATGCGGGAGGATCAAATACAAAATACTCAAAAGAAATTACTTATGAATTGGAGACTTCAATTTATAACAGAAGAGTTTATTCGAGAACTTCTAAGAAGAGAAGAAACTTATTCTTCGACGACAACAAAGAGAGTGATGTAGACACCATATAAACGACAAAGTACAGTATTTTTCTATTTTATGGACCTTAATGTTATTGGTTTGATCAAGTAGTGTCTATTTTGTTATTTATGAAAATTTACATATCCAACAGTGGCTAATTGTATATCATATGTTGTTGATGTCTTTTATGTTAGCGGATTTTGTTTTATGTATTGCCAAAAAAACTTTCCATATTAAATATGTACATGTCTATAAAAGCTGTGTTGTTTATGTGTTATATGTCGATCCACATTTTTTCTCTTACCGTTATATGCTACCTACTATACTCACAAGGATGTGAGGAACTCATTCAAGCAACGACATTTTAAAACTCCTGAACAACCTAATACGCCGCGTCATTACATAGGGCTAACGGAAAATATTAAATTTTAACACTTATTTAACAACTACAACTAAAACTACAAAAAAAAAAGTCAAGCAAATTTGCAAATAAGGGAGTCGCGTGAAGCGCAGGCAATTTCCTAGTAAAGAAATATAAAATAAAGCACAATTTAAATTTTAAAGTAAATAGAGATGATAGAAAAAAGTTTGAGGGTATTTGATTTTTTATTTCTAGTCTTTTGTGTTACATTATTATCAATAACATATGTAACATGGTAATAATTATTTTTTATGATGATTAATTAATATTGATATGACATTTATGATATAGATTTGTTCTAAATTTAAATTGCGTATACATAATTTTGTATTTGGAATCTCTACAGATTTTTTAGCGGTATGATATGAATCATTATGAGAGAATGTGTTTATATATGTTAAACATAAAAATGTAGTAAATAAATGTAGTGTATTGTAAGTGATACATACAACAAATGGGCAGAAACTGATATATTATACATTTGGCATCTCTAATGTGAGGGTATTACTAATTTTTATATAACATATCAGACTAGTGATGTTAATATGATACACCAATATGTATTATTTAAGGTGTATCAAATAGTTATAGTGATCATTGATATGGATGATACATTAATATGTATCATTATTGACATATTGTGACTCATTGTAGCATCATATATGTATTCGGTGTATGCATTAATATTATCAAAACAATTGTAAAATTATGTGTCAGTTTGCTTTTCGAATTATTTTTGCTAGTGTTTGAAGGCTTAGTGAAGGAAAAACTCAGACAAACTGAGATACTTCGAGAGTGAACATATGTATCCATTGGGGATTAGGTAATAACAAAACTCCAAGAAATAATTGGGTTTGTCAGTAGTGTGACTGTTCCTAAATTGGTCTACCATAAGAGAATTCATATTCCGAAAGATGTAATTCGGGATGTTAGAGAATTCTATAGGGATAGAGATGTTTTACTAGAAAACATGACGTGCTAATGAACGTACATAAGAAATGATAAGGGGCAAACCAACAAATGGATATAGACAGATGCCAAGATACATATAAATGCTAAGTATTGTGTATCTTAAATAATATTTAATGATGCGCAAGTCGTAGAAAGATGAATTCATGTATCTTTTCATTGCCTTTAGACCATTGATGAGGGGGTTGAATAAGTTCAGCATATCGGTAGTTATTATCGACGTTGCACATTTTAGTCGAGCTTACAAAAGGAAATTTATATGAGCAATCACACTGCATGGGGCATATATGTGTTTTTGTGATGGTGAATATTTTTTTTTTGGTATAATAACTTATAATAATGTTATATCCAACAAAAATAGCATGTGTGTTGATTTGTGATAAGTTTCATACTTTCATTGACAGATGGAGTTGTAGACATAGAAAATGATTGTTCATGGACATGGTTCTTTGAACAATTCAAAAATACATTTGGCAAGCACGAAAAAATATGTGTTGTATTACATAAAAATCAAAGTATTATGAAGAGTATAAGCAACGTGGGTTCAAAATGTACGCCATTATGCATGCACGTGGCATCTTTTGATCAATATCCCTACAAACTTCAAGAGGAGCAGAATCACCCTATGTGATCTATTCTGCTCTATGGCTAAGACTTATTGATAAGAAGTATTTGGATAAATTAATGGCTAAGGTGAAAAAGGTTTATTATAGAGTTAAGGAGTAGTTAGAGGATGCTAGGTACGAGAAGTGGTTTAGAGTTCATTCAACAGTAAAAGGAGGTCGAATGACAACTTCGAGTTAATGACTGCCTTGTTGAGGTGCGCCAATTCTCTATCACAATATTTTTGAAAGAGGCTAGAATTTAATTTGGTTCTTGAAACTGTAAAAATAGAGAAATATCTTCACATACAAAAGATACATTGTGGAGAATATTTGAGGAGGTATTGATTGTAAGTGTACCTAAATGTTAAAAGATGAGAGTATGTATATAGATAGCTAACTATATATATTTTATGCATTTGATATGGATCATTTGGCTTTTTGATCAACATTAGTTTGAACAAATAGAAAATAGTGGCATTTCATATAACATATGAATAAATTTTTTAATGTTTGCAGATTGTTCCATCATATAAAGTTGTTTTCTCAATTTATGAATCTGGAAGAGGACATTACTTTTCCTTGAGCGGAAAGTATGCACTTGTGGAATATTTCAATAAAATGAGATACCTTGCACACACACAATTGTTGTTTTAAGGAGAAAGAATATTACAAATATATATCCTTACTGCTCTTATTACTACAAGCTTGATGCATTAGCAAAATCCTATGAGGTTTATATGGTTCCATTTCTGGATAAGGAGGATTGTTCGGTTCGAGACAAGGTTTTAGATGAAATTCTGTTTCCACCTAGATACAAAACGATACAAAGAAAAAAAATGCATATGAAAAGATAAAAAATAAACACAAATTATTGTGGGCAAGCCTCCCTTAAATAAATATTAAGGAATATAATTTAGTAAGAATAATTAATTTTTTTTGTTTGATAATCCGGCTCTTTAGGGTCACCATATTACTTGCAAAACAACGTATACTTTCATGTGCAATTGGGAGCAACAATATCTTGTACAGAGTCTGTAATAAACTCCATGATGATATTAAAAATGTGAATGGTTGAATAATACAAAAATATGACAATTAAAAAGAATCTTATTTGATTCAAGGAAGATATAATGGCTACAATCAGGTGTACAAAATCAATGATTGTTTCATCATGAAAGAAGTTAATCGACAAGGATAAAATAAAGATCTCGGAGCAATGAAGAAGTAATCTAAAGATTAGCCTTAACTTTATTAGTTCTTGTAAAATAAGGATCTCTTCTACTTCTTTTTCAAAGATAAAAGCTCTTGGGTTGCCATATCTTCATCTAGAAGATTCATGTCTCAACATCTCAACATTATATAAATGCCATCATCTGTTAATGAGAAGATGCACACGAGTCTTAAAATATTGTTGGTAATGCTTCGTATAAAAAAATAGAATGAAAAAACATTGAACGTAGATAGGAACTATATTCAAAACTTGTATTTACTACAAATTTCATAAAACTAGAAGACAACACCCTTGCAACCCAAGGAAATTGGATATAAGTTCTACATTTGATCTCAACTAGTATAAAAGGAAAATCAATAAAAAAAATGAGCCACAATATAGCACCACTCGAATACAAGATGAAGCACCTACCAATTGTGGCAGATGGTATTATTTATAGAGAAAACGAATCATGAAAAACGTCCAACCTTAGATGCTAGCTCAAATGATAAAAGTATTAGCGTAAATGTATTTGATGCTAATACAAGTAAGTTTCTTGACTCTAAAATCTACAAATAATGGAAAAGTCCTCATAAAAATCGAGCTATCTCGAAGGGGTCTCAATCCACAACATTCCCTAAAATGATCTTAAAGCAATGTATAGACTAATACATTCCCAATGTTATGACAAACGATGTAAAAAATATAATTAAATTAAACAAAAATAAAGATAAAAACAACTCCGCCACAAATATTGTAAATACTAAGGTGGGAGACAAAAACCTACACTCCTAGTATCATTGGCGGACTTATGTTATGAAGTATGGGTGATTAAGCACCTACAACCTTTTGTGATAACACAGTCTTATTTGTGTACAATATCTAATAACTTATTCAAATATACTAACTAAGCACCTGTTCTATACAATGACTTTTAAATAGAGCATAATTGAGTATCAATGATAAAAAGATTTCTAGATCTTCCATTACCTACAATAACCCAAAAAAACCTCTACCTTATCATTTGCAATAACTACTACTTCACCATCACAATCTACTGAAGATACACTTTTAAACAATAACAATCTTTTTGAAATCTTATAAAAAGATAATCTCAAATTATTACATAATGTACGAAATATTTCAAGGGAAAACATAGAAACAATTAAGAACAACTATTAAGATGTATTAGGTAATAGGGGTAATATTAACAAACTATTGGGCAATACAGATAAAGTTGGAGGCAGGCCTATTATCAATTCTCAGGTAAATGACTTTTGGGATGTTATTACACTACATAAAAAATGAGCTTTAGCGGAAATTAATTAATTATTGAAGCTAAATATATATATATTTAGCTTGAACTAGCACTCTTTGTATATGTTCCTAAAGGAGTTAGTGACATTGGATTTAATGGCACTTAAGTAATGTCGGTAAAGGCTTTAACACTCTTTATTAATGTGTTTATCTTTTGCCGCTAAAATGTATTTGCATTGTAGTATTAGTTACTATGAGATGATTGAATTAGGTATAAAATGTAGAAAATACGTGGTACCGTAAGTGCATAAAAATATACTAAGTCTTATTTTGAAAAACTATACAAATTTTCAGAAAAATGTGAAGTGTGTAATTGTCGAGATGCACAAGTACCCACCTACCTCATAGGCATTAGGATCATTGTCATATTCTAATATCACTTTTCCCACACAAAAATAAGCATAACAACAAAATATTTTTATTTGAGCTCATGTGGACTTCACACCCTGAGTTACCAAATCTAATCTCCTTCAACTTTCTTAACTGACCAAACATATATAAGGTAATCTCTTCTTTCGAATAAAATGTTACCATCTGGAATAATATAACTTTTGGCAACATTTGTCATTAAAAAAATAGAAAACTCCTCCGAGCAATTGAGGGTATCCAAAATCATCGAATTATACTCCAACACCTTCGTATCAAAACATTATATTGACCTAATTTAAGAATACAATCTTATACTTATACTAGAGGAATTTCTAGAATTTAAAAATATAGAGTTAACAGGCTTGGTGAAGCTGAATCTAAGACCACGTTCTTCCATACAACATCTCTCTGCCAAAGTAGACGAAATAAACTTTTTACCCTCGAAATCCAAACGGGTTCCTGGTTGTACCATCTAGAGGACATCAAATCCCAACAACATTATAATCATTTAAGAAATAATTACTCACATCCAACAAATGAATGGAGATTGTGCAACTAAGATCATCAAATTAGATCTCAAAAATTATTTGAATGGTAAAACAGACTGTCATATAGAAAAAATTCAATTTTTTACAAAAATTAATGTGCGGCCAACATAAATATCAGAATAATATTGTTAAATGCAAACCACCATCAATATGATTTGAACTAAACACAAACGAATCATTCAAAATAGAATCAGGAAAATGAGGCATATGAGGAGTCATTCGTGATACAAAAGGGAATTGGATATCTAGATTCATGGGGAATATCTTCGAAGGTACAATGATCCAAACAAGCTATGTGGCCTTTTATAGGATCTAAAATTTCACTACATAAAATGTTGATGCCATTATAAATTAATATAGATTTTAAATAAATTACACATTATTTACAAAATGATTGTCCTGCTCTATCTAACATCTTAAATGATTGCAGGGCACTACTTTTGCATCTAGGGAATCCACTAGCTAGAGTAGATATCAAGTGGAGAACCAAGCGACTTGTGCTCTAGCTAAGTAGATGGTCTAATCCATCAACAATCATTTATCTTGTGCACTAGGTGGTTCAACCTTTGTTTGTGTCCAAGAATAAAAAGCAAACAAGGAGGGACCTTTTTTTTTAGGCTAACAAAGTAATTTGCTATTCGTGTCTTTTGAAATATGTACTCTATTACACCTCTATCCACATACTAGTCAACAATTTCACAACAATCCATGTAATGATGAATATTAAGTCTTATTAATATGATATTTGTTTTTACCAACAAAGGAAAAATAAGGAGACTCTCATAGAATATAATATACATGATTAGTTTATATAATATTAAGTGATTTTTTTATAATTTAATTATTTATAGACAAATAGTAGTCTATCTTTTGTGTGTTTGTGTGGTTGTGTGTGTGTGTGGATATATATGTGTATGTGGGTGTATGTGTGTGTGTTTACTCATGACTAAAGAATTAATTAAATAATAAATTTAATATATTTGATGATAATTGACACAAATTGATGTATAATATATATATATTTGTTCATAATCCATCATCAACAAAGAGGGTAGTCGATGATTGTTGGTAAAGTTCTTTAGCTTCAACAGCAATTAAAAAATTAATTAGAAATAACAATGAATGAATTGAATAAAAATTGTTAAGAACTAACAATAATATAATAGATGAACTCAAGAATAATTAAATCATTGGACAGTAATTTTTTTGATGAATGACATGAATTTTTTTTTTGGAAGAAGGTGGCGTGAACATGAAAAATCGAGATTTTGAAAGGGAATAACTTTTTTTTAAATCGTGTAATTTAAACATTAAAGATGAAAAAAAGAATTTGCAATTAAAGATTTCGAGGCTGAGATGTTAGTCTTTTAATATTTTGATGGACGAAAATATTCAATATTATGTAAGAACTAGGTATGAAGATTCACAATTTATTAACATTAAATGATAAATAGTGTCTTTTGCACCAATAAATTAAGACTTGGAGCTAGTTTGCAAATTGAGTTTTGAAATGTCCTTTTTAGCAAAGTTAGTGTAACGACTCTTTTGGTCGTTTTGAGAGTTAAAGCCTTGTGTTTCATAAAATATTTTTCGTTAGATTCTAAATGGGTATTTTGAACTATTTCATAATTATAATTATGAAATTAGTGGGGTAGTTTTAATAATTTATTTAGTTAGTGGTTAGAGAAAATATAATATTAAAACTAATAGTGGAGAACTTTTACTATATTTATATCAAGCAAATATAATAATTAGGGTACTAGAAAAATCAGTACAAGAAAGAAAGAGAAAGTAGGCGCTCGGCATCACAAAACGACTACCTTCAGATAAGAGGCGACGAAATTTAAATTATGCTATGCATATTGATTGGTGAGAGGAATGCATATTATTATATTGTAGTAATAATTGCATGTAATTTCAACCAATGGCTTATAACTTTGTGCTATTTCGTTATGGCAGAATGTAACAAAATTATAATAAAAAGAAAATTTAAGATTGAGGTGTAAGCTAATGGTAAGAAATCATCATATATAAATTATATAATATTAGTAGTGTACTGTTGAAATTGAGGAATAGATTATGTTAGTGTAGTTTGAGGTTGTGCATTATGCCACATAAGGATCAGTTATAGTTTAGGTTTCATGAAGTATCACTACTGATTTCGTAATCAGTTGCTTTAAGATTTGAATATTTATCATTATTTTTTTTAACAATCACATTATAAATTAAATTTTAGCATATTGAGATAGTTAATTAAATATTAGTGTAATGATATAATACATATGAATGCCCTTAAAGTGATGTTAATGGGAGGAATTAAGATCTACCGTTAGGTTTGAATTTTGGAAAATTGATTATATAATTAGGTGAATTTTGGGTCTAGTCTAAACATAGACTAACCTGAGCGTTTATAGACTCGTTAACTTACAAATTGTGCATATATATACTTGATAGATTGGAAAGGTTCGGAGACAATAAGGAAAGGAAAGGCATTGGAGAAGTAGTTACTTGACTTCAATTCTTCAGTGGAGGTAGGTTATGGTTAATACTATTTGATAGTAAACTCTTAATAGTGATTGATATGCCTTGAATGATATTGTAAAGTTCTCTATGTACTTGACTGTGTGATTGTATGATTAGGTTCTCCAACACCGTAGAATTTATATTCTCTAACCCTCTCTATCGAAGTGATGCCTTGAATAAAGAAGGCTTGATGAAAATAATATAACAATGAATTGAAAGCGGTGATAATAAAGGATAAATTAATAGTATAATTGGATCGGAGTGTCACGTTCCGACACGGTATTCTTGGATCGGAGTGTCACGTTCCGACACGGTATTCTTGGATCGGAGTGTCACGTTCCGACACGGTATTCTTGGATCGGAGTGTCACGTTCAACACGATAATATTAAAGTAAAAACATGTGGAATTAATGGAAGGTACTCAATCTCAAAGAACTCAACTCCCAAAATGCTTTGGTTTGGAGGCATGAGTCCTCATGTGTGATCTTGATTTCGTTGACTTATTACGAGTTTACTTTAATGTTGTTGATACTTGTTCATGTTGTTTGTTGTTTATCACCTGTTAAGTGCTATAGTTGAGTTCATACTATTATTTATTGTATATTAGTTACAATTTTTGGTTGACCGATGATACTTACTCAGTACATGTTGCCTCATACTGAGCCCTACTTGTTTTCTTCTTTGTTTTCCTTTTATGAAATGCAGCGAGTGTACCTATGATTTCTGATTTCCCTCAATTCTAGCCAGCCTCCCACATATCAAGTTACAGGGTGAGCTATCCATTCAAGCTCGTGTTGGATTCTCTCAGTCATGACATGATGTCCTATACTTTCGGACACATACCATTTTATTCTTTATTTTAGTATATTCGATATTCTTATGCTTAGTATTGGAGATTAGATGTCCTTGATGTGATGACTACCAGATTTTGGGATGATAAGTATTAAACTTTAGAAACTTATTTAAATTTGTTGCTCAGTATCTTTTGGAGCTTACGCATTATTGATATTATTTATAGTTGAACTATTGGTATATGTTGGGGTTAAGATGTGTTGGTTCGCCCACTTAAGAAGGTAAGTGTGGGTGCCACTCACAACTCGTTTTGGGTCGTGACAAACTTGGTATCAGAGCGTTAGGTTAGTTGATCTCATCACACAAGGACAAGTCTAGTAGAGTCTTGCAAAATGGTAAGGGGACGCCTTTACTTTTCTTCGAGAAGCTATAGGACTTTAGGAAAGCTCATTTCTTCCTTTCTTTCATGCTACTACTTGAATCCAATTGGTATCTAGGTGATACAAATTGGTATCTGAACTTCTTCACTCTATTTCAAATATGGGTACTACTAGAGTATTTGAAGTTTAAATAGCAAAAACAGAAAAAAAATGTCCTTAGAAATAGATATATTTTCTCGATCGCAAAATGTGGTGGTAGTCTCATGTCGAGTGTCAGTTAATAAAGACACTACTATGACTTCATCGAGTGAGGGTATATTAGAGAAAGTCATCGATGCTTACTTGGTTAGAGTTAGGAAGTGTGTTATTTTAATTATTGAATTGATCTAAGAAGTAAAACAAATTGTTTGGTCTAGAGAAAGAACATATTCGATAATGTTTTGCAATTATTCAATGGGTAGAAATATATGGGCTATTTGGGTACGATAATATGGACAGGTATGATGTGTTCTAGTGAGGTATCTAACAGACTTTCACGGTGTGGCAGTACTAGGGTTATGTGAAAACAGGTACGTCGATTGTCAAGTATGAATACTAAATACTAAACGAGTTACAAGTTGTATGACATGATCAGATAATAAGATTTAGTGTTGCATTCACATTTGAGAAACCAACTAGTTTATTACTACAGGAACTTTGATTGAGCATTATTTTGAAGTAAAATTTTAGTGGTTGAGCATTATTTTTAAGAAAAATTTTAGTGGTGGATCTTTGGTACAATATTAATACATTTAGGTTGTGAAATGTATCTTGAGGGTTCTGAATGAGTACTGACGATTTTATCTTAATCTTCAAAAGGTAGATTGATACTAAAATAACAAACTTATAGGGAAAAAAAGTCCTAGTGGATATACTTGGGTGAAGTAAATTGAAGATTTAACAAGAAAGTGCATATAAATTGGGTTAGTCCCTTGAATTTGATTGGTATACCTAAGTTTAAGGTGTTAGATCGGGGAAAAGGTTCACTTCATGGTGATAATGTCACGACCCAAAATGAGCCGCGAGTGGCACCCACACTTATCCTACTATGTGAGCGAACCAACCAATCTAAACCCCAACATTTCAACCATAATAAACAGAATATAATGCAGAAGACTTAAAACTCATTAATATAACCAATAAATAACTTCTAAAATTTAATACTTATTATTCCCAAAATCTGGAAGTCATCACCACAAGAACATCTATCCTTAAATTACTAAATCTAAGAGTGTCTAACAAGGTAAAATAAATAAACAGCTAGTCCATGCCGGAATTTCAAGGCATCAAGACATGAAGAGGAAGATCCAGTCCAAGCTAGAAGCAATAGCTCACCCTGAAATCTAGCGTGATGAAGACTGGCTAGAGTTGAGGACGAGTTAAAGGCGATGGTACGTTTGCTGCATTCCACAAATAATCAAAAAAAACAAATACAAGTAGGGGTCAGTACAAGGCACAAGTACTGAGTAGGTATCATCGGCCAACTCAAAATAGAAAACAGTATATATCAAATAATAATATAAAATCAGCTACATACTCATCAGGTGATAACAACAAATACCATAACCATTGGCCACAACACCTTGCATATCTATGAGGACTCAAGCCTCCCCATCATACTCATTTGAGAATTAGTTCATTAAATTGAGTATATTAACATAATTCAAGTTTTCATTCTCTTTATTCCTCTTGTGTCGGTACGTGACACTCTGCTCCACTACTACTATCCTGGTGTCGGAACGTGACACTCCAATCCCCTACTATCCTGGTGTCGGAACGTGACACCTGATCCTCTAATACTATCCTAGTGTCAGAACGTGACACCCGATCCTCTAATACTATCCTGGTGTCGGAACGTGACATCCGATCCTCTAATACTATCCTGGTGTCGGAACGTGACACCCGATCCTCTAATACTATCATGGTGTCGGAACGTGACACCCGATCCTCTAATCTCATTACTTTAGTTCATCAAGCCTTCTTTTATACCAAGGCATCATCATTAACAAAGTGAATTTAAGGTTTAAGATTCACAGCCTCATCTTCCCAACCCATTACAATTACATAATCACATCATGCAAGCACACAATTAAGCATATAGAAGACTTTACAATACTACCCAATACATATCATTCGCTATTAAGAGTTTACTATGAAGTAGCATAAACCATAACCTACCTCCACCGAAGAATCGCGATCAAACAAGCTATCTTCCAAAAACATTGCTTTCCTCTGCGTTATTCTCTTCTTCTCGCTTGTTCCTCCCTTCTCTCTCTGTTCTTTCTGTTTTTCTTATTCCAAACCCTTTTTCTTTTACCCTAATTGTCATATAATTAAGTATAAAAGATGATAAAAATAACCCACTAATTATTTCAAGGTTATCTCCTTTAACCCCCGAGTAATTGAATTATTAACATTAATCCACTAACTTTATAATTATAAGCATGAATAGTCCAAAATGCCCCTTAAAAACTTTTAACAGAAATCCGACCCAGTCAGGGTTATGCAGCCTGTGACGGTCCGTCCTGCAGGGCCGTCGCCAAGTTCAGAGAGTTAATTCTGTGGAAGGATTTGTGACGGTCCGTCGTGCCTGCGACGGTCCGTCCTGCCATTCCGTCACGAAGTTCAGAGAGTCGACATCAGTACCCAAATTTCAGAATTCTAAGTGTTTTGGAACGAGACCCCTCGACGGTCCGTCGTGCCCATGACGGTCCCTCGTGGGATCCGTCGACCAAGAAAATTTTTACCAGAATAACTCTACTGCTCAAAACGACTAAACAGGTCGTTACAGATAAAAGGGTTAACTGAGAATGGTGGAAAATAAAAATTCGTGAAAATTTGTAATTGGGATGAAAGTATATTATTAGAATTTGTGGGTTAAATAAATTTTGTATGTAATAAAGACTTGTGAGTATCTAAGGTTGTGATTTTCTACTATTTTGTGAGTAATGTGGGTGTATGACAAGTTTTATGAGATGTTGGGTCAACGCTCGAATAGAATTTAAAGGAGCTGGAATCATAATTAAAACAAGATGAAACTTGTGGGATGTGTAGCCTTAGGAAAATAAGTGAGTGAAGGAATATTTTCTCTGATTGTAAGAACTAAAAATGAATCTTCAAAGGGGTTGAAAATTGGGTTCAGAAATGCATAATTTTATCTATTTTGTTTTGGTAAGGTATTAGCATAACAGGTTAATTAGCTTGGTTAAAAGATATTGAATAGAACATAAGAGAGGAGTGTACAGACGTTCAACTTGAGTGAGATGATAAGTTCTATTGTACTGTTAAATTTAGAAATTAGTAGGGTTGTATTTTTAGTGAAGCATATGGTATGGTAGATGGAAAGGCAATCAATGATAAGCTTAGATAAGGTAATTATAAAGTCTTCAAAGTATAAGCAAATGTAGATGCATAAGGGTATTGGGTTACGCAATTGGACTTAAAATTCAAACTTTTCATTATAAGTCTGCATTCTTGGTGATACTTTTTTTAAGGTATGAATTTGTAAGGTAATAAATGATTGATTGCATCGGTATTAAGCATGTGAAAGAACTTATGCATGTTTTGGATCATAAAGTTTATTACTTTTGATTGTTAAAGGATCTAAGAAGAGTTTTCTTCTGAGTTTTGATTTAGAATGTGAAGTAAAATGTCATGGGTTGTTGGTAAAAGGACGAGACCGATGAGTGATCTAAAGAAACAAGAATATTGATATATTGAAGGTTCGAATAGAATTTTGTACCATGAGAAGAATTTGAGAAAAGTGAAGGAATAAGACCTCTCGTATAAACCCATGGGTTGTAGTTGATGGTTGTATTGATTTTTGCCTATGAGTTTAGATATGAATGTGAGATGTGAAGTAGTTCGATATAGACTTACTAGAATTTATCATTGACTTTTATACAGATTGAGTTTTTATTTGGATTGCAAACAATGAGGCATGAAGAATTTAGTATTTTACATGGGGTTAGATTGCTCAAATTTGAATAGATGACTTAAGAATGATGCATAAGGTGTAATATAATTCTACATGGTTATTAAGAATTTAGTGTTGGAATAATACTACTCCATTGATGGGATTACATAGAATATTATGATCAGTTTTATAGATATTTAATATTGAATAGAGGTTATGAGCTAATAGGATACATAATAATTTGAATGACCAAGAAACTTTCGAAGTGTTGGCATGAGGTATGTGATGGTTTAGAAGGGTAGCTAAAACATGATATGTGGAAGTTGTGTGAGGTTGACTTATGGTTTGATTTAATAGTTTATCATAATGGAAAGGTACTATCAAATTTTAAATAATGTTAGTAGCCTTGTTTGGAACTCGTAATTGCTTAAATAGAAGATAATGATGGTGGTTTGGGAGTAAGGAAGATGATCGATGTGGCTATGATGTTCTGTTAGTACTAAAAGTGTCGACTTCAGTGGATGTAGGGTTGGATAAAGATCGTATGTGGGCAATTATAATAGGGACTAAATTAGTGATTGTGGCTAGCTAGAAAATCAAAGAGATAGAGTCAGATGAATGAAGATGTTTGATATGGAAACTATTGAAAAAAATATATCTGAAGTTATTCGACCTTGGTTATATACACTCTTACGTGAATAGAGTATGATTCATTTTCTACGTCCACAAGTGTTTTCACATCTATGGGTTAATTTCTAGTGGTGAATAGGATGTAAAGATCCTCTTGTGTCCTCTTCATAGGGTAGGATCCTTGGGCAAACTTGATATTTAGTTTTTATAGAATTGGTGTTGTTTGAAATAACTAAAGTATATCAGTAGTTCTATACGCACAAACTTGCTTATGAGAATCTATATAAGAGCTGCTATGAAGAGTTACATTTGCCTAAGAGTAATGTTAGAGGTTCTGCATTTTGAGGTATATCCCTTGTTGGTGTTTACTTGATATTATTCTTCCCTGGGTTAGATATGTTTACTCTCCCTTGATGAGTAATTGATGTCTAAAGCTAATAATTTCATCACTTAAGCTTGTGATGGGATTTTGTTGTGAAAAGAAAATCCTGATAAGATCTATGATGGTTTGTGCATTATGAGTGTGTGGTAGTTGGTTTAAATCTACTTCTAGTTGTAGCCACTTTTGCTTTAAAATTTTATCGTGGTTATGTTAGATAATATTTGTTCAGATGGTTGTGTCAAGGTCTAGTTGGAGAATAGAGCAGTTGAAAAGTCCATTATTAGAAATAGTTTTGTTGTTAGTTTAGTTTACATACATCAATAATTATTCCTCGTGTAGTGAGATGGACCAATTTAAGGCATTGTTGTGAGGAGGTGTAGATCTTCAATTGATTGGTTTAATACTTTTGATATAAGACCAAGGGTACTACTATTCCGAATGAACTTTTGAGACAACTACCCTTTCTTGCCTTACCTTCCTTTGATCGTTCGAGGACGAACGATGGGTAAATTGGTATCTATTGTAACGACTCTTTTGTTCGTTTTGAGAATTAAAGCCTTGTGTTTCATAAAATATTTTTCGTTAGATTCTAAATGGGTAATTTGAACAATTTCATAATTATAATTATGAAATTAGTGGGGTCGTTTTAATAATTTATTTAGTTAGTGGTTAGAGAAAATAATATTAAAACTAATAGTGGAGCACTTTTACTATATTTATATCAAGCAAATATAATAATTAGGGTACTAGAAAAATCAGTAGAAGAAAGAAAGAGAAAGTAGGCGCTCGGCATCACAAAATGACCACCTTCAGGTAAGAGGCGACGAACTTTAAATTATGCTATACATATTGATTGGTGAGAGGAATGCATATTATTATATTGTAGTAATAATTGCATGTAATTTCAACCAATGGCTTATAACTTAGTGCTATTTAGTTATGGCAGAATGTAACAAAATTATAATAAAAAGAAAATTTAAGATTGAGGTGTAAGCTAATGGTAACAAATCATCATATATCAATTATATAATATTAGTAATGTACTGTTGAAATTGAGGAATAGATTATGTTAGTGTAGTTTGAGGTTGTGCAATATGCCACATAAGGATCAGTTATAGTTTAGGCTTCATGAAGTATCGCTACTGATTTCGTAATCAGTTGCTTTAAGATTTGAATGTTTATCATTTTTTTTAGCTATCACATTATAAATTAAATTTTAGCATATTGAGATAGTTAATTAAATATTAGTGTAATGATATAATACATATGAATGCCCTTAAAGTGATGTTAATGGGAGGAATTAAGATCTACCCTTAGATTTGAATTTTGGAAAATTGATTATATAATTAGGTGAATTTTTGGGTGTAGGCTAAACATAGACTAACCTGAGTGTTTATAGACTCGTTAACTTACAAATTGTGCATATATATACTTGATAGATTGGAAAGGTTCGGAGACAATAAGGAAAGTAAAGGCATTGGAGAAGTAGTTACTTGACTTCAATTCTTCGGTGGAGGTAGGTTATGGTTTATACTATTTGATAGTAAACTCTTAATAGTGATTGATATTCCTTGAATGATATTGCGAAGTTCTCTATGTACTTGACTGTGTGATTGTGTGATTTGGTTGTGTGGTTTGTGATTGGTCTGCAATCCTGAGACCGTAGAATTATTATTCTCTAACCCTCTCTATCGAAGTGATGCCTTGAATAAAGAAGGCTTGATGAAAATAATATAACAATGAATTGAAAGCGGTGATAATAAAGGATAAATTAATAGTATAATTGGATCGGACTGTCATGTTCCGACACGGTATTCTTGGATTGGAATGTCACGTTCTAACACGGTATTCTTGGATCAAAGTGTCACGTTCCGACACGGTATTCTTGGATCTGAGTGTCACGTTCTGACACGATAATATTAAAAGAAAAACAAGTGGAATTAATGGAAGGTACTCAATCTCAAAGAACTCAACTCCCAAAATGGTTTGGTTTGGAGGCATGAGTCCTCATGTGTGATCTTGATATCATTGACTTATTACGAGTTTACTTTAATGTTGTTTATACTTGTTCATGTTGTTTGTTATTTATCACCTGTTAAGTGCTATAGTTGAGTTCATACTATTATTTATTGTATATTAGTTACTATTTTTGGTTGACCGATGATACTTACTCAGTACATGTTGCCTCGTACTGAGCCCTACTTGTTTTCTTCTTTGTTTTCCTTATATGAAATGCAGCTACTGTACCTATGACTTCTGATTTCCCTCAGTTCTAGCCAGCCTCCCGCATATCAAGTTACAAGGTGAGCTATCCATTCAAGCTCGTGTTGAATTCTCTCAGTCATGACCTGATGTCCTATACTTTCGGACACATAACATTTTATTATTTATTTTAGTGTATTCGATATTCTTAGGCATAGTATTGGAGATTAGATGTCCTTGATGTGATGACTATCAGATTTTGGGATGATAAGTATTAAACTTTAGAAACTTATTTAAATTGGTTGCTTAGTATCTTTTGGAGCTTACGCATTATTGATATTATTTATAGTTGAACTATTGGTATATGTTCGGGTTTAGATGTGTTGGTTCGCCCACTTAAGGAGGTAAGTGTGCGTGCCACTCACAACTCATTTTGGGTCGTGACAGTTAGTAGAAAATCTTAGAGAAACCCTAGAGTCTCGTTTTTCATTTTACATATATACTTGTGTTTTACAAGTCTAATCACAATTTACTCTATGCCTTCCATATTCATTTTTTTGTGTTAAAATGAAGTTAAATTCTCTAAATTATAATTTCCTCCTTAGATTCAAGAATGCCCTTTTAACCTAAAAAAGATGCTAAATTTATTATTGAGTAACAGGGATAAGATCTAGTCTTTCCATTCCACAAAGGTGTATTTATTCATCTTTAGTAAAATATTTATTTTTATATCAACTATATCTCATGAAATAATAGAAGGTAACATTACACTATCTGTAATCATTGTTTTCATTTCAACTTCTCATTGATTATTTTACCCTTCACCTATATAGAAGTGAAACAAAGTTTTTCATCTTGTATAAATGGTAACACAAATCTAGATAATCCAAGCGATATGCTTATGTGAAATTCATTTATACAGGCTTTGATTCATTTTATGAAAGTATTTTTTAAGCTTCTCAATGAATGAATTCTACATAAGCGTAGCGTTTGGTTTGCCTCATATGTGTTATCCTGTTATGGTGACATTGGATTAAAAATGTTATTGGTAATCTATGTTAGGCTTGAATAAAAAGAATTAAATTATAATTTTAAAATATGTTTTTATAATATATAGGTAAGAGAAGGTTCCTGGAATGCTATTGGAGGAATATTAAATCTAGTTGAAATTTCATCAACATGACATGTTTTCTTGCTCTACTGCATATGATTGCTTTAGAAATAATGGTACAATCTCTTCTATCCTTAATAATATATGGTTTAAGAAGATTTATTTTAAAGTATTCTTTCTTATATTAGAGTTTCTTGGCAAAAAGTATTGCCTTTGAATAATGTCAGAATTAACTCATTTTTCAAGTTGTTATTGTCGCATGAATACATCATAAAAAAAAAAATACAAAAGTAGCTTACTCTATATCTCTATGCTTCTTTTAAATATTCTTCTACCCACAAGAGCAAAAACATACAAATGCTTGGTGTAGTAATATTGTAATTTGTGAATATATGATGATAAAATGTCTTAAATGCCAACACATTATGTTATCACCTCCCCCAATTTTATCTTCCCTCACCCTAAAAGTAAAAATAAAAAAGGAACTAGGTGATCAATGGATTGGGTTAAAAATGGATTGACCCATATTTATACACATTTACATGTACAAATCAAAATCTACTTTAGAATTTAATATTCAAAAAAACATAATTTTTATAAAATTTTTTTGGAAAATGAATGTGATTTGATTCAAGAACGTGAAACATGAACTCATTTTATTTAACGTTAACTCAATTTTTTAATCTCTTTTTATTGTATAAAATATTTGAATTATTTAATGTTCAAGAAAGATTTTTTCATATTTTTTCTTTACTTATATATTTTCTAGGAGATGAGTTCACCACTTACAAAGATATTTCTAATGTCACAATGATACTAATGGAAATTATGATTTATATTATGTTCTTAAAAATTTTCTTAATAGGTGTGCGTTGAGTCACAAATTACACTTCTTAGGAATATAGGGAGTATTATGAAAAGATTAAAAAATAATATTATGTATAATAATCATAAAATTCTTTTTGTTTACTCCTCCTGCTTTTTCTACTTGAGATGGTGTTTTCACTAAATGATCATGGTTTCATTAGTTAAAATGATATTAGACTCTACAATCCAAGCGTATAGTAATATAATTAATATTATGCTACATCAATGTTTAAATGCTAATCCTAAGCTGAAGACTATACACTCTTCATGTTTTTATCAGGAAGTTCAGTTATTTTGTTTACTTTAACTATTTTTATTTTAATTTCAGTGATGTGTGCATGAATTTTTTAAAACAATTCTAAAAGACCATATTGTAAGGAATGGTTGTCATTAAGAAAACATTTTTTTTTGAGATTTTTGGTTATTCTTGGCATGATATAGATGCTTCATTATAAATTTAGGTTCGTTGATCAATGTCATCAAGGACTTCATAACACATTTTTATCAAAAGATAGCTTGCTGAGGATTTATGTAATTATTTTTTCTTCCATGTGAATTCTCATAGCAACATCAACATCCATCTTAGTTATTTATTTTTAAGACTTCACAACTTTCTTCCCTGCAATGAAAGAATATGTTTACAAAGAGGTGGATCCCAAATCTTGAGTTTATAGATTTTGATTTTACAAAAGGTTACCTATTCAAAATCAAATGAGTTACCTTTTTAGAATTTCATAACAACATAAATTGAAGATTCTGGATTCACCTCCACAAAAGGGAAGAGAGTTGTGAAGAATTCAGAGGAATTAAGTAGTAACTAAGATGGATGTTGATCTCAATACGGGAATTCACTAAGAAGAATAAATAATTAGAGAATTACGCAACATACTTTCTTTAATTCTAAATGTGTTTTTTATGTGTTGGATTATATTTATCAATGAACCTTCCTTTGTGATAAAACATCTCAATCATGCAAAAATATTCAAAATTCCAAAAAAAATCCTTCTTAAGGACAAATTTTCTTTCCAATATGATCTTTCTTTAAAACATCATAGTTTATTAACGAATTTAACGTACACATATCAACACAATTTACAGAATCATAAAATTAGCAATATAAATATTCTTTAGAAATAAAGGTACAACCTCTCCTATCCTTTTATTTTATATGGGTCAAGGAGATTTATTTTAAAGTTTGCTTTCTTAGGTGAAATTTCTTGGCAAAAAAAAATTCCTCTGAATAATGTTATATCTAGGTTTTGGATTATCTCATTTTAAGAGTTGTTTTTGTTGCATTAATCCAACATAAAAAAAGTTAATCATCTTTTTGTAGATAGTAACTTATAGCAATAGAAACTTACTCTAAGGTTGTGTTTGGTATGAAGGAAAATGTTTTTCATGGAAAATGTTTGTAGAAAATGTTTAACTTGAAATAAGTAGATATTTGATTACTTTTTAATGTTTGGTTGGTGAGTAGAAAATAATTTCCGGAAATATATTTTAATTTTTGGTTTCTGAGTGAAATACGTTTTTGATATCTTTTATTTTTTATTAGAGTAAAAAATAATTTTTGAAGTTGATTTTTTTTTAAAAAAATAACAAAATAATTTTTTTTCGTTGGTGTGGGGTGGGGGTGGGGGTGGGGCTTGAATATGGTAGGGGTGAAAAATTAAAACATGAACTTAATTTTTTTTAGGGATTTGGGGGTCTGGTAGGGTGTATGGGTGGGTGGGGGGCTGATAGGGTGTATGGGTGGGTGGAGGGCTGGTAGGGTGTATGGGTGGGTGAGGGGCTGGTAGAGGATGAGTTGGGGGCTGGTAGGATGGGGTGGGGTTGTTTGGGGGCTGGTAGGGTGTGTGGAGTGTTGGTAGGGGGTGGGTTGGGGCTGGTAGGGTGGGGTGGGTTGGGTGGAGGTTGGAATAGAGTTTTGGAAAAAATCATTTCCTTAAGTTTAGAAGGGAAGTCGTTTTCTTTATATTTGAGGAAAATGAGTTGATTTCGAAAATATTTTCCAAAACATTTGACTCAACCAAACATGATAAAATTAGAAAATATTTTTAAAAAAATGTTTTTCTTCATACCAAACACACCCAAAATCTTTTGGCTTCTTAAATTTAAATAATCTTTTACTCAGAAAAGCAAAAAATACAAATGCTTTGAGTAGTAATATTGTAGTTTGTGAATACATACGATAATAATAATACCTTTAATTCCAAGAGAGTTATGTTTTTCTTTTTCTTTTGATTTCTCATCCTATATCCAATATTCGTATAATAGAATCTTAGTAGCTTAATTGATTGGCTATATAAATTTTTACCGGGTGTAGATTAAATCTCCACAATGTAATACCCTCCCCCATTTCATCTTTCTTACCCAAAAATATATTTTAGAAAATGAACTAGATAACCAATGGATTAGATTAAAAATAGATCGACCCATATTTATACATATTTTCATTAATAAATCAAAATGTACTTTAGAAGTTCATATTTAAAAACAATTAAGTTTTTTTTTTTTTTTGAATGTGATTTGTTCAGTATATAAGGTGTGTGAAACGTACTAACTCTATTCCACATTAAGTTAATTTTTGAAGCTTTTTTAATATAAAAAAATAGTTGATTTTTTCAATGTTCGAACATACGTGTTTAAAATTTTTTCATGTATGGGTTTTAACATATTGAAGTTTTCTATCTTATAGGAGATCAATTAAACACTTATAAAGTTATACTTATGGAAAATGCACAAGTACCCCCTGAACTATTACTGAAATTTCAAAGATCACCTTAAATTAACTAAGGTCCTATTACCCTCTTGGACTTATTTTTTTTGGTAATTTGTGCACCTTTTGTCTAATGTGGCACGTTCCTTGAATACACACAATTGAGGTGGGTGCGAGATATTTTGATGACATGTAATCCAAAAATGGGCACAAAATTATCCCAAAAAAAAGTTAAAGGGGATAATAGGACCTTAGTTTAGTTACTGTGTGACTTAGAGATTTCGGTCATAGTCTAGGGAGCTATTTGTGCATTATTTTCCCATATCATATATTATTATAAGTTGGTACAAAAAAACTTAAAAGTTCAATTACGATTTTACCCTTACTATAAATTAAAATTTTATAAGACATTTAACTATTTAATTTAAATATTAAACTATTTCATTTTAATTAATATGTTGATAGACTTTTGCACTTCCTTAGGTTAATTCCTAATTAAAATATCTAACTTAATAATACCTATTTTCTATAATATATATATATATATATATATATATATATATATATATATATATATATATTCTCTTTTTTGAGATTTTAAACGTCTAAATAATTGGATTAATGTTTTATTCTCTATCTATAATTACTATGATTAAATTAAATTGGTTAGTAAAAGATCATGATTATTTCATTAAATATACAAATTCTTCAACTTTTCATCTTCTCTTTTAATTATTTACAATACTCGGTTACGAGTTAATGACATTAATAGTGTTTAATTTCTCATCTTAATATCAATTGTAGAGGTAAAGTTATGGTCTCCATTTATAATTCCTATAAATATTTTTTTAAAAAATAAATAAATTTAGAGGCTCGTAAGCCTCTTTTATATAAATCTCTAACTAATGGAGGAATATTTTTTGTTCACCAATTACCTCCTTTTGATAAGATTAATTCGTCGATTTTCAGGTACCATTTATGTTATTTTTTTGTTTAACTATAATAATTTTATATAAGATTTAATAGTGATATTTTCATCATTATAACTTTAGATGACTATTTTTGAACTTGTTTCATGTTTTATGAATTCTTGAATTTATTTGGAATCTTATATTTGTATATTGTATTCTGCCATGTAAAATATAATTTTTTTCTTATTCATATTATATCAGCACATAGATTATCAAAATATATTATTCTACTTCTATTATTAATGTGGATTGTAGGACACGTACAAAAAATTGATGGTTATTGATGGAGTAACTCATTCTTCTTATTGAGATATTGGTAGCTTTGATGATTATTCTTCCATAATTTTGCTAGATATCTTGTTTTTTTACAATTTATGTTTACTTCTGTTTTAATATTATTTTTTATTTAGATTTCAATTTCATAATCGATAAGCTACTTTTTATAAACTGAGACATTTTCAAATTGATGTATGTTCAAATAGTTTATCTTATCGACGTATATCATGAAGAAGACACTTGAATTTGAAAGGATATGGAAGAAAGTGTCAATAAGAACTCGAAGTATTATGTACTAATTTTGTATTTATTTTTTAATCTACGTTATTATTGATCAAATTCTTATGAAGAATGTATACATTGTATTTTTTTTCCTTCTCTATTTTTTCTGTGTTTTTTTCGTTTCTATTAGAGATCTTAGTTTAGTTTTCAATGAAGTCGTAAGTCTAAATACTTGTTTGAGCTCAAATTAGCCATTTGTGAATTTATTAAAAGGTTGCTAACTATTAACCAAAGTTTAAAAGTTATAGTAGATTGCTTAAAAAGAATTAATTGGAAACATCAAAATGTGCCCCTCATTGGTGTTTTATGGTTATATTATTAAAGATTTATTTATAATTTTTTTATTATATTATTCATTGCATGTTGTTTACACAGTATATGTTTTCATTACATTTTAGTCATTATAACATATCTAGGAACACACGTGCAAAGCACGTGTCCATAAACTAGTATTTATAATATCACAAAAGGCAATAGTTGAAATTGTGATTTACCCTATGCTCTTGAATATTATTCTTAATAGGTGTGTTTTGCCTTAAGAATTACACTTAATATGGCAATATAAGGAATATAATGAAAAGATTATAAAATAATATTATTTATAAAAATACTAGGTAAAATGGTTTGGTGGACCCTTGTACTTGTATGAGTTTGTATTGTGAACTCTTGTACTTAGTCATTTGCCATCTGGACCCTTGAACCAAGCTAAACTTTACATATTAAACACCTTTTTTACCCTTAAATTGTGAGTGTACCACAAATGTGACACGTAATTTTAAAAATAATTATAAAATGACACGTGTATATATATACCACTTCATGTCATCTTGACATTTTTATAATATTTAATTTACATTTATGATTTTTATTTACCTTTTGCCACCAAACCCACCACTTTCCCACAATCTTTTTTCATTTCTGTTTCATCTTCCTTACACTTTTTTTAGCAACATTTTCTACTCTTTTCATTGAAGAAAAAACACGAGAACCAATCAAGGAATTCATCTTTGTTTTCATCAAAATAAAAAAAGCACACTGTGTTAACATCGTCTTATACATCTATCTATGTGAGGCTATCTATACCTACATTTTTTCTTTCTCATTTTTTCTTCATTCCCACAAAATTTCTTGAGTATTTTTGTTGATTTTATTTGATTTTTAGTTTATGTATATAAATTTTGTGACTTATTTATGTATTTGTATGTTGTTTAATCTAGATTTTATCTTCTATTTATCTCTCTATTTAATTTTTAGGTTTTAAGTTGATTATATTGATTTTCTTGAATTTTTTAAGGATTCTATTTTTATGCTCTCAATTACATGTTTAAGGAATTTAGGATTCTAAGAAAAACAACTTTCCGGATGATGTAGAAAACTACAATAGGATTTACCACAAAAAGAAGCAAACAATTAACAGGAAATGCATGGAAATAAAGGAGGATTAAAACGATGAAATAAATGGACAAGAAATATGGAGAAAGAAGATAACAAAAAGAAGCAAAAAAAAGCTTAAATTTTTCAATTATGGTGTTAAATGTGAATGAGAAAGAAGACATTATAAAACCCTAATGTGGCTACTAAACCCTTTTAACCACATTTCACTCTCCTCAGGTGTGTATATCACACGCCCCTTGGTTGTATCTACCACAAAGGAGGCCATGTCAAAAAACATTTTTAAAATGTTGAGTGTATATGGGTTCAGGGTTCCAGATGACAAATGTATAATGAGAAGGGTTCACAATACAATATTACACAAGTACAAGGGTTCACTAGACCCTTTTGACAAAATCATATAACTCCATGTTTACACTTTTTTCTTTTGTACTAATTGGGATAGTTTTTTCAGTATATAGTCATGTTTTCTTTTGTTAGATTGAGATTATACTACAATTTATCCCTATATTAATTAATAATTCTTAAGCTATATCAATGTTTAAATACTAATCCTAGACTTTACGCTCTACACCATACACGTTCTTTTTATCATGAACTTTAGTTGATTTTGTCTGACTTGAATCATCATAGGTTGTTTTTTAAGCGAAGGAGAGAGACATGAATTTCTAGAAATTGAATCAATAGGCTCAAGGGATTGACCCGTATCCGTTGCAAGAGAAAACTCTCTTTGACACATAAATTAGACCCTAGCACAGGAATATATTCCTCTAGTCCCGTAAAAAATTAATGAAGGATTCATGGGCAGAAGAATTCATGCTTCAAGAGAATCCCCTTTTTCACTTGGTTATGGGACATGAGAAATATATTTCTCAATGAACCATGATTTTTCCTATTTCATACAAAAGTGCTAAAATCAAAATTTTGAGTCATATGCAATAGTTTATGCATAATATTTATTGAATGATTTTTTGTAACTTCAACTCAGAAGTACTAAAATAAAATATTTAAATATACACACATAAAATGTAACAAAGTGAATGGATACCTTGTTCTAGTTTGAATGAAAAGAGTCTCCATGGAAAAAATTAAATATAGAATAATTGTTAGCCCCTATATGGAGTTGTTGTACATCAATCCATTCTTTTGTTGTTGTAGTTGTTGGTGGAACACACACTACTGTTGTTGTTGATGGAGGAAAAGAGGTTTGTTGGATAAATTGAGATGGTTGAATGGGATGTAATTGCAAATGTTGATTATCATTTTGTTTCGTGATTATGACTTGATCATCTGGTTTTTCCTAGTGAGCAGTTATCAAATTCTAAAGAGAAAATTTCAGATATGTCAGAAGAAAAAAAGTCATCAAAAGAATTCCAAACACATTTAAAGAAGTTAAAGTATAACTTTGGAGCTACAATATTGTCAGGTTTATTAATATTTTAACTTCTTACGACCGCACCTATATCCCAGTCATGATCATTCATTTTAAATCTATATAAAATGATAACTAGTTAAATATAAAAAAATAAAAAATGAGCTTATAAGAGAAACTAATGATGTTTTCTACTGAACTACAGAGAAAGAAAAATGATCCAAAGAGGTGTTTTCTAATGGAGGAAGTATATGATCAAAGAAAAGTTTTGTTGGTATAACATTATAACTCAAAGGTTGACATGAAGAAAAGTGATTAATTTTGAAAGTATATAGAAAAAATTAAATGTCTATCTACCTACCCGGCGCATCCACATTTACTTTATAGTTTACGCACAATAATTTTTTTTCTACTTTAGAGTGAGTGGGATTAGCAACAAAAGAGAAGTCAAGGATAGTAATGCGTACATTTTGTTTAATATCATACATCTCATATTATATTGTAAAGACTCGAGAGCACCCCGTAGTCGTAACATGACATATTCGATCTCGAAGAGATCTTATACAAGCCCTTAACATTTATTCATTAGAAAATATGGAAGAATTTAAAACATAACTCAAAAAAGTATTTCATAAAAGAGGAAGTCTTTCTAACATTATTTTCTCAAACCATCTATGAATGAAATGAATAAAGTCATGGGACACAGCCCACATAAAGTCTAAAACAAAAAGTAAATGGTATGAAGGTAAATGGATATTGTTCTCAAAGACCTGAGGACTAACAAAGATCTTCAATCTTCTAAATTCTTGAAACTCTACCATCATAACATTATAGGAGAAACTCAAATGGGTAGACAACATAACACATACGCATAAGAGGTAATAACATAAGAAGCATATCATAAAAATTCAAGATAAGACATAATCATAATTTCATACTTCAACCAATTGTCCGTTATACTCAAGTGAACTACGTCCCAAGCCACCGTTAAGTATACTTGTGCAAGGCTAAGGTAGTATACCATACGACTACTTAAGCTAAGTACCTCTCTTTCGTTATTCTTGGTGATATCCCACCTTCATACATAAGTAGAGCTCTATACCCCTATGAAACCTCAAGGCACACTTGTCCAATGCATGTTGGGCATCCCATTCTTCCTCACACACTAAGCATATAATGAAGTCACCCTATTCACGTGTTACCCCCTTTGAAGTGTCACTAAGGGCCTACTTTAATATTCTACAAGCAACTATAATCTTAAGTAAATCTTAAAATGGAAGGAAACTATACCCATTACCCAAGGTAGGCATACATCATAAGTTGCTTCAGGTCATACTTGTGCCATGTATGAATAACATTCCATTCTACCATTCACTCTAAGTACTCATAGAGTCTATCATAATAAATGTTAACTATCTTTCATACTAGTCTATCAACAATATCATACTATCATACTAGACCTAATTACCATGGAAAACATCATATCATGCGATCAAAGCTATCATAGGAAGATTGTAAGTATACCCACCTAGCAACCATAAACCCACTCATTAATATGTAATCTATCAATATTGGAGTATAAATACTCAACCCTAAGCTTCCATGAGTAATATAACTCAACTTATTGGATGAATTGCACCTTGCATGCAAGCCAAGCTACCATTAGGAGAGTATAAGTCATCTATCCTACAGCTACCATGAAATGGTTGTGGCCTAACCAAGTCAAGTTATTATAAGGAAATCTAATCATGCTAATTCAAGCTATCTTGAGGAGAGTTCATTTATCAATCCCAAGCTACCATGGGAATCACCATCCTCAAGCTTCCGTGAGATTTACTATCTCAAGGTACTATGAGATTTACTATCTGAAGCTACCATGAGATTTACCATTTCAAGCTTCCAACCTTGGACTTATTTTAATAAGCCAAGCTTTACATGAAGGAATCACAAGTCTCAACATCAAGCTATTACAATATAACTTTCTTTGATTCATTTAAGGTTATTAGGTAAACCTAGAATCCTTCTATATGAGAAAACATGCTTCTCCTATCTTGTTCATATATATGTGTATAAGAGAAAGAGAATACTTGATAAATATGAGGATATATGTATTGATTATTATCTTTCTCTTATACACTTAGATATGAACAAGCTAAGAGAAGCAAGTTCTTTCACATAGAAGGATTCTAGGTTTACCTAATAATCTTAAATGAGTTAAATAAACTTTTAGACTATAATAGCTTGATGTTGAGACTTGTGTTTCCTTCATGTAAAGCCTATCTTACTAAAATAAGACCAAGATTGGAAGCTTGAGATTGTACGTCTCATGGTAACTTGAGATAGTAAATCTTGTTGTATCTTAAGATAGTAAATCTCACGAAAGATTGGGAATGGTGATTATCATGGTATCTTGGAATTGAGGAATGAAACTCTCCTAAGGATAACTTAAAGTAGCATGATTAAAATGCTTTATGATAGCTTGACTTTGTTAGGCCAAAACCATTTCATGGTAGTTTTAGGATGGATGATTTATACCGTTCTAATGGTAGCTTGGCTTGCATTAAAGGTGCAATTCATAGAATAGGTTGTGTTAGATTACTCATGGTAACTTAGGAGAATTATAATACCCTATGGATATATTACATATTGATGAGTGGATGCATGGTGGCTAGGTGGGTATTTTTATAACCTTCCTATGATAGTTGGATCTCATGATATTATGTTTTCCATAATAGTTATGTCTAGTATGATAGTATGCTATTCTTGATAGACTAGTATGAAAGATAGTTAGCATTGAGTAAGCTAGACTAAATGAGTATTTAGCGTGAATGGAAGAATGGTATGTCACTCATACATGACACAAGTGTGACTTGAAGCTACTTATGAAATGTCCTCTTTTGAAGTATGGCTAGCTTGGGTAGTGGCTATAGTAGCCTTCCATGTTAATATTGACTTATGATGATAGTTCCTAGTAAAATATGAAATTAAGTCCTTAGTGACACTTTAGAGGGAGTAAAACATGAATAGGTTACTTCAAGATATGCTTAGTGTGTGAAGTAGAATGGGATACCCCACATGCATTGCAAAAGTGTGCCTTGAGGTGACCTAGGGGTGTAGTGCTCTTCTTAAGTATGAATGAGGTATATGATCATGAATTACCAAAGTAGTACGTGGAGGTGGCTTGGGACGTAGTTCAGTTGAGTATAAAAGACAAATCGTTGAAGTGTCAAATTACTATTATGTCTTATGTTGACTAACTATTTAAGATACTCTTATGATGTTATTGTAGCAACCATACTTAGTGCTTTTGTACTAACGCATATTTCCTACATTCTAACCAATTGTAGGGTTGGAGCTTTGAGTTGCTATTAGAGGCTAGATTTTTAAAATTTTAGAAGATTGAAGATCTTTCTGAGTCCTTTTTGCCTCGAGGACAATATCTATTTACCTTTATGACATTTACTTTTATATTTTAGACTTTATGTGTCTATGTCCAAAGACTTTTATTCATTTCATTCATAGACGGTTTGAGACAATAATGTTAGAAAGACTTCCGCTCTTATCAAATACCTTACCAAGTATGTTTTAAAGAAATATTTAAATTTTTTTATATTTTCTAATGCCTATTTAATTAATTAATTCTAAGGGCTTGTGTAAGATATATTTTAGATTGAATACACCATGTTATGACTAGGGGGTGTTCTCGAGTTATTACAATAGTATATGAGATGTATGATCTAAAACAAAAGGTACACATTATAATCTTTGACATCTTTCTTGTTTCTATTTTTACTCATTCTAAAATAGAAAAAAAAATTATTGTGCATTAACTATAAATTAAATATGGATGCGCGGGGATAGGTAGATATCCTTTTAATTTTATATATATATTTTGAAAATGGTTCACTTTTATTCATCTTAACCTTTCAGTTATAATATCATACCCACTAAACGTTTCTTTGATCATCTACTTCCTCCATTTGAAACCACCCTCTTTGACATAGTTTTTCTCTCTCTAATTTAGCAGAAAACATTATTAGTTTCTTTTATCAGCTCATTTTTATTTTTTTTTACATCTAAGTAGATATCATTTTACATAGATTTAAAATGGGTGATCGTGATTGGGATATAAATGCGGTTTGAAGAAGTTGTAATATTAATAAAACTTACAATGTTGTAGTTCCTAATTTATACTTGGAGACTTCATTCAATGATGTTTGGAATTCTTTTAATAAAATTTTTGCTCCTGACATGACTAATTTTAATGGTTTATCATAATTTTCTCTTTAGATTTTCAAACAGCTCACCAGGAAAACCAGATGATCAAGTCATAATTATGAACCAAAATGGTAACCATTATTTTTACTAATATCCTATCCAACCAGCTCAATTTATCCATCTAACAACTATAACTCCAAAAGAATGGATTGATCTACAAAAACTCGATATAGGAGCTAACAATTATCCTAATTTCACTTTTTCCGTGAAGACTCCTTTGGTTCAAACTAGAAGAAGGAAACCATTCCCTTCATTACATTTTATGTGTGTATGCTCAAATTTTTTATTTTAGTACTTTTGATTTGAAATCAGGAAAAATCATTCACTAAGGATTATACATGAATTATTGCAAGAGGAACATGATGAGACTTAATATTGAAGTATAACTAAAAAAATGGTCAAATACATTAGAGTCTGACTATGGGAACCATTAATAACCGATAGAACAACCACATGAGTTATCCATGATGTAAAATGCACACACCACATTGAAGGAACCGATATACCTTGCCAGGGGTTTAGAGGCATTTATGGTGTGATCACTAAAACTAATGACCATAGAGAGGACATAGCCTACGAGGGTATGCAGTTCTCGGACTATGAGGGTATACTAAAACCTAGTCCACTCGGTTCTAAGCGTACTCCAAACTGAATATGTATATCTAACACACATAACTGAAACATTGAATAGATCAAATACTAACGTGAAAATCTGAGAATATAACAATAATAAACTGATAATGTAACATTCAAAAAATGATGCATGTATTTTAATTGACCTAGTATGTATCATTCATAAACTAAAAGAATCTACACAACTAAGGTTATGATTTTCATGCAAAAAAGTAAGTATAGATTCCACGAAAAAAAGATAATCTAATTAGGAATACTCTAATAACAAAATCACAACTAATATCTAATGTTTTACAAACTTTAGGTTTAAGCAAGATACATAAATCAAGAATCTAACTGAATTCTAGGGACCTAATTGGTAAAAGGAACCCACTAGTGAAATCACATTACTTGGTGACGAAATCTATGAAAAAATCCTTCTATTATGTGGTAAAGACTGAAGAAAACGTGTTGCATTCTTGGAAGGGTTTTGGTCGCCTATTTCCTCCTCTTTTTTGGTATGTTTGATGAATTTTTCTTATTAGGTGTCTTTTGCCTTATAAATTACACTTAATGTTGAATATAAGGAGAGTCGTGGAAATATTGTAGAATATTATTATGTATAAAAATAATATATATCCATGTTTACTCTTACTAGACATGATGTTTTCATTATATAGCTATTCTTTCTTTAGTTAGATTCAGGTTAGACCACAATTCAATATTTATTAATATAATCATTCTTAAGCTGCGTCAATGCTTAAATACTAAGCGTAGACTTTAGACTCTACTACTTACATGCTCTTTTTATTATGAAATTTAGTTATTTTTGTCCGACTTGAATCATCCTAGGTTGTGTTTTAAGTAAAGCAGAGAGACATGACTTTCTAGGAATTGAATCGATAGGCTCAAGGGCATGCCCTCTATCTTCTGCAAGAGAATACACTCTTTCGCACATATATTAGACCCTAGTGCAAGAAAAATTCTCTCTAGTCCAGTAGCAAATCAAAAGAGGATTCCTGTACAGAAGAATCCAAGCTTAAAGAGAATCCCCTTTTTTCGTTTGGTTATGAGACTAGAGGAATATATGTGTCAAAGAGGGGATTATTTTGCTGCCGATACGGGGTTATGCCCCTGAGCCAATTCAACCAATTCCTACTTAGTCACATCTCTCTCTCACATAAATCACAATCCATGATGATTCAAGACACAAAAAAAACTTAAATGTATAATAAAAAGAATGTAGGTTGTAGAGCCTAAAGTTCAGTATTAGTACGGATGTAGCTTAAGAATGGTTATTTTGTAACTAAACATTGGATTGTTGTCTCCAAGGTCAATAAAATGGTATAAAACACTGTCTCAAGTAGAAAAGCAAAAACGAGTAAACCAAAAAATGTTAGATTATTTATGTAGAGTGAAAAATTAAAGTTGGATTTTTAAGCAAAATGATTTTGTGTTAGTTAATTAGGGAGGCATTTTTTATTACTTTTTAATGAAATTTCCATAGTTATATGATTTTAGTGGGTAAATAATAATTATATGACTATTTATGAAATTAACCACATCATTATTTTTTCGAGGTATGTATTGATCTTAATGTTTTCGTTTATCCTTTATGAGCTATTGTTCTAAGAGTATATTAGTCTACAGAAAATAGAGAATTCCAATGGATGGAATGTCATAGCTAAACAATAAAATTTCATGATAATATTATTTACCTATAGATTAGACCAAAAAAAAAAAATTCATGAATTTGCAAGGAGCTTTTATTCATGAATTAGTTACCGATTACTTATAATTCCATAGTTATTTAATGTATTTAGTTGTATTGATCACTAAATTAATGATCTCTATCTGGTTCTTTCTAAAAATAAGTTCTGAAGGCATTTTATCATAGTAAAAAGAAGAAATAATAAGATTAACCAATTTTATTCATTAATCTTTGTGTGTATTGATGGGACAAGTCTACACTCCAAGGCCTATACCCCTTGGCATTAACACGAGCCCTAGGATAACGAGTGCCCCCAAGCTAATCCTGAAGAGACATATTTTAAGCATACTAAAACAACTTAATAAAAGATACTATGCAGAAGCTTAAATCATGAGATAATTGGAAGATGGGAAATACCCAATACTGATCTGAATATATGTTGAAATTCTAAGTGTTAAATGCTAAAGATAAATCTAAAACTATGTTTAAAAAAGTCTCTAACTAAATAGAGTTGTCGGGACAAGTTCTCATCACAACTAAAAAAGAAATAAACATGTCCATTGTCCTCAATGTATGAGGACTCACCACCAATGTTGTTGAGTATCGATTTAGAATTAATCTATGCGTGATCTGAATGCTGAGGACCTTAACCTACATCATGAATATAATTCAATCTTATATTAATATAATCATTCTCAAGCTACATCAATGTTTAAATACTAATCCTATAGTTAAGTCTCTACACCCTCCATGATCTTTTTATCATTAAGTTTAGTTATTTTTTTTCTGACTTGAATCATCATAGGTTGTGTTTGAAGTGAAGGAGAGAGAGACGATTGTAGTCCCTAGTGCAGGAGAAAATTCTCTCTAGTCTCGTAACAAATAAAAGGAGGATTCATGGTCATAATAATTCATGCTTCGAGAGAATCCCTTTTTTCGCTTGGTTACGTGACTAGATCAATATATTTATCAAATAGCGGATTCTCTTCCAGGGGATAATGAGCGTACCCCTGATCCTATTGATCCAATTCCTAGTAAGTCATGTCTCTCTCTTTCACATAAGTTAGTATTTATGATTATTCAAGTCAGATAAAAATAACCTAAATTCATGATAAAACGAACATGCATGGTGTAGAGCCTAAAGTTTAGGATTAGTATTTATACATTTACGTAGCTTAAGAATGTTTATATTGGAACTATAAGATTAGATTGCAGTCTCTAAGCTCAATTTAATGATATAATGAAAACACAGTCTCAAGTAAACAAGCAAAAATGGGTAAACAAAAACAGTTAGATTGTTTATGTAGAGTGAAAAATTAAAGTTGGATTTTTCGGCTACATGACTTTGTGTAAGTTAATTAGGTAGGCATTTTCTGATTACTTTTTCATGGAATTTCCATAGTTATATGATATTAGTGGGAAGGTCATAATTATATGAAAATTTATGAAATTAACCAAATCATTGTTTTATTCGAGTATATATTGATCATATAGTTGTCGTTCATCCTCGATGAGATATTGGTCTAAGAGTATATTAACCTACTAGAAAATAAGGAATTAAGATGGATGAAATTTCATAGCCGAGCAATAAAATTTCATGCTTATTTTTTTAAGCTATGGATTAGCGCAAAAAAAATTTCATGAATTAGCAAGGAGGTTTTTAGTGATGGATTAGTTATGATTACTGATAAATCCCATAGATAATTTAATACTTTTAGTAGTATCTATCACTAAATTAACGATCTCTATTTGGATCTTTCTAAAAATAATTTCATAAGACATTTTGTCTTAGTAAAAATAAGAAATATTAAGATTTACAAATTTTATTCATGAATCTTTGTGTGTATTGATGTAAAAGTGACACGCGTTGCGGCTATCCCCTTTGCGTAAACACGGGATCTACGATCACGAGTGACCCCAAGCTAAACTTGAGCTGGCATATCATAAGCATACTATAAATACTGAACACAGGATACTATGCAACAACTTAAATTATGTGATAACTGATAGATGGGAAATACCCATAAAATATGAATATATAATAAACTTCTAAATGTTAAGAGATACTAAACAATCACTCAAATGCTAAAGGTAAATATAACACTATATCTAAGAAAGTCTCTAACTAACTCGATTAGTTGGGACATGTCCCAGGAAAAACTGAAACAGAAATAAAATACTGAAATGGAAAACATGTCTATTGTCCTCAAAGTGTGAGGACTCACCCCTAATGCTGTAGAGTATGGATCGGGAACCAAATATATGTGTGATCTGAATGCTGAGTACCTGAACATGCATAATGAAAGGATATTGCTCTGAGTATGCGTCTGTACTTGGAATGTACGGAGAATGCAAGGTAAGAATATAACTGAAAAAAATATGTAAGTTGAACAAGGATAACTGAGAACTAACACATCTGAACATAATGTAAATACTGAAATACATTGAAATGAACTTATCTAAATTTAATGAGGAAGTACTAATTATTAAAATGCTTAGGCTGAATACTAAAATATTGAAAACCTAGTCAAATGCACTGGAGTCTGATTGTGGAAGCTACTATTAACCAACATCAAATAAAATAAGCTAAACGTGGAGTCCGATGTATGCTCCCCATTAAGAGGACCTAATATACATTTACATTCCATAGTATAAAGGCATTACTCGTATGATCGCTAAATTTGATGCCAAATGAAGGGATTTATACTCCTACAAGGGCACGTAGTTTTGAGACTATGAGGGTACGCTGAACCCTAATCTTACTCAATGCTAAGCCTAATCCAAATTGGAATGTGTATGACACAATATAACTAAATTACTGTAAATGAGAATGTAACATTTACGTATTGACAATGAACATTCAAAATCTGAGGCATGCTTAATTGTTCAACTGACCTAGCAATTGTTATTGATAAACTCAGAGAATCTACAATAGTATGGTTCTAAATTTCACGCAAATAACTAATCAACAATTTCATGAAAAAACATGATAATCTTATTAGGAACATTATAACAGCTATATCATAATAATTCTTCAAGGTTTTAGAAACTCTAGATCTAATCAAAATATCAAGGATCAAGAATTTGACTGAATTCTAAGGACCTAGTGGATGAAAGGAACGTACTTGTTCAATCCCACATACCAATGATGAAATCTATTGAGAAATACTTCACTTTTGGGGATGGAACTGAAGAAAACCTCCTACTTGTTCTTAAGAGGAAATTGTTGAATATTCTCTTCTTATTCTCTAAGTTTGATTAACTTAGGTTAAAAGTTTAAATATTGCAAAAGTATATTTTTATTCATAGAGTTTGTACAAATGTCCCATCCGGGGAGCACCCCCTTGACGTAACCGGCGTCGTCGTCCTCTTTGAGGACAAAGACTACCCTCTTACCGTAGATCATTACATTTATAGGTTAAAAGCAGAAATTTTTAAAAATTTTTATTACTACTACATGGAGGTTTACATACACCTCTACATACACCTAATAATTATATCGAGCATACACAGATCCTTTAAATAGGAAGATTACTTAGTATTCTAATTTTATTTCACGTAGATATATATATATATATATATATATATATTATATAGTCTCAAAAATATGTCTCATCTCATAGCCATCTACCAATAGTGTAATAGTTTGTGTGTAGCCCATACATCAATATAACAAGACCATGTATAGGTCATAAAATGTTTAGTACTCAAAGAAAAGGAAAGAACATAAGAGTCTTAAAAACTAAAACAACTTCATCATGTTGATATTGGCATTTCCCTTGTAATGTGAGGACCTACCCAACTTGGATGAATGAGTGTTCCAAGTCTTTATTAAAAGTCGTCTCAAAAGACTTCAATGACCGTAACATAAAATGTTGGAGAAAAGGGAGAAAATGGGGTAAGTACACCACTTGTACTAAGTATGAGACCATATGCAAACATATCATGAAATCATGATAAGAAACAGGACAATTCTTAAAGGTATGAAATTTACTTTGAAAAGTCTTATGCACATTTAAGAAGACTATACCAATAAATAAAACATATTCATTAAATCATAGGCATGTACATCACAAGACCAACAAAACAGAATCTAGTCAAGGCAGCATGCACATCACATAATTGAACACATTGTCAAAGTAACTTTATAATCAAGTTGTAATAGCACAAGCATGAATATTTTCAACATAATTCAAGCAGGACCATTAATCATCACCCTTTTTAATACACTTGTGGAATGACTAAGAAAGCCCTATAACCTTACCTACTCAAGTAAACCTAGCAAGAACCACAACCAATGTCCAACTTCACATAATATAAAAATAAGAGTGCATAATATCATATTTTAGCAATAGAGACCAAGTACATGGTCATTATAGTAAATCAACATCACATAGTGTCATTTTCATGTAAGATCATCTTTTACTTATCATTTACATTTATAAGCATATACATACATAAGAACATCCTCCTAAGACTTCCCTTAAGGCTAACTAGTGCAATATATAGGTAGAGTACCATACTCCTATCTAGACTAAGCTAAACCCCTTAGGTCATTTTAGTTAGAGTTCAAACCTTTAGTTCATTTTACCTTTTGGGAACAACTTTCCTTAACCGACATAAACCACATGAGCTAATGTGGAATACGGTGGCATGCAATACTACACCAAAACAAGGCATACTACTTACCAAGGTAGTACCAAAACATGAATATAGAAACTTCGTGGATCCACTAGCATGTTTTCCTATGGGGGAAAAATAGATAAAGAACTAAGAGATATAGTTGGGACCCTCCTCATTATGCATGCATTAGAGTCTCAAATCTCAAGAGTACATTAGTGATCCTACCTTCCCCATGTGGGAAAGGACACTCCTCACTCTAGTTCACTCAGTGCTAAGTTAGTCTCTTTTCGAAATTTCTTTAGTACCTTTATTAATAATCATAGCTTAATGTACGTCATAGATACTATCCCTTTAATAAACATCATCATCATAGCTCAATAAGAATTGCATGAGTATTGTCGTTTCATGTCACGACCCAAAACCGAGCCGCGACTGGCACCCAAACTTAACCTACTATGTGAGCGAACCAACAAATCTAAACCCAAACATATTGAATAAAATACAATGCGGAAGACTTAAACTCATGAACAAATCAATTAAACAACTTCTAAAATTTATAACTCATTATCCCCAAAATCTGGAAGTCATCATCACAAGAACATCTGTGATCATTTACTAAACTAAGAGTATCCTAAGAAACTAAAATACATAAAAAACTAGTCCATGCCGGAAATTCAAGGCATCAAGACTTGAAGAAGAAGATCCAGTCCAAGCTAGAAGCATTAGCTCACCCTGAAGTCCGGTGTAATGAACACTGGCTAGAGTTGCGATTGAGTTGAAGACGACGGAACGTTTGCTGCACTCCACATATAACAAAGAAAGAAACAAACAAGTAGGGGTCAGTACAAAACACGAGTACTGAGTAGGTATTATCGGCCAACTCAAAATAGAAAACATTATATATTAGATAATATCATAAATCAACTACAATACTCAACATGTAGTAACAACAAGTACTAAATCATTAATAAGTACCACCAAGTTCATCCATGAGGGCTCAAGCCTCAATACCATACTCATTTGGGAATTAGGTTCATTACATTAAGTATATTAACATCTTTCAAGATTCATTATCTTTCTTCCTCTTGTGTCGGTACGTGACACTCTGATCCATATTCTACCCTGGTGCCGGAACGTGGCAGTCCGATCCTCATTCTATCCTGGTACTAGAACGTGGCACCCGATCCATATACTATCCTGGTGTCGGAACATGACACTCCGATCCTCATTCTATCCTGGTACCGGAACGTGGCACCCGATCCATATACTATCCTGGTGTCGGAACGTGACACTCCGATCCTCATTCTATCCTGGTACTGGAACGTGGCACCCGATCCATATACTATCCTGGTGTCGGAATGTGACACTCTGATCCTCATTCTATCCTTGTACCGGAACGTGGCACCCGATCCTCTATTTCTATCCTGGTACCGGAACGTGGCACCCGATCCCCTAATTCATCAAGCCTTCTTTTATACCAAGGCATCATCAATCTCATTATATAATTTATCAAGCCTTCTTTTATACCAAGGCATCATCATTCTCATTATATAATTTATCAAGCCTTTTTTTATACAATGGCATCATCATTAACAAAGTGAATTAGGGTTTCTTTCAAGATTTGGGATTCAATAGCTTCATCATGCTTATTCTATCACAATCACATAATCACATTCATGCAAGAATACAATTAAGCATATAGAAGGGTTTACAATACTACCAATAAATATCATTCGCTATTAAGAGTTTACTACGAATAGCATAAACCATAACCTACCTCCACCGAAGAATTCGTGATCAAGCAAGCAAATCCTCACAATCTTTGATATTCCCTTCGTTCCTCTCTCTCTCGTTCGATCCTCTCTCTCTCTTTTTGTTCTTTCTCTTTTCTTTATTCAAACCCCCTTTCTTTACCCTAATTAACATATAATTAAGTATAAAAGATGGCAATAGCAACCCACTAATTAACTCAAAGTTACCTCTTTTATCCCCCAAGAAACTGAGTTATTAATATAAACCCACGAAATATATAATTATAGCAGGAATAGTCCAAAACTTCCCTTTAAAACCTAACCAGAAATCCAACTTCGACTGGGATTACGCAACCTCTGACGGTCCGTCCTGCAGGTCCGTCCCAGAGTTCAGAGTGTCGATTTCAGTACTCAGATTTCCGAATTCCTAAGTGTTTTGGAACGAGACACCCTCGACGGTCCGTCGTGGTGTCCGTCGTCTCAGCCAGTTTTTCCAGAAATAAAATCTGCTGCTCAAAATGACTAAATAGGTCGTTACAATAGATACCAATTTACCCATCGTTCGTCCTCGAACGATCAAAAGAAGAAAAACAAGGATGAGAAGAAGTACATGAATCTGTAAACAGGTGTGGTTATCTTTCTTGCATATCAGCCTCCTTCGCCCAAGTGGCTTCTTCAACTGGTCGATTCTTCCATTGAACTTTGATGGATGCAATCTCTCTCGACCTCAACTTGCGAACTTCTCTATCTAAAATAGCAACAGGTTCCTCCTCATAAGACAAATTTTCATCAAGTAGAACCGAGTCCCAACGAATAATGTAATTTCCATCCCCATGGTATCTTTTCAACATAGACACGTGAAATACCGGATGCACTCCTGACAGCCCTGGAGGCAAGGGTAATTCATAAGCCACCTCCCCTACTCGCTTAAGTACCTCAAATGGTCCAATATTCCTTGGACTTAGCTTACCCCTTATTCCAAACCTCATCACCCCTTTCATGGGTGAAACCTTCAACAAGATTTGTTCACCTTCCATGAACTCCAAGTCTCTAACCTTTCGATCCGCATATTCCTTTTGCCTACTTTGAGACGCTAAAAGCTTTTCTTGAATAGCTTTCACCTTTTCCAATGAATCCCTCAACAGATCAGTACCCCAAGGTCTAACCTCAAATGCATCAAACCAACCAATGAGAGACCTACATCTCCTCCCATACAATGCTTCAAATGGAGCCATGTCAATACTGGAGTGATAGCTATTATTGTATGAAAACTCCGCCAAGGGTAAGAAGTTATCCCAATGGCTACCAAATTCTACCACACATGCACGAAGCATATCCTCCAACACTTGAATCGTTCGCTCAGACTGACCATCGGTCTGAGGATGAAATGCAGTACTAAGGTCCAATCTAGTACCTAATTCAGCATGCAATGTTCTCCAAAACTTAGAAGTAAACTGCGTACCTCTATCGGATATGATGGAGAGTGGAACTCCATGTAATCGAATGATTTCTGAGATGTAGATTTTGGCTAACTTCTCTGCATTGTAGGTCACCTTGACCGGAATGAAGTGAGAAGACTTAGTTAATCTATCCACAATTACCCAAATAGAATCAAACTTCCCCAATGTCTTTGGAAGACCAACCACGAAGTACATTTCAATTCTCTCCCACTTCCATTCAGGAATGGGCATTCTTTGAAGTGTTCCTTAGGGCCTCTGGTGTTCATACTTTACTTGTTGACAATTTATACATTTTGCAACAAAATCAACAATGTCTTGCTTCATTCTACTCCACCAAAAGTGTTGCTTTAGGTCACGGTACATCTTGGTTGCACCAGGATGTATAGAATATCCGCAACTATGAGCCTCTATAAGAATAGTGTGGATCAAATCATCAACACGGGGCACACATACCCTTCCCTTAATCCACAAAACACCTTCCTCATCCATTATGGCCTCTTTAGCCTCTCCTCACAACACCATATCCCGAATTCGACTTAGTTTCTCATCATCAAACTGTTTTCCCTTAATCTTGTCAAGAAAAGAAGATCTCGCCTCCACACAAGCCAAAAATCCTCCCTTCTCATTTACTTCTAGCCTCATAAGGTCATTAGCCAAGTTTTGGATTTCTCTAGCCAACGGGCGTCTAGAAACTTGCAAATGAGCTAGACTTCCCATGCTTCCTGCCTTTCTACTTAAGGCGTCTGCCACAACATTAGCCTTTCCTGGGTGGTACAAGATGGTAACATCATAGTCCTTTAGTAGCTCCATCCATCTCCTCTGTCTCAAATTCAAATCCCTCTGAGTAAAGACATACTGCAGACTACGGTGATCTGTGTAGACTTCACACTTGACCCCATATAGATAGTGTCTCCATTGCTTTAATGCAAACACTACCGCAGCCAACTCCAAATCATTGGTCGGGTAGTTATGTTCATGAACCTTTAATTGCCTCGAAGCATAAGACAATACATTCTTCTCTTGCATTAGCACTGCACCCAAACCCGAATAGGATGCATCACAATAGACAATGAAATTCTTACCTTCCACTGGCAGGGTAAGGATTGGTGCAGTAGTTAACAAGGTCTTGAGTTTCTGAAAGCTTTCCTCACATTCATCTGACCATACAAATGGAACATCCTGCTTAGTCAAGTTCGTCAATTTGGAAGCAATAGAAGAGAATCCCTTGACAAATCGACGGTAATAGCTAGCTAAACCAACAAAGCTCCTTATTTCTGACACATTAGTAGGTCTTACCCAATTCTTCACTGTCTCAATCTTAGAAGGATCCACCATCACTCCATCCTTAGAAACCACGTGCCCCAAGAAGGACACTGAATCTAACCAAAACTCACACTTGTAGAATTTGGCATAAAATAATGAGAGGTGTGGGACGCAAACCCACAACCTCTCGGACAAACAAGAGAGTAAAGAGAAATTTCAAAATAATAAAAATAATGAGAGGAGTGGAATTCGAACCCACCACCTTTTGGCAGAATGAGAAGGTAAGGAGAACATGTAAGTTAAAATAAGGTGAGGCTGTGGAGATTCGAACCCACAACCTCTTGAAAGGATGAGAGAGTTAGAAGAAAAATAAAGGATAAAAAATAAAATGCGGAGAGTGGGGATTGAACCCACAACCTCTTGAATGGATGAAAAAGTTAGGAGAAAAATAAAAGAGAAAATAAATGTGGAGAGTGGGGATTGAACCCACAACCTCTTGGGTAGGTGAGAAAGTTAAGAGATAAATTAAAAGAAAAATAATGAGCTTGTGGGGGATTGATCCCACAATCTCCTTGCTTTAAACGCAAAAGGGGAGGAGAACAAGAAAGAAATATTATGGGGTTGATGGGAATCATACTAGGGTCTCCCGAATCTGAAAAATGCAATTATCAAGTTTAAAAATAATATTAAGTGTTGTTGAAGGGATTCGAAATCAGGTTCCCTTGCCCAATTCCGTATTGACACATACGTTATACGTAAATAAATATTTAATGAATGCTGCCTCTAAATATCAAAATTACTACCTTGGCATATCTCCAAGATGCGTAAGTCTTGTACCACATAATCTTGGGTAAACATGAATCACTTAGACAAACTATGAATGAAGCCTCATGGCTTATATGTGTTGACTCATAAGTCTAGCATAAGTTTTAAAGTAAGTGAACCTAATATGTATGTGATGAAATCATGTAAAACCTATAAGAGGTTCATTAATAGTGTGAAAGACACTAAATATCCAAGTGCATTGGCATATGATGAAATGAACATTCATGTAAAGGGTTGCGTAATTATGAAGAGCAAATGTGCTAAATATAATGAATGTGGTGACAACATGATAAGAGGCTAATGTGAAAGATGAGAGCAATCTCAAATGAGCCTAAGTTAATGTTACCAAAACGTACTCACCTATGAAGTGTAAAGTTAATGAAGAGACCAGTCTCTATTATCACTCTAATGAAAGTATTGAAGTTAATGCATACTTAATACTAATGATGAGATGATAAAACATCTAATGAGCTATGATGTTCTCATGCTACAAGCAAGCTTTCATGATGTATGATTTTAATGTAATGGAACTTTAACTGAGCACCTATAGGCTAGCTATGTGCGGTGATGCCTTCTTACAGGAAGGGTGGAGGTTCACGTAACTCTCATTGATAAGATTGTCCGGCATGCTGAGTATGGGTCTCCTTATATCTACTAGTCGTAAAACCTATACTGACAATGTATGGATCTATCGAGGTTCAATTCCCATGTACACTATCATGTTTTGGGTCACCTTGGTGGTGATTCCACCTCTTTTCAGTGTGGGAGAGACACTGGATTTCATGATGCTTACATAATCTATGTCGGTAAAAGTTAAATTCCCAAAGAATGAATGAAGCCAGCCTCAAATGATGCACATAATGAAATGAATGATACCAAAGGTGTAAGGATAGGATAATCAAAAGGTGAGGTAGACTTAAGTAATGATGCGAGGTTATTCTTTGTCATTGCACAACAAACCCAATGAGAGTCTTAAACTACATCCTAGATATGACTTGTGATTTCACTAGTATATGAAAGAATAAAAAATGAAGTATGTATGAATGAATAAAGCAGACTCTGTGTTTGCTAATGAAGGCTCCCTAGTTGAGGTCTTTAATTTGAGGGGCAAATTAGTCTTTAATTGAGCTTATGAATTCATTAAAACTATTGCACTGCTAATACCTTTAAATCCATGGTATGTACATAACTTAATATACAATAGAGTATATAATTAATACAAGCATTAGTTATACATAGGTTAGAAAATATCATTCCCTCAATTTCAAAAAGAATAACCCTATTTCCTTTTTAGTCCATTACAAAAAGAATGACCATTTTCCTTTTTTGACAACACTTAACTTTAACTTTCCACGTGACAACTTTAAGAGAACAAGATCAAATGACATTTTTATAGATTTGACATAGGCCAAAGTCATATGCGGCCCCTAAAACTTGTCTTGATTATTCATTTAGACACCTCAACTTGACCTACTACCTATTGAACACCTTTACCACTCCAAATTTGAACCGTACAACCATTTTTTGCCTACATGGCAAATCGTTTGTGAGTCACGCAAATGGGGCACGTGAATTGAACTTTCTCTCATTTTTACCCTGCCTTTAATACCTCCAACGTTAACTTTATATTTCAACGCTAAAGTTGAAGTGAAATCCCCAATTCTTCTTCCCCAAAATCCATTTTAGAACCCTAAGTCTCCAATTCTCTCTTCTTCTCTAAATATGCAAGTTTCTCTCTTCTAAGTCAATTCTTTTTTATCAAATGTCGCAAAGTTCAGTGAATATCAAGGAAGTTGATATATGTAAGTGTGGTTATTATTATCGACTGGAAACTTCGAGGACTCCATTGAACCCAGGTCATCGATTTTTCGAATGCAAAGCATCAATGGTTTGTTATTTATTGAACAAAAACTACTGTTGTTATACTATTTGAAAAATAAACATTTTTGTATATTTATTACGCCTTACTACTGTTATGTGGTTTGTACGAAAATGGTGGATGTGGATATTTTAGATGGATTGATCCGTCGCTTGAAAATGTTGATGAATCATCCTCAATGAATATATTCATATACACTCAAAATCTGATTGATCGACTAAAGTGAAAAGTGAAAGATCTTGAAGAAGAAAAAGATTCTTTGAAATTTCAATTGAATGAAAATAATGTGAAGTTGATGGTATTGAACAAGAATCTTAAGGATGTTAAACTCCAAAAGGGATTGGGAAAATGTCAAATTTAACCGAGTTGTGATTGTTTTTCTTGGTCTGCTAACTATTAAATGGTTCTGAATTATTTTGTAGTTCATAGTAGTTTAGGATTGTAGTACTTAATTGTTTTGTTTTCCAGTAGATAGGAGGCTATTCTAGATCAATTAAGGATGTATGTGGCCTTCATATTTTGTATCAAATTGGAAGTTTAAGTTGAATTGATCAACTCCCTGTGTTTTGAAGTTTTATTCTGGAATTGAATTGATCAATGTCGAATTGAATTGATCACTAGTCTTATTGACAAATACACAAGGCATGCATTCAGAGGTAGTGCAGTTTTTGTTCAAAAAGTGAGCTAATAACACAAATGCTTGGCTAGAAAAAACATAACACAAAGTAATGCTTCAAAAATACATAACACAAATGAATTACGAGGTAATAAAAAAACCATTTTCTTACAAAATACATAGTCTTGCTAACACAAAGACAATGTTAAAAAAATACATTACACGAGTGTTCAAATAAACTAAAGAGTAAATTGTTTTCAAAAAGACACCCTTTTAACATGGGCCAAAATCATAACAACTTCCCAAATGAACTACTTCCAGTTTTTCTTTTTAACTTTCAGATGTTGCAACTGTGAGGTGTTGACTGCATCTTTTTCCTTACATTTTAGGCTAGGAGGATTAAAACCAATGTCTATATTGGTTGGTGAAGCACTCTTCAATTTGGTTGGCCCATGTAAAATCTTCTCACTTGATGAACCAGGCTGCAATATAAGAAAGAAAGTGTAAAATAAGGTTAGATTATAAGGCTAGTAGAACATACGCCAAAACGGAGTAAACATATTAAGTGAATACATAGAATAATTGGGCTCCAGTTATAGGATCAGAGTAAATACCAAAACCAGTTGCAGGCCTTCTGGTTTCTCCAGTAGCAGCAGCAAATGAGGCAGAACTGTATGGTCTCTTGTGAACTGATAAAGGTGGCAATTGACTAGAAGAACTATCTCTTTCTGTAACAAATGTGGTTCCTCTTGCATTAGCCTTTTTTTCTTCCCAATCCTCTTCCAGTCTCAACTTGAACCCTATTTTGAGAAGGTCTTGGCGCAGATGTTTTGTCAGCATAACCAAAAGTTGGCTGATTGTGTAGTTGAATATGTGGTTCTGGAAGTAGAATGTGATGGACCTCCCTATGTAGATGGACCTCCCATTGTACACTATATAGAATAAATAAGTATATATGATAACTTGTAGAACAAACGTAAAATGCAAATGAATTTTTAAAGGCTAACCATTATTATATATAATCTTATTGTTGTTTGAGTAGTTCTTGGCACAGTTCTTGGCACAGCAGTGGTATCAGGACAAGCAAAACTTTGTGTTCTAACCTGTTGAACAAAAATACATACATGTGAATAACTTGCACAATAAAAGTTAATTCATATGAATATGTAAATCAAATCTTACTCAAGCCTAAGAATAACTTTGTTGGCTTGAATTTTCTTGACTTGTAGGTTGAGAAGTGCTCTCCCTCCCATACTATGTCACCACAAAATAAAACATCTTATTATAAACTTTAAGCAATTTACAAAAGCGAATATGACTAGTATTACTTACTCTTGCACACAAAACTTTGCTATGACTAGGTTTTTTACAAATGGATCGTGTCATCTTTAATCCTTTTCTTCATTTTTTGGCTCATCCTTACTCTTTCTTCTCTTCTTGCCAAGTCTGCCTGGCATTTTTCTTGGTTTTGGAGGCTCTATTGATGGGTTTGTAGTTTTAGGCCACATCATCATATGTGGAATAGATTGGATGAAATGGCTGTGAGAATTGAGAAATGTTTCCTTCATACACCAGTTCTCTACATGTTGATCAGGATCTTGATTCAAGTAATAATAAGCACAAATAGCATGAGGGCAAGGAATACCTCTCAACATCCACAACCTACAATCACAGTGCGTCTTCTCCAAGTCAAAAACAAATGAGCACTGACCATCACTAATCTCAAAACCATTAACCCTATTCCATTGAACATTAAAGTTAATTGAATACTCCTTGTTTCTTTCTAGTATTGCCCTTGCCATAGGTGCAATGTCTGATATCCATATATCAGCAAACTTGATCATGTCTATGTGTTTGTTCATCATTTTATGCCTAATATCATCTAACATGGTAATAATTGATTTATGTCTAGCATCTAAGATCCAGGAACTGAAAGTCTCACACATGTTATGTTCTACAACATCACACTTTGAGTGAGTCTGAAAAAAATCTCTAAACCAATTTATGGGATCATAATGTAGTAAGTCCTCTGTAATTTCCTTCTTACCTAGCTTAGACATTGCATATGTTTTATATGTTTTTGGAAAATAATATTTTTATAAAATTTTTGACATTTAAGAGAGTCGCCACTTAATTTTGAGAAAATTAAGAAAACTTGTTTTCAAAGACATCAATAGGAAAAATCATTTGAAAACTTTAAAGGGGGTTCAGGGATTCCTATTTATATTTTAGGAAGGTTTTAAGCACCTAAAATATCCGCTTAATACGTTTATCCGACAACTAACTTTGTTTGGCTAAAGAGATATCTAACTTAATTTTGATTTGAAAATTTGTTTAGGAATAAAATACTAACCTATTATCTAAGTGAACTAATTAGGCTCGCGAAACTATTTAAGTCATTTTTTGTTTAGTTTAAATAGAAAAAATATAGCTGTGTCTTGCTGGAATTTGGAGTTTCTAACTTTAAAACTACCGACAAATAAAGCAAACTAAAATGAAAATAAGAGAGAGAGAGCGAGAGTTGGGTCTAAATTCGGGGTTATCTGTCCGCCTGGACCAGTATTTGGACCCTTTGTTTGTTTTGGGACCTCTAGGCCCATTGTACCTGTCCTAAAATTCTAACAAAATAATAAACGATAAAAAAACAAGGGCTTAGGCCCAAAACTACAGAATATAAAATTTCAGAAAAAAATAAAAATAAGAAATAAACTTGGGCCTTCGTGGCCTTATCAATACAAAAAGGCTTTTGGACACACACTAAACTTAAGGGAAAAGCATTAAAAGTACCATGAAACCACGGTACATCATGTACCTGTCCTAAAATTCTAACACAATAATAAGCAATAAAAAAAACAAGGGCTTAGGACCAAACCAAGAGAATACAAAATTTCAGGAAAAAAAATAAACTTGGGTCTTCATGGCCTAATCTCTTAACTTCTTCCACTTCGACATTATTCAACTTCGAGATCTATTCGTCTGTTCTTATGTCCAACCGACCCGAGAGGAAGAATTGAGCCTTTACGACTCTCTTGAAATTTGGAAAAATAAGTTCATGATGAACTCGGATGGATTCACATGAAAAATTAAGAGGAAATCATAAGTAACACTTGAAAAAATCACAATAGTAATGCAGTTGTGATACTTGTAAGCTGTGATAGTAGACAATAATTCAAAGAATATAATTTACAATTAGTCAAAGTAGACATACAAGACTTCTTTATAGAATAAGATGACTAAATGGGTAGTAACTGATGCCATTATAGCGCATAAAATCAATTGTAAAAGAATTTACACTAGCTAAATGCTCAGCCGGTAAAATTTTAAAACCACCTTAGGCCATCATATTCCATGTTTGCAAAATTTTTATCTTTCTTCTAAAAAAGCATACAATATCAATAACAAACATGAAAAATAAAAATAAAATTAAAAAAAACATAAATGAAATAAAAATAAAATAATAAAAAGAAATTAATCTAACCTATCAGATGGTTAAACCAAGTAAGAAGAACAACCATAAGCAGATGCATATCTCTTCCAGTAAAGAACAAAATGAAGCTAATCAAGAAACAAAGTAACTGTTAATCATGTTAGAGACAAAAAGACTAAAAGCAGTTTACAAAAATTGGCTTATAAAGCACGACCCGGACAGATTCAAACGGATAATAGCGAAAAGTAGTTAGGACAAGCAGAGATTCAAGACAAATTCACGGGTGAATCAAAACTATATATAGGTAAAAATCAGATTGACCAACATTCATAAAAACAAAAACAAAAAAGAAAAAAAAACTAGCAAATAAAGAGGGAATATCGAGTTAAGAACTCATGCTATTTACACTGAAGAAAGAAAAATTTGGTATCATTGTAGGTTTGGAAACCAACTCTGAAATGAGTATATCGTGACAAGTGCTGAAAATTTATGTCGTGATAACCGCAATAAAAAGCATCGGGTAGCGACAAAGAAACAAAACTTGCAAGGATAAAACCCAACAGACCCATTTAGCCCTTCGAAAGCTTTATAGATATTCAGAGAGTAATACTACAACTATACTCATATGAACACATACTGAGATGTAAGGGAAATGAGAACATCACATTCAACACGGAGAAAGATAAGAGCAACATTTTAACTAAGAAGAAAGGAAAACTAGACACAATTTGTCGAGCAGGTCAAGAAGGGAACATAACACAATAATTCCTAAAGAAACAGCAGTTAATAACAAGTATAGAAAGATTTTAGGTTGTTACAATATTCTAGAAAAATAAATAATAAAAAAACAATGAACATTACTCCGTGAACTCGGTTTGAAACCAACGGCCAACAACCACGAAATAAAAAAGCTATTGAAATCGTAGTGTCAATAGGAGAAGAAACGAAAATAAAGAAGTAAAGAAAGGGACAATACCTTTTTCCGGGCAGCAGAACTGAGACAAGACGAGCTAGAATGAGCGGTGACTTTAACACAAACAGAACAACCAACAGTGAACAGATCACTCTACCAAAACTCTACCAAATCTCAACCAAATTGAATTGGGAGGGAGTACCGGCAATGAAATCATAGAGGATCTATTAACATATTTAGTACGTATATTGACTACTTTTGTTAAGGTGTCTTTCTTCGTTCTGTTTCTTACTCAATGCTTTCAAAAAAACCTCCAAACCAAATTTCAACTTCCCCAAAATTTCTTTCCCAGATACTCCTCTGGAAAATTTATGGAAATATTGAGCCAACAAAAAATATATTTCTTTTTTTCTTTATTTTTTTCTTTGACAAAAAAATTCAAAATCCAAAAATAGCCCCTCTCAAGAAAAGAAAGAGACCTTATATAGGTGGAGAAATTATGTCAAAGTTATGGGGAAAATCCAAATTCGGTTCGGGTTCAAAGACCATCTAAATCAAATTTGAATTATTTTCCCTTAACAAGGCGATATCTCTTTCTGAAATCTGCCCTATTTCGGAAACAGAAAGGGGGGTGAATGATTGATATGAAGACGGACGTCCTTGGAAGCTACGTGGCTCGATCTCAAGCCACAAGGACAGAATCGCGTGTTGGCGAGGACGAAATCGCAGGTCTGCCATGGCCAAAAGCACTATACATGGAAGTAAGAGCCTGCAGAAAGAGATGTTAGGGGGGGAGAGGGGTTTCATCTTCTACCCGCGCCACTACCCGCGCAATTCGGATTGTCGTGTATCACTGGCTTCACCGCTTGAAAAATCAATTAGGGAAGTCAAGGGAAATTAAGAGTTGTTGCCCACGCGTTGGAAGGGTCGCTGGGTTTTGATATTGCAAGAACTGACTTTTCTCTATTGGGAAGAAGACAAAGTTGGGTTGGGTCGCGTTAGGAGTTGTGTATCATATTGAGGTTGGGTTAGAGGATGAATAGGAGGGATGAATGTTATTGGGCTGAGGGAATAAAATTGGAGAATATTGGGCTACTGGAATTAAGAAACTCGTCAATTAGTTTCTATCGGGGAGAGTCAAAATTAGGTGTCAACAATTGTCCCTCATTTTACTTGGATTGATGCAAGCAATTCAAGAAAAATGAAATTGGCCAATGCAATTTTGACCGACCACACATTTTTCCTTAATAAAGGATTTGAGTAGGACTTCAAAAATTATGGCTGAACCCCAAAAATGGGTTTCCTACATATCATCAGGCTACATGAGAATTTAGGCCACTTGTAGTTCGATGCGCTAGATTTAACGCATGAGTTTGAAAGAATTTAAAGGTTATCGCGACACCGAATTATGAGCAGATCGCAATGCCTAGGAGTAAGATTTAAGATCGCATGTTGGAATACAGCCGAGTTTTCGACATTGAGCCCACCTACATATCCTTAAAACATAGCAATCAGGTTGTTTGTAATTCGACTCAATCCTGTTGAAAAGGAAATCTGTTATGATAGATAACCTTTGGCTTTGGACGAGTGACAAATTAAGTCGAGTATGAAAAAGAGGTGTGTAATATCTTAGTCATGAATGTGGTGCGCTTTACTCCCATAATTAAGAACTTACACGGACATAATTTTCAAAAATCTTGGTGCACTATCACCCAGATTGAAAATTTTCTTCCAGTAGATCGAAATTTTTGGGTGTGGAATTGAAACTAACAAAAGTTGAAGAAAAACTCGCATGCCTTCTAATAGGGGTGTGGTTTGATTGTTGTGGAAGTCGCTCCTCTGTTTGCGTCTTGAGAGTTTCACATTCCTCATTGGACTAGGTCCCAGTTTGATGTTAAGAAAAAGTTCCACATTGTGTTGCATCCTTTATGATGTTGTCCTCACATGTGGTTGTTTTGGAGAACTCATCCTTTCGGATGCTCTCGACACAGACTGAGATAAAAATTTGTTAGCTTAAAAATGCTATTCAAATGGGAGTTAGCTTCTTTTACTGTGTTGGCACTTAATTGTTCTCTTCGATATTTGACGTCAACTTAATCGGTTTGACGTAAAGAAAATGAAGCTTATTTCTTATGCTTGCAATATAATCTTCAATATGCTCTTGATTTAATGTCAAAATAAGTAAATATTGATGCAGTGTGGTAGTATTTCTCTTGATGTCTTCTTTGATGCTCTTCTTGATGTTTACTTTTATCAAAATAAAAGGAATGCATTTGATACCGATGGATAAATAATTCTCTTGGCATGCACGATTTCCTTTTCTGTCACTGCATGCCTTCTTGCAGGACATGAATATCTTTGCACGATACGTAAATTTCTGCGAGGTATGAAATCTTCCCATGATGCATAACATTCCGTGAGGCATGAAATCCTCTTGTGATGCATAAATTTGAACGAGGCATGGAATATTCTCGTGATGCATAAATTTCTGCGAGGTATGAAATCTTCTCACTATGCATAAATTTTGACAAGGCATGGAATCTTCTCATTGCATAAATTTCTTCGAGGTATGAAATCTTCTCGCGATGCATAAATTTCTGCGAGGTATGAAATCTTTTCACGATGCATAAATTTTGACGAGACGTGGAATCTTCTCGTGATGTATAAATTTCTACGAGGCATGGAATCTTCTCGTGATGCATAAATTTCTGCGAGGTATGAAATCTTCTCGCGATGCTTGGATATTAACTCGCAATGCATGATCTTACGTGATGCATGAGTATTGACTCACGGTGCATGGTTTTCTGTGATGCATAGATATTGACTCGCGATGCATGATCTTCCACGATGCATGATCTTCCGCGATGCATGGATATTGACTAGCGATGCATGAATTTGACTGGCGATGCATTGTCTTCCACGACGCATGAATAATCATATTGCCTCCTACGATGATAACAGTAAAACACCTTCCAGATAGTGTATCATCTTAGTCGATAACAATATAACTGACCCCTCCGGGTAATACATAGATATTTGACAATGATGATGCAAATGACGTCCTTTACGGAAACCATAAACTCTTCCTTGTGATTTTCACTTGATTTACCTTCGACTAGCTGGACGTTCATTATAAATTTTATGTTGTTGGAAATTGATTGAAATAAACAATTCATATTCCCAAATCTCCGAAATAAACGATATAAAATGCTTCATGCTTCTAGGAAAACTATTGATTTTAGGGTAGTTTTCTCCTCCTTTGACTTCTCCATATTAATCCATCGGAAGAATTTGTTGATTTCAAAGCAAAGCTATAAACCTGCGTCCACAGAAAAACTGTCAGTTTTAAAAACAAACTGATTTGTATCAATTTCTTCAGTTGTCTGCTTCTTGTCCTGCTATCTTCGGTTGATTTCCCGATCTCCCAACTCTTGATAAATGAGACAAAATATTTTATGCCAAAACAAATGAAACATAAAAGGGAAAATTTAAGAATAATAAATTTTTGAGAAATAGTATCTGAAAAAGGTCACCACCATGTCATGTCATATTGGTCTTAACAAATATTTTTGAGTCTTATGCATGGAGGTTTATCTGATTATTCGCCGGGGAGTTTCCATAGTCACTCCTGACTTGTAGATGAACCCATGCAGAAATTTTGAGGCCAGCCTTAAAATTTCTGTCCTAGTTAACTGTCTTGCTTATCTTTCCATTGTAACTGATTAGATTGTGGAATTTTTGAGATCTTCTAAAACATTTTTTCCCAGTTTAAAATCTCAAAATATCTTCATCCTTGACTTGCTGAGGAAGCATCTTCTTCTCCAGAATTTTTAAGACCCTCTCAAAAATTCTGTCCTAGTTTCTATTGTAAGGTGGAATAGAATTATTATGGGAGATATGACCGAACCCTTATGGCGCCTACGTATCCCGTTGAGGCAGGAATCAGGTCAAACGTAGTTCCCCTTCAAAGGGTAACAATAATAAAAATTACAAAGAAACCGACTGAGCCTGACAGAGGCCGCCCACGTATCTCATTCTTGAGAATTCAGTTCGAACGTAGTTCAAAAAAAGAGGGACAAACATTTAAGCAAAACAAATACAAGCAAACGACATGATTACAAGTAGATAACATAAATGCAAACCGAAGCTTCACACATAGTATCTCTTGGCGGCGTCTGATTTGATAGGTCTAGGCCATACGGTGCCATCCATCTCCGACGGGACCAAAGCACATCTAGATAATACTCTGCGAACCATGTAAGGACCTTGACAATTTAGCACAAATTTTCTTTTGTATTCGTCTTGATGAGGAAAAATGCGCTTAAGGACCAACTCACCAACTTTGAAATTTTTGGTTCTTACTCACTTGTGAAAAGCACGAATCATTCTCTGTGATACAATTGACCATGACAAACAGCGACCATTCTCTTTTCTTCAATCAAAGTTAACTGATCGATTGTCTTTCTAACCCATTTGGCATTACTCAACTCAGCTTCTTGGATGATTCTCAATGACGGTGTCTCAACTTTAGTAGGTATGACTGCCTCTGTTCCATATACTAGTAAGTTTGGAGTAGCTCTAGTCGATTTGACGGTCGTTTGATAACCCAATAAAGCATATGGAAACATCTCATGCCAACCCCTGTGATTGTCAACCATTTTCCTCAGAATCTTCTTGATGTTCTTATTGGCGGCCTCCACAGCGTCGTTCATTTGAGGACGATAAGTAGTTGAGTTTCGGTGAGTAATCTTGAATTGCTCACATATATCTCTCATCAAGTGACTGTTAAGATTTGCACCATTATCAGTAATGATGGATTCTTGTACTCCAAACCTGCATATCAGATTGTTGCGAACAAAATCAGCCACAACTTTCTTGGTTACTGACTTGTAAGAAGCTGCTTCCACCTACTTGGTGAAATAATCAATAGCAACCAAAGTGAGTCTTTGTCCATTTGAAGTGAATGGCTCTATCGGGCCGATGACATCCATACCCCAAGCTACAAATGGCAAAGGTGAACTCATAGCATTAAGTTCGTGAGGTGGCACTCGGATCAAATCGCCATGCACTTGACATTTATGAAATTTTTGCACAAACTTGGAACAATCATTCTTCATACACATCCAAAAATACCCGGCTCGAAGAATATTTCTTGCCAAAGTGAACTCATTCATATGCGTGTCACAAACTCCAGCATGTATCTGTTCAACAAGTTTCACAGCATCGACACATCTGAGAAGACCCAAATCTAGAGTCCTCCTATAAAGGATTTCCGCACTAAGAAAGAAATTGAGAGTCATACAGCATATCGACTTCTTCTCGTTTGATGTAGCATCTTCAGGATAAGTTCCAGACTCCAAATACTTCTTTATATAAAAATACCAATGCAAATCATCTGGTTCTGCTTCAACATGGGAACAATGGATAGGATGTTCTGTCAACTCTATATCAAGAGGATCAATATAATCTGTATCCGGATGTTTAATCATTGAAGCGATGGTGGAAAGAGCATCGGCCAATTCATTCTGTATTCTGGGAGTATGTCTGAACTCAATCTTACGAAATCTTTTGCACAACTTCTACACATACTGTATGTAAGGTATAATCTTTAGGTTCTTCATAGCCAGTTCTCCTTAAACTTAATGAATAAAGATATCTAAATATCTAATAACAAACAACTCGTAGACATTATGTCGATGGCCATTTTCAAACCAAGAATACAAGCTTCGTATTCGTCCATGTTGTTCGTGCAAATAAATCAGAGCTTAGCCGCCATAGGATAGTGCTAACCAGATTATGACACTAAGACTGCTCCAATACCTTTACCTTGATGATTTTCCGCTCCATCAAAGAATAATATCCAACCTGGATATGCTTCAGAAATATCCTTACCCACAAATGACACTTCTTCATCTTGAAAATAAGTCTTAAGTGGTTCATACTCTTTATCAACTGGATTTTCTGCAAGATGATCAGCCAAATCCTGTGCCTTTATCTCTTTTTGAGTCACATACACAATGTCAAATTCATTCAAAAACATTTTCCACTTAGCTAACTTTCCGATCAGCATTTCCTTCTGGAAGATATACTTCAGTAAATCCATTCTGGAAATGAAGTATGTAGTATAAGAACACAAATAATGTCTCACCTTCTGGGCAATAAATGTCAAAGTACAAAACGTTCTCTCCAACAAAGTGTAACGAGACTCGTATGGAGTAAACTTCTTACTTATATAATATATAGCCCTTTCCTTCTTTCCTGTCTCGTCGTGTTGACCAAGTATGCATTCGAATGCACTATCTGATATAGACAAGTACAGAAAAAAAGACTCCCATCTCGCGTAGGAACTAATACCGGTGGATTGGACAAATAGTTATTGATAGAATCAAGAGCAGACTGACACTCTTCAGTCCACTCTGTCGGGGCGTCTTTCTTCAACATCTTGAAAATAGGGTCACACACAAGGTTGATTGAGTTATGAATCGACTGATGTAGTTTAAACTTCACTAAGAAACTCATCACCTCTTTTGTCATCTTAGGCGGAGGTAACTCTTGAATTGATTTATTATTAGAATGGTCGAGCTCAATACGCCTTTTGCTGACTATAAACCCCAACAACTTTCTGGCTGTAACTCCATAAGCACATTTGGTGGGATTTAACTTCAAGTTGTACCGACGCAGATGATCAAGAACTTTTTCAAATGAGTCAAATGGTCCAAACTCTCGCGGGACTTGATTATGACATCTTCCACATACACCTCAATCTCCTTATGAATCAAGTCATGAAATAGGGTCGTCATAGCCCTCATATAGGTAGCACCAACTTTCTTGAGGCCAAACGGCATCACCCTGTAGTGATATACAGTCTAAGGTGTAATGAAAGTTGTTTTTTTTGCATCATCCTCGTCCATCAAAATCTGATGATAACCTACGTAACAGTCCATAAATAATTGCATTTCATGCTTAGCACAGTTATCAATCAACATATGAATATTTGGCCAAGGAAAATTATCATTCGGGCTAGCTTTGTTGAGATCTCTGTAGTATAACCAAATTCTGATTTTCCCATTTTTTTGGCGACCAGAATAACATTGGCCAACAAAGTCCGGTATTGTGTTACTTCCACCAATAGAGACTATATATGCTTGGTGATCTTTTATTTAATATTTATACTCAATTCAAGATTGAACTTTTGAGCCTTTTGCTTCACCGGATCGAACCCCAAATTAATCGGTAGTTTATGAGATACAACATCGGTACTAAGCCCTTGCATTTCACCGACTTACCAGAATAACACATCAATATATTTAGAAAGAAAATGAATTATGCCCTTTCTTTGAGTTTCATTTAAATGGATGTTGATCTTAACCTCTTTAACCCACTCTGGGTCTCCTAGATTTACCTTTTTCATTTCCTCTAAATTCGGCTTATGCTGTTTTTCAAACTTCCGACATTCCTTGGAGACATACTCCGGTTCCTCACTTTCCTCTTCGTAATCGTCAACCTCGTCATCACCTGCCTCATTTTGTTCATTCAGCTCATGACATGACATGACATTAGATGGTTTAAAACATACATTACTGAAGCCATAAACAAACAAAGCTAGACAATCAAAGTATAACAAATGAGAAAATAAATAAATTTTATAAACAAAAGAGGCTTATGCAAATTGTCCGTGGCATATGGCCATGTTGCCTTCTTTGAACATCACGATGGAAATTTGATAATTCAAATAGTTAAGAAAAATGCAAAATGATGGGTCTCGGGCCTCTTCTTTACTGCCACTGGTTTAAATATGCATAAAATGATGCCCTTATACCAAGGCTTTTGGGGGATCAGTATGGGCGTGGAGGTCCAGTTCTGCAACATCTCTCCAGGCTCAGCATCGTAGAATCCAGTCAGCTCGACCTCTTCTTCAATGATAGCATCAATTTCTTCAAAAAGTCCACAGATTCCTTTCCCAAAGTCTTCATGCTCGGCATACTCACGTACTGGAAATGATTGATACAGATGTGGGATCGGCTTAGCCAATGCTTAATCATTCTTCTTCTTCGTCTTCATATCATCATTTGTTGGGACGTACCCCAAACCATACTGGTTCCTTTAACAAGGACCGTAAAAGGCTCGATAATTCAATGGGAATTTCTTCCCAGTCCAAAACCTGGTTCAAAACCATTCTGCAGCATCACAGTGGCTATCTTCTTATACACGGTAGGCGTGGGAGTCTGTGGGGCCAAGTCTTCGCCGGTGGTATTTACCAGCTCCACTGTGTAAAAATCTGTACCTCGCGATACTTTATCAATAATTGGCTCTTGTCTGCCGGAGTGACTCCTTTCGCCATGAATAATCAACTCTTCGTTCTTCTAAACTAGCTTCATCATCTGATGCATAGTAGAAGGTACAACTCCATCCATATAGAAGAAAGGCCTTACCAGAAGAAGGTTATAGCTGGTATCAATATCAAATACTTGAAACTCTGCACTGAATTCTGCTAGACCCATTTGGATGATCAGATTCACCGCTCCCAACGTATCTCTTCGAACCCCATCAAAGGCCCTTACGTTGACTTGGTTTTGTTCCAGCTTCCCAAGGTCAAACCTTAACTGCCTTAGTGTCGACAACGGACTAATGTTTAGATTAGATCCGTCATTCATCAAAACATAGTTTATGACTTTTTCGTGGCATACGACAGTAATGTACAACACATTGTTGTGTGACCTCCCTTCAAAAGGCAACTCATAATTGTAAAAGCTAATTCGATGCCTTCGAATAATCTGGTGGATCATAGTGTCCACCTTATCACTGCTTGTGCCCGTGGGTACATACGTATCATCGAGATCCTTCATCAAAGACTGCATGTGTGATAAAAAACTTATTAGTATGGACCATACAGATATCTGGGCTGGAGTCTTTTCCAAATGCTTGACAATAGAATAATTTTTCGGCTGCATTCTTTTCCAGAAATCCTCTGCCTCACCCTCGCTTATTGTCCTTTTATCTTGATCCTTGTTTGACCTCCGAGAGCAAGCTCCTCAGGAGTATAAAATCTTCTGAATCGGATTATACCTTGTGCAGCAGTAGTTTCTATCACAAATTTTGGCTTAGTAAGAGTTTTTGATGGCACCAAAGCAATAACCTTTGCGGGTGTCAAGATAACGAACTCTTTCTTCTCTTTGATGCTCAAGGAAAATACAACCTTTTCCAACTCATCACAAACGATTGGAGTTATCACTTTCGTCCCATACCAATAATCATCTGTTTTTATCATGTTGAGGCTGCCGCTTCTATCATTCGGCAACAAATTCGTATTGACATTAGGTGTAGCTGGTTAGAAAGAAACCACCTCTTGGTTGATTAAACCTGAATATTGTGCTTGAGGTTGATGTAGTCCTTCAGTATCATGCCCAATACTGTTCGAATGATAAGCATATCTCTGATCTTGCCTATTAAATTTTGAATTGATATCCACGGGTTAGGGCCCCACTGGGTGGATATATCCAGCCGCAGCCAATTGTTCTTACATCTTTGTTTGGCTTTCTGCGAGCGCGGTAAAAATTTCTTGAAGGCTTCTTCTCGAATTTGGGTTGGGGAGGGTCATAAATGCGTTGTTGGGATGAACAAACATGTTGAAAACTTCTGGGATTTGGACGGGGAGCTTGGCTTCTGGGATATGGATTTGTTTGGTAGTTTGGCGATGGAGCTTGGTAATTCGGAGGGGAATTTTTGTATAGTGGAATTTGGACTTTATAAAAAGGAGGGGTCCTTTATAGCTCAAATGCACGTTATCACAGTTGGGAGTAACACCTTGATAACAAGGAGAAGGAATTTGGTAGGGTGGAGCGATGATTTGAGTAAATTGGAGATGGACTTTGGTAATAGAGGGGTGGACTTTTGTATAGTGGAGTTTGTACGTTTGGATTAGTGGCGGTAGCATTCGGGTAAATTGGGGGATTATTGGGATAACTAGCTTGCGTGTAGCGAGCTTGGTAGGAATTTTTGGAAGGCCGAGAATGACCTTGGGAATATGACGAGCTTCTAGGAGTTTTCCTCCCCCATATGAAACAACAACGATTTCTTCTCTATTCTTCTTCAATATCCTTGATGATCCGGGTGATGCAGCAACACAAGCTATCTTCTCCATTTTCCACCCGTCTTCGATAGTCTCGCTAACTTTGACTATCTCGGTAAATTTTCTCCTATGAGCAACATGATTCGATCATAATACTTGGGCTCTTGCACCCGTACGAATATTTCTACGATTTCCTTATCAATTATGGGCGGTCTCACCCTTGCTGCTTCTTTTCTCCACCTATAGGCAAACTCTTTATAGATCTCAGTTCATTTTTTCTTTGTCTTTTCCAAAGAGCTTCTCCACACAGGCATCGGCTGAAGAGCCGCATCAATAGGCTTCATCCCTTCAACCTCCCACGAGCTGGTCACAGTAGGCTCTTAGATGAGCCATAGGGTTGCATACTCCTCCGAAGGTGTCAAACTTCGAGATGTTAAACCCTTCTAGAAGGTCCAAATTTGGATGAATACGTAAATCTTCATAACTAAGATCGGCGGCATCAGGGAAGCATTGAGGCTCTTTCATGGATTTTTTATTCTTATCTTTTATGTCGACCCTTACCTCCTCCTTTGACCTCCACTACTTTTCCTGTTCCTCATAATTGTCCAGCTCAGAACCATTCACATCATCTTCGGTAGGGAAGAGAATTTGGAAAGTTGCTCTTTTTTGTAAGGGTGGGGCTACAGGGGGACTCTGAGCATTTTGAACGGTTTGATAATTCTGTGAGTACATCTGAGGATTTGTATTCTTATTTAAGTGGTTGGTGGGGTGATTGGGTATTGAAAGTATTTTGGTTTTCATTTTCGGTGGCGGAGCTATTTGATGGTGGGTATTTTGAGGATAGGGTGGCATTTGGCGGTGGTGGTTTTGAGGAGGAGGTGCAGTTTGGTAGGATGCAGAAGCATATTGGGGATTTTGTGTAGTCAGATCAATAACTGATGCATTCTGAGCAGGTGTAGATGGTTGGTTCTTGGATGAATCAATATTTGAGGAAGGTAATTAGATTGGAGTTCTCCCATCAGCAACGTTAGTGGCAAAACCCAGCGGAGGTAGATCATGTCTCCTTTGCATTTCAACCCTCATCTTTGCAATCTGCTGCATCAGCTGCAGAATCAACTCATTCTGGTGTGCTACGGTGGGTTGAGCCACCACAACATCAGTAAGGCTTACTTCATCATTAGTATCCCCCAGAACGATCTTTTCTTTGTCGAAGCTTTGTCTAGGGAATGAATGTGCAGGACCTTTTGATCTGGTGAAATAGGGATCATCTGCCAGCTTTTGATCGACACTAATTGGTTTCAAAGTACCTGAGAAGTAAAACAACTCAAAGGAAGACTTGTCAGTGCAGATTCAGGATACAAAATGCATAATATCACACAGAGAGCGGATAAACATACAAATTTCTTTGTTTGAGGATATCTTTAACTCACGAGTAAGGACGGAAACACATTTTTTTAACAAACAGGAGTTTGCTTGTTTTAGTTTTGACACTATCTTATAAAGAATAAATCACGTTGAGCTAAGGTCTTCTTGCAGCCACTCTTTGATGTCCGTTGATCTGACATTCGTATCTTCTCGTAACATGAAGGGGAGAATGGAAATTTTTGAAGATAGGGGCCGGGCTTGGAGAGGCTGTCTACGTATCTTGCAAGGAGAATTCAGGACCAAGGTAGTTCAAGTACAAGATAAAATATTTTCATTCATTCGTTCATTACGATTACAAGGAAATTGAAGGGCAACAATAGAGCTTTTAAAAGATAAAATGATGACGACACGTTAGTCATTTCTCTTCTTGTTGCAACATTAGTCTCCTCCTTTCAGACGTCCTAAGAATGGAGGTTTGTAGACGATTTCCTTGTCGTCGTCTTTCCAGTCGGTTCAGGGTGAGCATTATCGGGACCAGTATTAGCTCCTTGCTCGTAGACGGGGTATTCTCGCGCATTTTCTGAAGCTTATCAATCATGTTACTATGGAAGGCTTTATTCTTCTTTCTTAGTGCGGCCATCCTTTCTTTCATGGAGGTGAATTCTTAAATTTCTACCGTCAGCTCTTCATCAAGTGACATGTTTTTAGCTAAAAGTGTGGCGGTCTCCGATTCTCGCTTCTCTTTCTTGCACTTTCAACCGAAGCATGTCCAACTTCTCTCGCAAGTCCTCTGTCTCCCTCTCAACAACTTTATTTCTCTTCATCTGTGATGCCAGATCCTCATCCAGCATCATTGTGCAGCTTTGTAGATGGCGGTGGCCATGTCGACTCTAATCCCTCCCTCCTTGGCTTCTTGAATTTCCCGAGTGATCTTTTCAATCTTTCTTTGTAGTTCTTCTCCAGCGATTTCCATCTAAATGTTCGTACCCTTTACCATAGTAGCGATATTATCCTTTCCTGAGATGGTAGAATAGTGTTTTAGGATATGTGGTACAAAAGGTGTCTTTTGAGTGAGAAACTTAAGACTTGGAAATTTTGATCGGACATTTTGTAATAGTGACTTCTGTATATTCTTTAGAAAATTTCTTGATAGAGTGGATTTACAATATCCTCATTCATAGCAACATAACACATACGCCGTTAACCACATATATATCGTGTCCTAACATATATAAAGAGAACCTTTTGTGCAAAAGGTAGGCCTAGCGCATTTGAATGATGTACGTGTGAACTTGAACAAAATAAACGATTTTCCCCAAAATAAATTTCACTAGTGAATAATAATGCTCACAAAGGGGAAAATAAAGGATAAAATAGTAAACACAAACACACACAGGGGCCATTTGAAAGTGCAATAAATACTGGCCCACGCAGGGGCTAAAAATAACATAAATACATATAAAAACCCACGCAGGGGCGAAGTCCACTATGTTGTGCCTGATGGTCATGCTCCATCTCAGTACCCTTAAGTCTTGTATTATAGAAACATATACCTTAGCATCAGCAAGAATCCTTCACCCAGACATCTTTTGTCTTCCAAACTTTCGTATCGCATCCTTTCGATTTCCTCTTTGACCCAGGTATCGAAATCATTATAACCACACCTCAGTCTTTCCACTTCTTGAGTCACCATCTCAAGAGTATCTTGGTTCTCGACAAACTTAGCGTTCACCTCTTGGACTCTTTCTTTACCTCTTGTAGATCGACCACTACTTTGGCTTCTCTGTACGTTACACTGCGAAAGCTAAGCGGGGTTTGGGAGGAGACGTTTTGTATGCCCTTGTTCATCGATTATTTGTAACCCTTGTCATATCGAGCATTGAATCGGTCAGGGGCGATGGTGTCTTTATCTATAGACTTTACACTTTTCCGTTCTCTGAACATTTCAGTTGCGTCGTGCACTCTGTCATCTCCTATATCGTATACATAAGCACCATAGTACGCTTCTTTAGGTATAACTTGTGTCCTCCAGAACTGTCGCAAGACTCAAAAGGGTGCATAAGGGCGAATTCCCCGAATACTTGGGAGATGAAGCACAATCTATCTGCGGCTCTCCACGATGACTTCTTTTGAGATGAAACGGTCAAGCATTCATTCGAGATCTTCTTCTATCGATTTAAAAAAAATTTGAGGCCATCTCCTCCTTGTTCTCCGATTGTCCATATTCGACAAGTACAGCATGTCATTCAAATCTTTAAGGGTATTTTTTTTGTCAAGAGTATGCAGCTCCCGAGTCCCAGCACCATTCGCTAAATAGCTGAGGATCCACCACTAAAGGAGTAAGTTGCATCCTTAGAAGTATCGATGTCCTTCTTTACAGTTTCCCAAGGATCAATACATGTCAGACAGGATGACTAGAGCTATAGGGTAGTATTTTGTTATACCTTAGTTCTCGTACCCTTTGAAAAGAGTGTGCTTGAGTGTTATAACTCGGGTATTGATGCTTAGACTTGGTCCATGTGGGAAGACAATCGTTCCCAACAATGTTACAATGAATGCTAGAGGATGGATTTCATTCCATTCTCTGCAAGAGACCTTGAACTCTCGGTTGTATGTGGAGTAGAAACTCGCATGCACAAATCTTATATAAAGATCTCTAAATGCTATCTGTGATTCTTGGCACCAGTAGGCAAAGTCTTTCCCAACCCGAGCTAGTCCGCGATATCTCTATAGAAGGCTTATTAGAGATGAAAATGTCTTCTTGTTTTCTTGCCTTTCTTTCTATCTTTGTGTCTACAATATCTATGCAGTCTCTGATCTCCTCTAAAGTCGGGGTAATTTTGGAGGTTCCAAATCGGAACACCATTCGTTAGCTATCCAAATATCCCGTGAGGACTTCAACTAGTTCTGTCCAGCTATTCATGTTGATCAATTATGTCGGAGCACCAGATACTTATTGAGGTTCCTTCTATGATCTCTGTCGATATTGTCATACCACATTGTGAGTTGAGGTGGCGGTGCTATTACCATATCAAACTTTGGGAAATTATCCATATCTACAAAAAAATTTAGTTAGGTTTTACCTACTTCCAAATTGATTTTCACACGTACATCATTCAAATGTCAAATAATATGATGTGTCGTGAGGTCGGAGACCTTAGACACGATTTTGGTGGTTTTATACTAAATAGACTTAATACATCTTGGGTATTAGGCCAACTTATCCTAATGCTTAAATCTTGGTTTTAGTTTCTCTCTATCCTAGGCTTACTAGAATAAGTTTAAATTTGACGGTTACCCGAGTCAGACAAACATCGGGGTGAAGCTACCAAATAATGTCGGATGACCGCATTCCAACTATTTGTTTGATACTTCCAAATTATTTTTTTTGTGTATTTCTGAAAGAAGCCGTGGAAAGCCATGTAACTTCCATTTTCTTAATGCATACTACTTGCCGATTGGCGGAAATATGCCATGAAAGATGCAACAATTTATAATAAAAAAGTAAACAATTAAGCAATTACAACCAAATAATGTTAGCTTTAAGGTTAGAATCCTCCAAATTCTCCAACAGAGTCGGTATTTCTGTTTTACATGTTTTTGGAAAATAATATTTTTTGTAAAAGTTTCAACTTTGTAAAGAGTCGCCACTTAATTGTGAGAAAATTAAGAAAAAATATTTTCAAAGACTTAAACTGGAAAAATCATTTGAAAACTTTAAAAAGGGTTCGGCGATTCCTATTTATATTTTAGGAAGGTTTTAAGCACCTAAAATATCCGCTTAATACGGTTATCCGACAACTAACTTTGATTGTCTAAAAACAAATCTAACTTAATTTTGATTTGAAAATTTGTTTACGAATATAATACTAACCTATTATCTAGGTGAATTAATTAGGCTCACAAAACTATTTAAGTCGTTTTTTTAAGTCTCTATTTAGTTTAAATTGTCAAAATATAGCGGGGTCTTGCGGGGATTTGGAGTTTCTAACTTTAAAACTACCAACAAATAAAGCAAAATAAAAAGAAAATAAGAGAGAGAGAGAGAGAGAGAGAGAGAGAGTTGGGTCCAAATCTGGATTATCTGTCCACCTGGACCGGTATTTGGACCCTTTGTTTGTTTTGGACAGGTATTCAGAGCTTAATCAATTAATAAAAGTAACTAGGGCTTAAGTGTTCCCCACAGGTTCGTAACTTGATAATTCTAACTATAACAATTCTTTCCTAGTATCTTGCATGTAAAGTGATAAGTTATGTATCTCTAAATCCTTGGTCCGGGATCTAGAAAATTTCACTCTGCACCTTGGTCCGACTACGTGTGTTGCTATATTAACCCTTACCTTTACCTCATATTAAGCATTGTATTCGAAATTCGAGTAAGTTATTACATCATTCCAACTGACACTAGCCTATTAGTTAGTGTACACTAAATCTATGTTGATAATTCTTTTCTTATTATCTACCTTCTTGGTCCGACAAGTAGCATTAAGGCAATTTCTAACGTTGGCCATCCGTTTAAAAGACTTCTAAACAAGAGAATTATCAATACATGCAAGGCACTATTCTAGAATTTCTATTTTAGTTAGATTTTACCTCATTATTCACCCATGGTTCCCACAACCCAAGTTATGGAGTTTAGTTACCCATGGTCATTATCACACTATGCATATATTTAATATAAGAATTCATGCACTTACTTTAATGAGAAAGAATAAAATTCAGAAATTCACTTGATTAATCAACAAGAGCACCAACAATCAATTCAAGAAAAAGTGTATCAATTACTGAAATTAATCCTTCAATACTTAAACAAGAGAACTAAAGATTATCAAAAAGTCTAATCGTCTAACCCCAAAAACCCAGGTTTTTTGAACTATTTATAATAAAAACAAAAACCTAATAAAAGAGGGATTCTAATAATTGAAAATCTGTCAAAATGCATCTGAGTCGACGGTCCGCATGACGGACTGTCGTGGTCACGACGGGCCATCATAGGCTCCGTCGTCCCATACTTCACAAACTCTTCTGCTGCTTTCCTCATTACACTCAACAATGAGGTATGATGGACCGTTCCAAGCACGACGGTCCGTCAAGGGTCTCCGTTCCATATTACTTTAACTTCTTGGAATTTGAGTACTGGGACTACTCTCTGATCATTACGATGAACCAGTAGGAAGGACCGACGTGGCTATGACGGTCCGTCATGGATTTCCGTAATCCCACACTAGGTCAGACTTCGCCATCTTCCTTCAACAGATTCTCTCCTCACTACGATGCCACCTACGGACCCTTACAGACTCGACAGACCGTCACAGACTTGAAGGACCGTCATAAGCTCCGTAGGTGGTCTCTTCAGCATTTCTCGCTCAAAAACTTCTGCGTTCATCTTTGGACAGATTTCCTACAAATAAGGAGAAACTTTCATAAAAATCAATACGAAAAGGCTTTTGGACACACACTAAACTTAAGGAAAAAGTATTAAAAGTACCTTGAAACAAAGGTACATCAACACCCTCAACTTAAATTCATTGTTTTCCTCTAGCGACGCACTATGACTCAGTACAAAATCTTTGTACAAGAGTATCCATATTTTAGCTTTCGCAATCATTTGGCTATCAATCCCGATCATTCTCATCATGTTTATGCATGTTATCACTATTAGGCTTGAATTATGTGGAGCCAGACCATGACACAGACTCACCACGCATTGACACCTATCCTCTTCAATTCCTCAGCGAGGTGCTAATATTTCTGGTATTGCAACTAGTGTCCTCACTTCAAAAACAACATCCTCATTTTTCACACAATGATTTTAGTTTGAGCATAAGGATTACTTTTCAACACTCAGTATCAAAACAAATTCACAACTCATTTATACATATTGCAATAAGCTTGCCCTAATTTTCATTGTTTTATGTTCTCCATACATTTCTTAGGATCACGATAGGACTTTCTTAGCTTGTAAAACAGGCTCAGGGTCAGATAGGGTATATATAGGTATACTTTAGTGACTTGTTTCCCTCCATGACATATCGGCTAAACGTACCACCTTTTTATCATTTTATTTTGCCCAATTTCTCAATTTTCTTTTTATCTTGCTGTTTTCCCTTTCTTATCCTTATATGTAAGTGACTTTTCTTTTTTTCTTTTTTTTAGTCACTTATGCTTTGTTCTTTCTTTCTCTTCATTCTTTCAACCCCACTTTCAGGAGTATTCCTAATAACAGACACCCTCAACTCATGACTTTGCCAAGAGTCAAGGTTCACAATACCCACGGTTGGGTCAAGGCCACGACAAGGTTGTTTTATGCATTATCCACCCTCAACTTATGCTTTTGGCATAAACTGAGGTGCACATGTCCAAGGAGGGACTAGGGCCAACACATTGTTCCTAGAGAAGATCAGTTGGGGTGAAAAAGAAATATTTGTATTTCTCAAATCATTTGGATCAATACGGGATTAACTTTTTTTTTTTTTTTTTTTGTAATTTGGGCTCAAGATTGACTATTTTGAATAAAGGCCTATGATCATTTCCTAATTGTTCATTTTGGCTTACTTTTATCAAGACTAACCAGGCAAGTTCTAGCTTAGTCTCAATGGTGGATTCTTTGAATTTTCCTCACACTCACTAGACATTCATTACATTCCCAGATTATTAGACACCTAGTTCGAGTCTTAGATTCAAGGTCATGCAGTAGTGTATCTCTATGTCATGTTTAGAGCCACACAATTATCAATTACTATGCCTAGTCATGCATCATTTTCATATCGGGATATCATATTTGTTTTAGCCATCATGATACAGAGTTATACTATGTACACAGGATATAACATGTCGGTTCAACAATAAAAGTAATCAGTCTTTTGGGGGAAAAGAACACAGGCAAGAAAACCCCAAAAGAGGATCGTGAATTGGGCTACTCAGAATTCGCCCTAACAGTTACTTTCCATATACCCCACCCCCAACAAAAAGATATGCAATTGTCCCCAATGCATAAAAAAATTGGATTACGAGAGTGGTAGGTGAAGCAAACCTGAGGCGCAAAGCGCCAGCGATCAGCAAGCAGGTGGGTCCGATTCCCCGGAACCCACTACCTCTGTAGTCTGGACACCCTCAGTAGTGTCTTCATCAGCAACAGTACTATCAGTTGTACCTCCCACTGTCTCCACATCTCTGGAGCTAGATGCCCCGGCAGCTAACTCTACAGCCCTAATCTTACGCGCCTCCTCATCAGCAATCGAGGCTCTCCTTGCCGCCTCAATTTCACAGTGCTCATTCTTCCTTGCCCTAGACTCATCCTCCTCTCTACCCCTGCGCCTCTTGGCATGCGCTTGAGGAGAAGGTTGTAGAATCTTAGAGTGGCGAATAAAGCAGCCAACATTATGTCCTCAGCCGGCTCTACAGAAGGTGCCTCAAACTCAGGCACCCTAGCCTCTAGGATCATATCAAGATCTGATCGCAAACTCTCAACCGCAGCCTAAAGGGTCGACACGTCCACCAGAGGGGCTGGCGGGTTAGCACCCGCAACTCAAAAGCGTATAAGCGCTGATGAACCTCCATAATCTTGCTCTCTGTGTGTTGTGCCATCTTACGCTCAAAGCGCTCCTCCGTCTCAGGAATAGACCTCTGCATCCAAGGATGGATGTGATGCAGAAGTGTGTCCATCTGAGCCTTTAGTTTCTATACCTTGGCAAGCAGGACCAGAGCAGGGGAAGGGGCTGAGCGAGAGGAGCTTGCCGAAATGCTACTATCAAGGATAGACTCGACTGGGTTAGTGTCAGTGGGTGCTGAAGTATCCTGCGTAGCCGTTCAATCACGTGCTACAGTATCAGCCCGATTCTCACTAAGTAAAAGCCACTCTAGACGGGGCCCTCTGTGTGGAGCTAGCTCATCGGTCTCATCCTTGATGAGGCCGATATCAACATAGCCCTGCAGAGTCTTAAGCTGATCAATGTGCCAGATGGGCACACCTGCGGACCTGCATAATGAAAATATCATGCACGGAAATGGGTAAGTAGTGGTGACCTTGAAATCCCTCTCGTGCATGACCGCCTGAAGAAGCCAAGCGAAGTCAACCTCAAACCTGGCCATCATCGTTGCCATCAGTACTGTGCAATCCCATCTAATTATATTATCTACAGTCGTGGGGAGAGGCAGTGGTGGACAATAAACCATAGAAACTTAGCCTTGAAGGTCAAGTTAGCCTTCCTTATGGCTCCCTTCGCCTGCATTACCCAGTCGGCAGCCTCTCCATCAATAGATAAGTGTTGGGCCATCCATCTTTTGGTGGTCTCTCTCAATGATGGCTCACGTAAGAATCAGACATCTTTAACAATTTTGCAACCGGTATTCAAACTTGGCGGTGAGAGGGGTCCTGGTGGTATTAACATCCTTATCGTACATATACTGGCGGATGGCTGGCAGGGAGATGTCGACCTATATGCCGTGTACTCTGATGTGCTCAAGTGGGGCCTGTTTGGCGGGGGTAGCCCACCTATTGATCTGTGATCGGAGAGTAGCCACATAAGAAGTGTAAAAATCTTAGACTAACTCCTCACTGTAGCGGCCCAAAGAACGAGTTGTCCACTCTACTCGGTGTCTAGTGAAAAGAGTGTGGATATCTGGCATGGTGGGGAAACTTCCCGTAAGGACCCGCCTCTCCAATGTAAGGGTCTGTGTAATGACGCCTTTATCATTTAGAAATTTGGCGTCTACACTTGGTATTGCCCGTAGACACACCACCGGTTGGGCTAGTCAGTAAGCGGGGCGGGAACTTTAGTAGGTGAGCCTGGAGTAGAATCAGGATTGTCAGACGAGAAAGACTGTGCAGCCGTGGCAGGTGCATAGACTTCTGCAGACCTGGAGGCTTCCTCCAATCACGAGACTCTTAAGGAACTAGACGCTCCCTCTTCTTGTGTAGCTGACCTAGAAGGTGTGCCGGTCAGTGTGCACTCCTCATCAGACTGCGAGGCAGTGACTACTTTTGACGCCACCTTTTTAGGCGTAGCTCTGGTTGTACTTGCAGCTCGTGCTGGAGTGGTAGTGCCTGGGGGCACGTACTCGAGATCTTGCTCATCATCAAAGCCTATAACCAATCGGGCAGACGGGGCAACAAACTTTTAATGCCCACGTTCATAAACTAGATCTTGTTTCTGTGCCATTAGAGATAGTACTTGTAAAGAATCATTATTAGTACTATAAGGAGCAAAAAAGACAAGAAAAAATGAAAAAACATACACATAAGAGCAAAGATGTAATGACATCTCTGTAGTAGCAGTGAAACACGATGGACCAGGTGACAGCCTGTCGTGAGTATGACGGACCGTCATGGGGTCCGTCATGTCTTACTTCAACAATGTTTATTTGGAGACTCTTAGAAGGAAAGTCTCTAATAGTTATGACGGATAAGAAGTACGGACCGTCGTGATAATAACAGTCCCTCATCGATGTCCATCATGGGGCACTTAGAAAAAGTATGGAGACCTTTAGAAGAGGGGTCTCTGACCGTCATGATGGTTGTACAGGACGGACCGTCGAGGGTACGATGATCCGTCGTAGATGTCCGTTAGTGGACACTAAGAAAAAATGGAGACCCTTAGGACAAGGGTCTCTAACAACCATGACGGTTGTGCAGGACAGACCGTCGAGGGTACGACGGTCCGTCATAGATGTCCGTTAGTGGACACTTAGAAAATAAAAGAAGACCCTTAGGACAAGGGTCTCTGACAACCATGACGGGTGTAAGGGAAGACTGTCGTGGGAACGACAGTCCGTCGTAGATGTCCGTTAGAGGACACTTAGAAAAAGTTGGAGATCCTCAAGAATAAGGTCTTTGAAACCATAACGGTTGTGCAGGACGGACCATCGTAGGAATGACGGTCCGTCGCATATGTCCGTTGGTGGACACTTAGAGAAAACGAATAGTGAGGTGTTGGGACAGACCCTATGAAAGTCCATCGTGGGTACAAGGGTGCGTCGTTGGGGTCTCGTTCTCTCATTCAGTGACAGAACTGAGGATTTCACAATCATCCCTTTTGACTTAAACAGAATACTTGATATTAACCTACATGTTTCTAACCCAAATACCTAGCAAACTAGAAATACTATAACACCAATTTCTAGAATTTTAGCAAGGCAATTCAAGGGATTCTCAACCTAGGTTAGAAAAAATTGGATCAAAGAGCAAAGACCCACCAAAAAGAAATAGGCCAATAGTAATTGAAAAAAAAAAACGTAGTGTAAATGGGTAGAGATCAGAGACAGATACCTCAGAAGAGGAGAAAATAAGCAAGTGAGGCACTCAGCTATCAAGAGCAGAAACACAACAGCAGACTCCGACCAGTAGAAGGAGATTTAGGGATTTGGGGATGTGGAGATTTGGGGAAGTGATGTGGATCAGTTGATAGAGAAGAAGATGAGAAAGGTAGGAAGTTGGAAAGGGAGGAAATGGGAGAAAGAGGGAAATAAACGGTTTAATTGAAGGGGTTGGGGTTTTAAAAGGTTGAAAACTTTTAAAATTCCCCAGCTGGGTCGGGACGGGTAGCTGGTTAATGATGCAACAAGTACCCAACTACGTTCCATCACAGATGCGAGGGTCCGTCATGGGTTCCATTGCGGGTGCCCTAAATTTTAAAATAAATGAAAAACGTACATGGCACAACTGATTCATACAACTTTTCGTCACAAGTGTGACGGTCTGTCGATGTATCCGTCAGTGAATGTTGCGGAGTAATTTTCTGTAGAATTTCCTGGTGATGTGATACTTACAAATTTAAAACCCATTAGTAGAAAATGCTACAATTACTAGAAAGAAAACTATAGTTGGGTAAGAGGATATGTATTGGGTTACCTCCCAACCAGCTCTTTATTTAACGTCGCGGTACGACTGAAGACACTTGATTACTCAGACTTCATCAAGATGGTATGTCTCGATCACTTCAATCGCTTATTCAGCATGCCCAAAATAGATTTTTATTCATTGTCCATTCACCTTAAACTACACACCCTCCTTGGTTTCCAATTCAACTGCTCCATGAGGGAATAGTTGGGTAATCAAGTAAGGGCCAGTCCATTTGGACTCTAGCTTGCTCGGAAACAAGCGCAACCTAGAATTGTAGAAAAGCACCAAATCCCCAACCATAAACTCTCATTTTTCAATTTTTAGGTCATGCTACTTCTTCATCTTTTGTTTGTAGGATATAGAAGATACCGATTGGAGCTCACCACTATGCCTCATGGACTTACAAATGTTGAAGGTCACTTCGTTATTGTTCAACCAAAATTTCATCTGCCCCTTTTCCTTATCAACTAAGGCTCTAACCATAGCAAGGAATGACCACCCAAGAATAATAGGCACTTGAAAATTGACTTCACAATCAAGAATAACAAAATCTTCCAGAAATATGAAGGACTCCACTTTTACTAGGACATCGTGGAGTATCCCTATAGGACTTTTTACTATTCGATCGGCCATCAGTAGCCGCGTCATAATGGGCTTTGGATCACCCAAACCCAACTTCTTGTAAATTAAGAGAGGCATGAGATTTATGCTTGCCCCCAGATCAAATAATGCTTTACCATAATGTAATAACCCGATTGTACAAGGAATAGTGAACGCGCCTGGATCTTCTTACTTTTGCACTAGAGATCTTGTAGAAATAGCATTACAATGCTGCATTATATCATCATCCTAAAAAGTGATCGATATTTTCTTTGTAACCAAATCTTTCATAAACTTGGCATAACCGGGCATTTGTTCTAGAGCTTCTACCAAAGGGACATTGATAGAAAGCTGCTTCAACATTGTTATAAAACGCCAATATTTACCATCCTCAGTCTTTTTCAATAATCTTTGAGGAAAGGGGGGTGGTGGTCTAGGCATGGGAGTTACCTTTTTAGGCACTTCAACATCTTATCCAATGTTATCTTCTACTTCACCACTAACCTCTACAACATTATCATTATCTTTTATCATTTTTCCTCATTAGACGACATAGGTGGATAAATGGTTTGCTTACAACCCCTAGTAGTGATTGTTATACAGTGTCCATCATTTTTCATATTTTCGACAGTGTTGCTAGGAAGAGTGCCCGGTTGCCCTGTGTTCACAGTCGCAGATAATTGGGCCATTTGCAACTCAAGCTCCTTAATCAATATTGCTTGTGTATCGACTTTCTGCCCAATATCCGCTAAATCACTCCTTATATTTTTAATGTCCTCATCACTAGAATCGAACCTCCTCATCATTTTGTGCAACATATCCTCAACTCGCGCCATACTACCTTCACCATCCTAGGAGCAACTTCACAATTTTGAGGAGGAACATAGGGCCCATTTCTATCATTTTTGGTACCATAGTTACCCATGTTGAAGTTGTTTTCACGGTTGTAATTTCCATCTCGGACATAATTACCCTCACGATTATATTTATCATAGTTCCGACCTTGGTTTCCTTGACCTTGGTGCCAATTCTCCTGATTTGAGCCTTGGGCATTCGAACGAAAACCCCTCGTCTGCTCATTTACCGCATAGGAATCCTCCTCATAATAATATTCATCATTTGGTGGTGGTGGTTTAGATAAGTAGTTCACTACATTTATCTTTTCTGCACCCCAGTGACATGTTTTAATACCAACCCAAGTTTAGTTCTCATCTGAGCCATCTCTTCATGAATCTCATATGTGGCTGGGTTTTGTATGGATTGCACCGTGAAGGTATTTCTTCAAGTATCTGGTTTCCTAGTACTCCAAGCTTTATTATTCCGGGATATTTTCATTATCTTTTCGACAATCTCAGCATAAGGACACTCCCTATAAGAACTACCCTTTATAGTATCCAATACTGCTTTATTATTATCTTCTTCTACCGCTAGAAGTATTCCTTCAGTAAATAATCATGTATGCGGTGATTGGGAACACTTCTCAAAAAAAGTGAATTTGTCCTAAGAACTGCTAAGTGAATCTCCTGGTAGTTCCAAAAAGGTGTTCACTCTGTCTTTTTGATTTAGTTTCTTAGAGACAGGTTAGTAACGTGCTAAGAAAACGTCCCTTAGTTCGTTTCAAGTGAATATTGAGTTATAAGGGAGATCAGTGAACAAAATACCAGCCTCTCCCGTCAGTGAGAGAGGAAATACTCGTAGCCCTATTACATCCAAATTCAAATCAGGCCTCCCTACACAACTTTTACACACTGCCTTTACCTTAGCTATATGGGCATGTGGGTCCTCTGAAGGTAGGCCTAAAACCAAACCTCTAGCAGTGAGCATTTGCATCAAACTATTAGTTACCACAAAGGTGTGGCCTTGTGGTAGAGGGTTCAAGACAAGTGGCCGATCAAAGTCTGCAATATTATCATAACCTCTACAGTATTCTTGACGACATGGAGCGTGATTTTGTCCCCTTTTTTTATTTTCACCAGGATCATCGGGTAATAACTGACCATGAGTATCAACTGGAGCTGGGATGTTCTTGTTTGGATCATCATCGTTAATATCCAAGTTTCGATTCATATTTGGTAGTGTACACTCTAATTTGTGGTCATAGGGAAACAAAGGTTCTCTTCCTCTCCGTGTATTTGGCATACAAGTAAGTTAGTTCTACAAGAATAAAAAACAATAGAAAAGTAAAATCTAGAAATCATTGACTAAACTTTAATAATAAGTTCAAGTTAATATAAAATCTACTTTCTCCGGCAGCAGCGCCAAAATTTGATACGCTCAAACTTACTTCTCAAATAAGAGGTAAAGCGATTGTTCAAGTAAAGAACCCAATTAATGAGGTTGGGGTCGATCCCACGAGGAAAATAGTTAAGACTTAAATTTATTCTATTATTACTATTATTTAGTCAACTATTTCCTTAGAAAATAAAAGACAGAAAAAGGGGGGTTTTTAACTCGAAATTAATGAAAATAATTAACTTTATTAAAGTAACAAAACAATTCTTTCCTAGTATCTTGCATGTAAAGTGATAAGTTATGTATCTCTAAACCCTTGGTCCGGCATCTAGAAAGTTTCACTCCGCTCCTTGGTCCGGCTACGTCTGTTGTTATACTAACCCATACATTTACCTCATATTAAGCATTATATTCGATATTTGACAAAGTTATTACCTCGTACCAACCGACACTAGCCTATTAGATAGTGTACACTAGATCTATGTTGATAATTCTTTTCCTATTATCTATCTCCTTGGTCCGTCAAGTAGCATTAAGACGAGTTCTAATGTTGGTCATCCGTTAGAAAGACTTGTAAACGAAAGAATTATCAATAAATGCAAGACATTATTCTAGAATTGCTATTTTTAGTTAGATTTCACCTCATTATTTACCCATGGTTCCCACAACGCTAGTTATGGAGTTTAGTTGCCCATGGTCATAATCACACTATTCATATAGTTAATATAAGAATTCATGAACTTACTTTAATGAGAAAGAATAAAATCCAGAAATTCACTTTATTAATCAACAAGAACACCAACAATCAATTCCAGAGAAAGTGTATCAAATACTGAAATTAATCCTTCAATACTTGAACAAGAGAACTAAAGATTATCGAAAAGTCTAACCGTATAACCAAAAGTCTAACCAAAAGTCTAACCCCAAAAACGAAGTTTTTCGAACTGTTTATAATAAAAACAAAAACCTAATAAAATAAGGATTCTAATTATTGAAAATATGTCAAAAAGCGTCTTAGTCGACGGACCGCATGACGGACCATCGTGATCACGACGGGCCGTCATGGCCTCTGTTATCCCATACTTCACAAATTCTTCTTCTACTTTCTTCATTACCCTCAACAAACAGGTATGACCGACTGTTCCAAGCACAATGTTCCATCGAGGGTCTCCGTTCCATAATATTTTAACTTCTTGGAATTCGTGTACTGGGACTACTCTCTGATCATTATGACGAACCAGCAGGATGGACTGTCGTGGCTATGACGGTCTGTCATGGACTTTCGTAATCCCACACTAGGTCAGACTTCCCCATCTTCCTTCAACAGCTTCTCTCCTCACTATGATGCCACCTATGGACCATCACATACTCGACGGACTGTCATAAGATTCGTAGGTGGTCTCTTCTGCATTTCTCGCTCAAAAACATCCGCATTCATCTTTGGACAGATTTCCTGCAAATAAAGAGAAACATACATAAAAATACAAAAAGTCTTTTGGACACACACTAAACTTAAGAAAAAAGCATTAAATGTATGATGAAACCACGGTACATCATGTACCTATCCTAAAATTCTAACAAAATAATAAGAGATAAAAAAAACAAGGTCTTTGGCCCAAAAAAACAGAATACAAAAATTTAAGGAAAAAAAACAAAAAAAAAAAAAAACTTGGGCCTTCGTGGCCTTATATCTTCACTTCTTCCACTTCGACTTCATTCAACTTCGAATCTATTCGTTTGTTCTTATGTCCAACGGACTCAAGAGGAAGAATTGAGCCTTTACGACTCTCTTGAAATGCGGAAAAATAAGTTCATGATGAACACGGATGGATTCACATGCCACATTAAGAGGAAATCATGAGTAACACTTAAAATAAATCACAATAGTAATGGAGTAGTTGTAACGACCTGTTTAGTCGTTTTGAGTAGCAGGTTTATTTCTGGAAAAACTGGCTGATACGACGGACACCACGACGGACCGTCAAGGGTGTCTCGTTCCAAAACACTTAGAATTCTGAAATTTGAGTGTTGAAATCAACTCTTTGAACTGTGTGACGGACCTGCAGAACGGACCATCACAGACACGACGGACCGTCATGAGCCTCCGTTTCAAAACACTTCAACTCTTGAGAATTTGGTGCTGGGAGCAATTCTCTGTCCGTCGTGACGGAAGTGCAGGACGGACCGTCGTAGGCACGACGGACCGTCACAGACTCCTTACAGGAAATCGAGTCTCTGACGAACCTGCATGACGGACCATCGCAGGCACGACGGACCGTCACAGGTTACGTAAATTCCAGGCGTGGTCGGATTTCGGTAAAATTTTAAAGGGGCATTTTGGACTATTTCGGCTTTAATTTATAAAGTTAGTGGGTTAATGTTATTAGTTCATTTTCTTGGGGGTTAAAAGACTAACCTTGAGTTAATTTGTGAGTTAGTTTCATCACCTTTTATTCTTAAATTCTTGTTATTTAGGGTAAGAGGAAGAAGGTTTGAGGAAGAAAATTAGAAAGAGAAAGTGAGGGGAAGAGAAGCGCTTGAGAGAGGAGGAGAAAAGCTGCCTTGAAGATTTGCTTGCTTGATCACTAATCTTCGGTGGAGTTAGGTTATGGTTTATGCTATTTGTAGTTAACTCTTAATAGCGAATGATATGTATTGGGTAATCTTTTAAACCCTTCTATATGCTTAATTGTATGCTTGTATGAGTGTGATTATATGTTGTGACAAATTAAGCATGATGAAGCTTTTGAACCCTAATCTTGAAAGAAACCCTAATTCTCTTTGTTTTTGATGATGCCTTGGTATAAGAAAAGGCTTGATGAATTGATAGAATGATGTTAGTGGATCGGAGTGTCAC